>OX596012.1:38909670-39237352 GCA_951394025.1 Heteromyza rotundicornis
GTAATTGATGGAATTTCCAATGGGACATAAGAGGCCCACAAAACAAAAAATATGATTAAAATTTAAATTAGTAATCATCGTATATTGAGTGAATCTCGCCTCAAATTGCGTGGCACGGGGTTACAGCTGCCACAAAGTACATCCTTGGACATTTTCTGGGTGGATTACTGAATTTTAAATATAGATTTAGAAGCTTACTACTTGCCCTATGTTAAAAGGAGTTAAAATATAGGGGTAGGAGGCTCACGGAAGGATTCTACCTTTTAGAAATGTAGCCCGAATTGCTGCGCCAACATATATGAAAAATAGTTCTGGTGCTGAAATCCGGGACCGATTTTGGTAAAATTTTACATTTAAAGTTCAAAGCTTCACAGGTGGTATTTACCGTCAACTAGAACATATTTTGCCCATCACCTGACGGATTTGGGGAGTCCTTAAAAATCAGCTACTTAGATGGATGTATTCTTTGAAGAATTCTCTACCCATTTCTACTAAAATCCCATTATTTTATGCTTTACTCCAAATTTTTAAAAGTGATTTTAAAAAAATCCAATTGTTCTTACACGGGATATATAGGGATAATTTGAGGCTCCTGTTACTTTTGACCTAGGAGGCCCAAATTTGTTTGTGAATTCTTTTGGTGACTTTTATTATTTGTTTAAAAAAAATTTTAGTTCCTTAAAAAATTAAATGTGTATTTATATACTCGAATTTGAATGAAAATACACGAAAAAAGAAGTTTTAAAGGGTTTTTTTTTAAGTATCGGCTTCGGCTTCGGTAAAGGCCTTCGGGGTCGGCCGAAGTAATAGGCTGCCAATTGACCTTCGGCATCGGCTTCGGCCTTAAAATGCTTATCGGTCGGGCTCTAATCAGAACCATACAAACACCATACGTTTATTTGTGAGCTTCGGTAGGTTTACGTACTACTTTGGACTTGATTGGTCAAAATAGCGTGGTACCACTCATACAATTTAAGTATTACTTCAAAATACATCTGGGATACTTTCCAGTACACATGGTATTATGCTTCTTATTCCAAAAGTCCAATTCAATGAGTAAAATTGGACAAAGGTCAAGCATTTGACAAAAAAAAACTACACTAAACAAATTTTGATTTAAAAAAATAATTTTAACGTTCAAAAATCAAAAGGAAAAATAATTATTTTCAAAGCAAAATAAAATGCCTTGACGACGACATCCTAACATCGGTCGGAGATCCGAATAAATCAAATTCAACAGCTGGCAAGGGAAGAATTAACACCGCAACAAGATGAAATTTGGTAATATGGACAAAGAATTCACTCATTGCCACCCTCTGACATTCAAAAATGAAACAGCTGAAATGTTTTGTTCATCAGGTATAGTAGTTTTACCTAGACTAAATCCACCGCCTAGACTAAATCCACCGCGGAGTCAAGATTTTTTTGAAAAGAATTCTGAAGAAAATTTAAGGTTTTTTACACTTTTTCGCTTCCGATTGAAGCGAACTTAACTATTATTTTTAATTAAGTGTTCGTAAATGTTTGTTTTGTTTGTTCGATATATGTACAGAGGGTAATTTATTCTAACAAAATTATGTTCTGTGAGCCTTGCTCATAACAGTAGTTTTCCAATTTATTTCCATTTAAATTTCAGTGTTGTTAAATAGTAATAAAAATAGTACTAGTGTAAGTAGTAATTTAAGTAGTAATAGGAATAGGAGAATTATTTAGAATAATCATTTAGCATAAGTAGTATAATAAGTAGTATAATAAGTAGTATAATACGTAGTACAATAAGTAGCATAATAAGTAGCATAATTCATTTCAATTAACTTCATATAAATAGGCCGCCGAAATGTGGTGCTCTTGGTGGTATTAAATCGAAGTCCATTCCCTCCTCTGCAGCGTACGATTGCAGCCCTGTCTTCTGTGCGTCGAACGCCTCTCTCAGCTCCTGTAGCTTGCGGAGCCCTCGACGTCCGACGAACCTTTTTAAACAATAGATAAAACAATCAGAAGTCAGATCGGATACAAGTTCTAAATTAACAGCTTTTGAAATGAAGCAAACGAATACCGCAATATACATCTTTACTGGTGGACGACCGCGTATTTTCAGTGCAGTGTACACTGGGCCACAGAAATCTACGCCGCACATTAAAAATGGGCGTAGAGCTCTTAAGCGATCACAAGGCACGTTCCCCATAATTTGAGTAAGTAATTTTGGCTTATAGCAAAAACAATGTATGCAGGTACGTACAGTTCTACTGAAACGCCCATCTCAATTCCTTTGCAGTCGGAACACACGAAACAATATCCTCGTTTTCTTTAAATTTTTTCCCCAAAACGATACAAATACGCTATTACTCGAAGTAATTTCATACTCCATGATTGCTTCGAAACGAACTCTAAAATATTGTTCTGTGATTCATTGACCGCAAGAAGCTCTACTTTACATTTCTTTTTCCCTGAAGAATCTAGTTCTGGCCTCTCGAAAGTATATCTGCAGGGATTTTTTTTGACGGTACGTGTCGCCAAGAAACTGTGGTAGACCACTCCTGTATTTCTGCTACACGATTTGCTACAAAAGTAGTCAGTGCAGATGGATGCGTTTTAATCCAATGTAATGTTATCTCGGAATCGCTCCAGAAATATACCTTCTCAGTTCCACAATTTAGCATTGGCTGCACTCTAGACCAGAGTTTAGCCAACAGATGCGCTGCTAGTATTGAGGTGAATCGGGATTGATTCATCCCAATCAAGATTCTGTAGCCAAATTTCTTGCAATAGCATTTTTGCTTTGGTTACAAGTGGGCTTAAAAGTCCGAGCGGATCGAAAAGACGAGAAGAAACCGAAAGTATGTTCCTTTTAGTATCTCGCAATCCATGCAAATTTTCTACCAATTGAAACTTGATAGTATCACTCTTCGGAACCCAACGTATTCCCAGCGCTTTTGTGGAATCGGCATCATTGAATTGCACAGATTTTTCTGACAATTCGCTGTCTTCATACGACGGATGGTTAGAGAACCATTTCGCCAATTGAAAACCAGCTGACTGTAAAATTGTAGAGACTTCGACTCGAATTAATTCGAGGCCCCTAATGTTGTCAGCGCCAGTGAGCAAGTCATCGACATAAAAGTCGCTTCGAATGACTTTTGATCCAACTGGGAAACAGTTTTTGTAAATGTCGCTTAAATAAAATAAACACCTTATTGCCAAAAATGGTGCTGGCGAAGTACCATACGTCACAGTGTTCAGATGATACACTTGAATGGGTTGCGATGGGGTTTCCCTCCATAAAATCAATTGAAAATTTCGATTGCCTCATCAATTTGGACTTGAGAAAACGCCAAACCAACCCACACAAGCCTGAGATTATGGAGGGCTAATAAAAAATAGAGAGAGTAGTTTAATGAATATTCTTAGAATAAAGAAATCTATTCATGAAAAAACAATTTCATTTCATCCAATCGAATTGGAATGCAGACTCGAAATATTAAGTTCATATATCGAGCAAGCAATGACTAATCAAAGTGAAATCGAGGCGATCGATTTCACTGATGATTTTAGAGTGAGCCTCGAAGATGCATGTGTTAGTACGAAATCCTCATTGTTGGCAATATTAAGCAAGCATAGGAAATCGAGTATGCCGGACAATTCAAATCAGTCATTCTGGGGGCCGGCACAACATCATTCGAGACTTCCGCACATGCGTCTTCCGAAATTTAGTGGAAAATATTCTGAACTAGCAGGGCCCGGTCCGCTTTGCTGGCCCTAAAAAAGTTGTTTTTGCCTTTGGTCATAATAAATGAATGAAAACAATTGTCAAACATTTTTATTGGAAGCCCAAATGTGGCATTTTGAAATATTGAATTGTAAGAAAAGTGCAACGCTCCGCTGTAAAATTCCGACCTTATGTAACATCGAACTTAGAATTGAAAGCATATAACCATGTCCCACTGAAAAATGTTCATTGGGAGCCCAAGTATAACAGTTTTAAAAATATTGAATTGTATGGGAAGTGCCACGCCCCGCTGTCCAATTCCAATATGTTGCATTGAAGACATATAATCATTTCCCGTTTAAGAATATTCAATGGGAGCCCAAGAATGGCACTTTGAAGTATTGAATTGTATGGGGGGTGCCACGCCCCTTTGTCCAATTACGCCGATATGTTGCATTTAGCTTGGAGTTGAAAACATGAAACCATTTGCCAAATTTTGTTGGAAAACATTAAATGAGAGGCCAGTTACAGCAATTTTAAATATTGGTTTGTATGGGCGGTGCCACGCCCCTTTGTCCAATTACGCCGATATGTTGCATTTAGCTTAGAGTTGAAACCATGAAGCCATTTGCCAAAATTCGTTGGAAAACATTGTGTGGGAGCGCTATTACATCACTTTCAAATATTGACTTGTATGGGCGGTGCCACGCCCCATTGTCTAATCCCAACCATTTGTAGCCCAGATTATGGCTGGGGTCTAATAGTATGTTCATGGCAAATTTCATTTTCTTGTGATCAAAAACGTCTCAGATATAGCAGTTTTTACTAACTTGTGGGCGGTAAAAGTGGCCGTGTCAAAACCTATCCTATGTCACGACTCACGACCCCTAGAACATATATATGAATTTTGGTGAGAATCGGTGCTGTAGTTTTCGCGTCTACTGGTGACAAACATACACGTCTCTTTTATATATATAGATATAAAAATTGTATGAGTCCTTTTGAAAGTTTAGTGGACTCTGATTCCACATTAACAGATACTGAGAAATTCAATCATCCGATTTCCTGTTTGTATGATGAGGCCTTAGGCACAATTAAAGCATTTCAAATAACGGAAAGAAATTATCCAAAAGCTTTAGCAAGTTTAAAAAGAGTGTACGATAACAGTTGCCTGAGTTTAACAAAACCTCTGCTACTGCTTTGCGGTCAATGATTGATACAGTTTCTGCTATTTACGATTCCCTATTGTCAATAGGAGATGAAAAGGACATTACGAACGCTATCCTGATTCATTTAGTAATGTTTAAGGTAGATCCAACTACAAAATCTAAATGGGAAGAGCAGCTGGATTACGATAAACTGCCATCGTGGAGTGATTGCGAAACTGCTCTAAATAAGCGCTATCAACATATGTCTGCGGATGAGGCATCCAATTCAAGGTAAGCCAAAGCAAGATTTTGTGAAAAAAATACCTTTAGATCTGCATTTGCATGCACATAAACATCTTCTCAGAAAGACAAGTGTCTCTTCTGCAAATCTGAGGAGCACGCAATCGCATCGTGCCAGTCGTTTGCGACATTGCCTGTGAATCAAAGGTTTGATTTCGCAAAAAGTGTTTCGATTTGTATCAACTGTCTGAGAAAGGGTCATACAGTATCAAAATGTAAGTCTGCTCGTTGTAAAGTGTGCAATTGCTCTCATCATACGCTTTTACATCAGTACTCTACGAACATTTCAAACAATTTCTACTTATTCAAGTCCTGATGAACCTTCGTGTTCAAAGGCTTATGCCCATCAGACTTTTGCGAGTGTTAAGCATAAGCTTCATGCAGTTGTGAGATCGCGTGTCAACTCATGAGTTTTCGACAGATTTTTATGTGTTGCGTTCAATTACCACATACCAACCGGATAATACAATTTCCACGAAAAATTGGAACATTCCTTTAAATGTAGAACTTGCAGATCCGTATTTCAATAAGCCTCAGAAAATTGATCTCCTGTTAGGCACCGAAACATTTTCGAGCTACTTTCTGTTGGACAAATAAAACAAAGTCTTAATGTACCAACCCTTCAAAAGACCTTGCTTGGGTGGATAGTATCAGGAAAATATAGACAAACAGAGGGCTAAAAGTCTCAAATATGCCATACGATAAGTCTTGCTGAAAATTATTGCTCACTGGACTCTCTTGTTCAAAAGTTCTGGGAATTGGAGGAAATACCCAAGGAGTCCCAAGTCACAAAATTTGCTGCTGAACAACAACTGTGTGAACAGCATTTTGTTGACAATGTCCAACGTTTGCCTACTGGTCGAATTAAGGTACCACTTCCTTTTAATTCTGAACCCAGCTCTCTTGGTTTGTCATTGGAAACTGTCAAACGACGTTTCCTTTCACTGGAGCGCAAGTTGTTGAAGGACACTGAGATTTAAATTCGTCTCGGCAATGCCGGCTTTGTTAATAACAAATTTTGCCTTGCATTTTTAAGCAGTTCAACCAAATCTTTAAAAAATTATTAAAAATTCCTCGGAAAATTTTGGCTTTATTTAGCAGTAAAAAATTTACCTTGCTTATTAAAGCAAATATACTCTTCCACTTGTTATTAACCCTTGGACAAACACATGGTTCTGGCCAGGCATATTTCATTTTTGAGCGTTAATTAAACTTACTTCTAGTTTAGGTAGATACCTGCATTTCCCGGTAGCCTCCTAAAATATTGTTGGCTTTCTATCTGATAATTATTATTATAAACATTTTGGGTTATTTTTCTGCAAATACAATGCCGATTGTTGTCAACCTTGTTTTTTTTATATTTTGGATTTGATTTTGGCTGTGAATTCAATGCAGTTTATTGTTTCCAGGTATTTTGTTGTCAACCTTGCTTTTTGTTAAATATTTTGGGTGGTTTTTCTGTGAATTCAATGCAGCTGTTTCCAGGTAGTTTTTGTGTCAATTTTTCTCTTATTTCTTTCTTTCGTTTGGGATTTTGGTTTTGAGTTCAGTTAGTTTATTATTGAATGCTGAACATACAACAGTCCGAAATATAAATTTTTTGTGCGGAAACTAAAGTGAAATTATTACTATTATTATGGCAGAGGATTTAGAATACGCGTTTACTGATCAGCCTTACTGATCATTTCCAACCACAACTATCATCAGCGTTACAGCGTGATTTCGCACTTCACACAGAAGCAGACGAAGAACTAGATTTATTTGAAGACCAAAGCTGTGAAAACACCGATTTTGAGCCCGAAGATGACGCCCCGGACATTGAATATGAATTGGAAATTGAAGCAAATGAAATATTCGACAACGATGAAGAATCCGAAGAAGAAAGTGAGATCGCACCAACTCAAGCTGCAGACGGTTTTTTGCTTGGAAAAGATGGTACCAAGTGGAGTACAGCTGAACCCGCTACAGTGAGATTCCGCCAGCACAACATCATGCGTTTCAGAGGTGGACCAAAAACAAACCTGACCACTCCGCTTGAGGTGTTCATCTGTGTTCGGTTTCTGTGATAACCTTATATCACTGTGCGGCTACGTTTCAAAGAAGAACAAAGCAGTAAATCAACTATCCACTGCACGCAGAGAAAAAACATGGTTGACCTGATCATATTTTAAGGGGACCATATTATGATTGGCGAAATGATTGCACCAACCATGCCATGATTGCATACTAAACATTTACATGATTGCAGCTAACCATTTACATGATTGAAAATAAACATGTAATGATTGCAGCCAAAAATTTGCATGATGGTTACAATCATGTTAACCAATTTTTATTCAACTTTCAATTGAATTTCAACATCTACTTTTCAATTGTTTTAAATTATATTATTAATGTTTCAATGTAATATTAGCTGATTGTTATATTATATTTAAGAAATAATAGTTCATATACATTTTTCTTTACTTACTTACGTTTGGCCGTGTTGAGATTTGAACCTGGGATACTTGGGTTGCTGTCGAGGCGCGTTAGCACGTTTAGCTACTACTGCCTTGAGTTTCTTTTGTTCTAAATACATACATATACTAATCATATCGATACCTTAAAGCGTAACCATCCTTTGTCCATTTTTCCAAAACACAAAACAAAAATAATTTATTGATTGAAACACTAGATGGAGCTGGTGTATTTTCATATCAAACAATAAAAATGAAGGAATTTTAATGTGTCAAAAATCTAATACAAAAACCTTTTTTATATTTTTATGGAATAAGCAAAGACAACAACTCAAAATTCGGACATTGCACATTTGGGCTCTTATTAATATTAAATATCCAATCATATACATTATTGCCTCTAGCATGTTTTTGGCATGGTTGGAATCTAATCATAATATGTTCTCTGAAATCATAATATGGTCTCTATAATCATTTAAATATAATTTACATGATTACCCCAACCAACTATGGTCTTTATAATCATAGTATTATTGTAGCAAGTAAATATGATCGCTGCAATCATGCTCCAACCATATTTTTTCTCTGCGTGTGTGTACTACACCAAGAAAGTTGAAGGCGTAGCAAAAAAAACTGGAAGCTATAAAACCGGAACTATATTTTACAATTCAACAAAGGCCGGCGTTGATACAATGGACCAATGGTAACGCATTACTCCACAAAACGGTCAGCCAGACGTTGGCCATTAGCATTTTTTTGCAACATGATAGACGTCATGGCATTAGCCGCTTACATCAAATGCAATGAAAATATAGAAGGAACCAGAAAAGAGAAGCGGCGATTGTTCTTGAAGCTACCAGCTGCCACCTCTGCATTACCTCCGGTCAGCTCGGAAGTAGCCACTTCAATCTAGCTCTTTCCTAGCGGTGGAAAATTGGCCCCTTATACAATACTTCTAGCCAGTTAAAAACCAGTCACTACGACTTAGATCCATACTAGCGTTCAGTAAATTTAAAAATTATTTTCGCAAAAAAAACTCAATCTTAGTTTTTTTTAAGTACCATTTTATTATTAAAAATTGTTTTGTATAAATATATTATTTTTGTAACAAAAACACTACTATTAATTTCAAAAGTATTATCTGAAAATAAAAAATTATCAAAATATAAAACTGCAAAAAAAAAAAAAAATAAAAATTTTAAGTAAAAATCACAATATAAAAGATTTGAAAACTGTAAAAAAAAGGAAAAAATAATAAACAAAAATCTGTAAAAATAAATATATGAAAAAATGTAAAATTGTTAAAATAAATATAAAAATCAATCTCAACAAAATATATTTATTTACCCTTTTATGTAATTTACTCATTGACCCTACTGTACGCATTGATTTTAATACCCGAACGCCAAAACCGAAGTCGTTGCTTTTGAATTTATGTCGCACAGGCGTCCTTAACAAAAATATAGTTTGCTTTGAAAATAATTTATATTAGCATTTAATCACTCTTTTTTTTTTTACGACGAATCCCAACGGTCCCACTAACCCGCCCAACCGACCGAGGGGCACATCCGCATGACGCACGGATTTGGTGACCGAACAGCCGTAATCCGGATTACGCTGTGTAACCGATCGCGGGTAAACATATTTGGAAATTCGTTTCAGCTACAGATTAAAATCATCAGCTGATAAAACGCATATTAATAAAACACGAATTAGGTTATGAATGCAAGAGAGAATTCTTCCAAACATAACATAATATAAGATTAACGTGATAATAAACAATAGAATTAAAAGAAAATATTATGAAGCATCAGAATTCATGCGACGAATATGAATTTGATCAAATATGATTTTTGCCTACTTTACGATATTAGGCTTAACAAAAATACAAAGACAAAACAATCCAAACAGTTAATTTACGCGACAAAGATTACAAATATTAATTTTAGTATTTTGTTTTTTTATACGAAATATAAAAATTAAATACAAATAGAACAGTTAAGTAAACGGAACGAATGTGAATTCAGCTAAAAATTTTGTTTTATTTGTATACAATATACAGTAAAAAACAAAATTCTGCTGAAATATAAATATAAAATACAACAAAAATACAACACTTTCAAAAAATCGACAATGCCGATCTTTGTGGAGTTTGGCAACCCTGTCATTTCGTTAGACCCTAAGAGGTCCAAAAACTCAAAGAGCAACAAAGGCTTAAGTGTGATCAAGTGCATTTAAAATAAAAGTTTTAGTTTTATTAAGTGAATCTGACAGGTCAAAGACAGAATACAGGCTATTAAAATCGCTACAAATACAACGAAAAGGTTCATTCTGCGCGTAATTAGAGCGGCACATACTTAATATCAAAGGAATGAAAGATCTGGAACGACGGGTTGGGATATTAAAATCAATTTCTTGAAGCAAAAATGTAGAATTCAGAGAGCCATTTATCAATTTAATCAAAAATGTTACATTAAGCATCGTTCTTGTATTTTTTAGAGTAGGGATGTCCAAGAGTTTTAAACGATTTTCGTATGGAGGTAGGTTCTGATTCGGATTCCAGCGAAGGTTTCTTAAAGCAAATAATAAAAATTGTTTTTGAACCGATTCAATTCTATCAGAGTGGCAGTTGTATTGTGGATTCCACAAAACTGATGCATATTCCAAAATTGGTCTTACAAGTGATATGTAAAGACTTTTGGTAACGAATGGGTCATTAAATTCTTTTGACCATCTTTTAATGAAACCAAGAACACCCCTCGCCTTATTCACACATAAGTCAATATGTAGATGAAAGCGAAGTTTTGGATCCATAGTAACACCCAGGTCCACGAAAGTAAAAACCTTTTCTAGATTACAGTTATTTATATGATACAGCGATGAAAGTTGGTGTCTTCTAGCAAATGTCATAAATTTACATTTTTTCAGGTTCAGTTCCATTAAGTTATTATCACACCAGATAGCTACACTGGTCAGATCTGATTGTAACAACTTATGTTGATCTAAGATGTCATAGGATAGAAACAATTTAACGTCATCAGGTTCTCGTTTCTTGTACTTCCCGCAAACAATCCTTTGGAGAAATAATATTTATGGAAGGACAAACATTTTTATCAATATTTGAGATTCCATTCATATTTTTCTCAGGAGCGTCATCTACCCTCGTTTCCAAAACCGCAGGATCAGGAGAATAAAATGTAACTGGTGAAGCAAACATATCGGAAAAGGATGGAGTTGTCGGAGTTGAAATTGGCTTTGGGGTAGGTGGTAAAAGCCCAACAGAAGTATTTTGTTTCGGAGCTGTTTCATCCAAACATTTATACTTCTGAAAGTTAATTTCGTACTCCTTCAGTTTAGACTGGGCAGCTGCTAAGTCCTTTGATACATCATTAAATCCCTTTCGGGCTTGACGTACCAATTTACAGATGTCCAGCTCTGTATCGCGGCAATCTTCGCAGGACCAACGAAGACCTTTTTTACCCTCGATCAGATCGACTACTCTACCAGTAAGGGATGCACATTTGACGTGATAAAAGATATCACATAGCCAACAAGAGACCATGCGTTCATTATCGACTTTAATGGCACACTTACGGAAAGAGCAAGTCATATTTAAATGCAAAAATTTATAAAAAATAAAATACAAAAAGTGTAAAAAAGTGTAAATTGTAACGAGACAAAATGTTGACTGGGAAAAGGCACTTTCAAATTATATTAAAACAAGTGCCTGAAAGTATGCTCTGAAAATATGATCAGACTGCGAATGTGGAATCTATATAAAGCTGGTGACACAAGAAATGTCAAAGTGGACAGTATAAGCAAAAACAAAAAAAAATTGCAATTTTTGTTGTAGTGATACTTAGCTGACAGGAATTCACGGAAATATAGCACAAAACTTTGTTATTTGCACAAAACTTATTGCACTTAGCCAGAATTTAATTTATTTAATTTATTTAAAAGGTTTTTAAAATAATTAACACTGTATAACTATTTAAAAATATTTATTAAAATCGCAGCAAAAATTCACTTATGATCAAGTTGAACAGGGTTGCGGTTTCAACCCTGTTCAACTTACACCAACCATACGTTGGTCCAGTTTAGTGAGACAGCCAAGAACTCCTGGTGCTTGGTACAGTTATTTAATTCGGCATAATTAAACATTTACCCTCCCCGCCATGAATAGTGCATCTGCAGAATCAACTATAGCAAAAAGTCGATCAGCAGAGGCACACTTTGCTAACTCTCCCACATCGCCATCGGGCGCTCTCATGGAGCAAACAGTGTTACAGTACTACATCTTACACTCAGCAGGCAGCGAACATGGCGTCATTTTTAGCATCACAAACAAATTTGGCATGTACAGTTACTACTAATACTGTTAAGAAATCCACTGAGAATAAAGACCCTACTAATAAGTTCTCTGAGAACAAAAACCCTTTGAATAAGCCTCAGTTAGCAAATATGAGTGATGCAATTGGCGCAAACCCTACAGAGAAAAACACTCCACGTGCGGCAGTACAGACTGGCAGAAGACAGACCCTACATTGCAAAAGCGCAGATCGACTCCACCCGAAAATACGAATACGACTAAAGTTTTAAAGACAAAGCCGAGTATCCAGCCCATAAATAGATATTCACTATTATACGTTGTCCTAAAAGGCATTGACTCGTTTGTTGAATGCAATGAAATCAAAAGCGCTTTAAACGAAGAGTGCTTCCACGTTAAATCCGTTTTTAACATACCAAATCGAGATAAAATTCCCCAACCACTATTCCGAGTGGAACTGGAATTTGATCCAAAGTCCCTAAAAAAGGGGGAATCTCATCCAATTTACTCACTGCGGTATCTCCTCCATCGCAAAGTTACAGTGGAAGAGCCTAATAGGCGCCGAGGACCAATTCAGTGCCAAAATTGCCAAGACTACGGCCACACACATTGCACGGCCACACACATTGCACATTGCACACTTCCCAGCGTGTGCGTAATATGTGCGATCTCTACCCCACAAACTTGTGCAAAAAAACTAAAGAGGATGCAAATGTTAAAAAATGCAGCAACTGCGGTGGCAACCATACAGCAAACTATAGAGGCTGTCCAATCTACAAATCCTTCAAAAGCAAGGCTATTCCCAAAGCTGATGTTTTCCCTCCAAAACAGGATTTAAGGAAAATCCTAACAAATCCCTCACAATCCATTGTACCTTCTTATGTAAATCCCAATATAAATTAAGGCGTTTCCTACGCCAGCGCTTTAAAAGGACAAAACTCTGTCCCCGAGTTCACGCAACCTGCTCCTCCTAGCAGTTCTCTCGAACAAACTCTGCAAGTGTTTATACAAAATATGTCACAATTTATGTCTGGTATGCAAAATATGATGCAAGAAATTATTAAAAATCAAAGTCTTTTACTGCAACATCTCATGTCTAAACCATGAATGGTTTAAAAATATCATTTTGGAATCCAAACGGCCTGTGTCTTCACAAACTAGAACTTCTCGGGTTCTTGAAAGAGTCCAGCATTGACGTTATGCTAATTTCTACAACTCACTTCACCAAAAAACACTTTTTCAATCTTCCGGGATATAGACTCTATGACACAAAGCATCCAAGCGGAAACGCTAGAGGTGGTTCCGCTATTCTCATAAAAAGCCGAAGAAAGCATTATGCTCTACAGAATTATTGCACAGAATACATTCAAGCGACAAGTATTTCTCTCGATGAATACATAAAAGGCCTAACATTAACAGCTATATAATGCCCGCCCAGACACAAAATAACTGAGCAACAATTCCAGACTTTTTTCCATTCTCTTGGATCAAAGTTTCTCGTTGCCGGCGACTTCAACGGCAAACATACATACTGGGGCTCTCGCCTTATATCACCAAAGGGCAGGCTCCTGTTGAACACTGTCAACAGACTCTGCCTTGACGTTGTCTCCTCAGGCACGCCATCTTATTGGCCAACTGACAGTCGTAAAACTCCCGACGTCATTGACTTTGCAGTATTTAAAACTGTAAGAAGGAGCCAATTGACTATAGAATCTTCTCTAGATCTCTCCTCAGACCATACGCCTACTATTACCACAATAAAGTACATCCCAAGCTCTGAGGTCAACCCACCAGATAAATTGACTAATAAACTCACAAACTGGCTCAAATATCGGAAGTATATAAGCTCTCACATTAACCCTAATGTGTCACTAAAAACAAAAAACGAAATGAACACAGCTGTTAGTAAATTCACACTTATGCTTTCCCAAGCAGCTGCAGCGGCCACTCCCGCCCAAATCCAAAATAGCTCAACTCGAAGCTATACAAAATGTACTCCAAAACATATAGAGCAGCTTCTAAAAAATAAAAGGAAAATACGTCATGAATGGCAAAATCACAGATCGCCCACTTTGAAAACAGTTAAAAGATATCAATCTTGATAACGCCCACAATGATAAAAGAACTGCCATCAGTTGCAATAACCCATTTTTTGCACATATTTAACGCAATCCTTAGAACATGTCACTACCCAGATGATTGAAAACTTTCTCAAGTTACAATGATTCCCAAACCTGGAAAAAATCCCAACAATGTGACTTCATACCGCCCCATTAGTTTGCTCTCTGTGTTATCGAAACTCTTCGAAAAACTTCTAATAAAACTGATTTCACCCAAAATTACAGAAAAACAAGTGATTCCCGATCACCAGTTTGGCTTCCGCGAAAAGCATGGCACTATTGAGCAAGTGCACCGCATTGTTGACTCAATAAAAGGCACTTTCGAAAATAACCAGTATTGCTCCACTGTTTTCCTCGATATCACCCAGGCCTTCGATAAAGTCTGGCACGAAGGACTTATTTACAAACTACAGCATATTCTTCCCGCTAATATGCACTGTCTACTCAAAAACTACCTCACGAATAGAAAATTTGTAGTAAAATACAAAAGCTTTGTCTCCCGAAAATACGAAATACTGGCCGGAGTACCACAAGGCAGTGTCCTCGCGCCCCTGCTATATATTCTCTATACTGCAGATATGCCCAAAAGTGATAGAACTCTCATATCGACTTTTGCTGATGACACTGCTATCATGTGCTCTCACTCAAACGCATACATGGCATCTCTATACGTGCAAAAACACTTGGACGCTCTAAGTAATTGGCTACATCGATGGAAAATCAAGGTCAGTGAATCCAAAAGCTGTCACTTAACCTTCACTCTAAGAAGGGGCACGTGTCCTGCTCTGAAGATAAACGGCCAAGTTGTCCCCGAAAGTACCGAAACCAAGTACCTTGGAATGCATCTCGATCGGCGTCTCACATGGCACAAGCACATCCAATCTAAAATCACTCAGATTAAGTTAAAACAGTTGGAGCTAAATTGGCTAATCGCAAGGGCATCAAAGCTTAATCTCACATATAAAGTTCAAATATACAAAAGTATAATAAAACCCCTATGGACATATGGAATTGAACTCTGAGGTACAGCCTCTCCCTATAATGTGGAAAAACTCGAGAGAGTCCAATCTAAAATCCTGAGACAAATTGCCAGAGCCCCTTGGTTTATAAGAAATGCAAACATCCACAATGATTTGAATATCCCTGCAGTAAAAGACGAAATTCCGAAACTTACATCGAAGTATAAGCAGAAGCTTATGTTCCATCCAAACATTCTAGCTTTACTGAGACCTCTGAATCCCTCACGTCTTAAACGAAGCTAATATATATCTCATATATTAGATACGCTAACTCCACATTGCCTAAATCAATGGATGTAGTGCAATTTTTACATCTCACTGCATAGTTTAAGCTGAATTTTTCTTTAGAATTAAGTAGAATTATTGAATAATCATTGTTAGACCTAAGTTAATATTGGGTGATTCAAATAAATAAATGTACATTATAAAAACAAAAAACAACTATTATATGAAGAGGATAATTCAAACCGTCAAAGCCGCCACCAATCTATCTCAGAGAAAAAAACTCGAATTCGCTTGTTACTCTGATGACACAAACTGTAGATGCCAACAGATTTCATGTGATGGCTATTCTCAAGGGCGCCATCCATGAAATAAAAATACGAATTTATATTGAGGCAGATTTTCGCAAAGTTGTGGACCATTTCGACAAGTGTAAAAAGAGCTTTTATACATACCAGCTAAAAAGTATCAAAGGCCTATCGGTTGTTCTAAGAGGTGTAGACTCTTTTGTCGAATGCGTTGAAGTGAAAGAGGCATTAATTGATTTAAAATTCTAGGTTAGATCGGTCTCTAAGATTCTAAACAAGGAAAAATTACCCCAACCACTTTTCCGCATCGAACTGGATTTTGACCCTAAGACCCTGAAAAAAGTTAACCCCATCCTACATACAATCTGCGATATTTATTACACCGAAGAGTCAGTGTTGAGGAACCGCATAAACGTCGGGGTCATTCGAAAAAATATTGTACACTTCCCAGTGTTTGTGTTATTTGTGGTGACCTTCACCAGACCCAATTGTGCCCAAAATCGAGAGAAGACGTAAATGTTAGACATTGCAGTAACTGCGGTGGAAATCACACTGCCAACTAAAGAGGGTGTTCAGTAGAGTGTATCGAAAATCAATTTTTTCATATTTTGGATGATGGGGGTGAGGAAAAGTTGTGAAACCATGCCAAATGAAAGTAAAAAAAGTTTCACTCCGATCGGATAATATTTTCTATCCCCGCAGCGCCCTCAAATTTTTGAAATTTTCATGAAAACGCGCAAATTTGCTCGTAGTTTTGCACGTCAATCGGTATGGTAATATTTTAGATCAAGGGGTCATAAAATGTGTCTCGACATACCATGACAGCGATTGGTCGAACCGGGATTTTCATAGAAGCCCCGAAAACCAGGTACAAAAATTGTCTCGCTTCATCGTTGATTATCAACCCAAAAGTCTATTTCAATCGCAGTGTTGTTTTGACTGGCGCATGCGACGAATCTCACCTCGACTCGTTTTGATATGTTCCTACTTCTCTCGCTTCATCGTTGATTCTCAACACATCACCCTTTTTCTTCCGCAGACTGTGGCTCCTTGCCAGACTGAACACTGTTCAGTCTACAAAACCCTTAAAAATAAGCCCTTAAGAGCAACAGCTACAACGAGGTCAAACCCTACTCCAGCCAATTTTGCCCAGACGAAATTATACCCACCACCCCAAGGAAATGGTGCTAATGCCGCACCACAACCACAACAATGTTTATACGCAAATGTACTCAAAGGCAATATCCAAGACCCTCCAGTTACTCAACCTGCTCAACAGAACATTGGCCTTGAACAAACACTACAGATGTTTATGCAAAATATGTCGCAGTTCATGAACGGCATGGAAGCTATGATGCAGGAGATGATACACAATCAAAACCTGCTAATCCAGACCCTTTTAAAAAATAAGCCATGAAAGCGAAAAAAATATCCTTCTGGAACTCGAACGGCTTATGCCAACATAAATTGAACTTATTCAATTCCTCAATTCATTCTGTATAGATGTAATGCTAATTTCAGCGACCCATTTGACTAAATAACATTTTTTTAATATATCCTGATACAAGCTCTACGACACCAAACACCCAGGTGGAAAAGCACGAGGCGGATCAGCGACTCTAATTAGGAATAGAATCAAACACTATGTTCTTCAGGATTTTTGCACCAAATATTTGCAAGCATATGCTTTGATGAATACATAAAAGGATTAACAATATCTGCAATTTACTGTCCACCCAGTTCCAAAATAACTGAACAGCAGTTTTAGACATTTTTGCAACCCTTGGCCCAAAATTTCTCGTACCTGGAGATTTTAATGCCAAACAAACTTATTTGGGCTCTCGCCTGATTTCGCTCAAAGGAAGACTACTATGGAATATTTATTTATTTATTTATTAAGCCAATGATATAAATTTATATCTACAGGCTAGATTACCAGCAAACTCGGCCTTGATGTGGTTTCGTCAGGCACGCCAACATACTGGCCATCAGACAGTCGCAAAATTCCAGATGTTATTGATTTTGCAGTAATCAAGACCCTTAAACGAACTCAACTAACCATTGAGTCTTCAGTGGAACTCTGGTCTGACCACACACCCACTATTATCACAGTAAAATATGCGCCAAATTCAGAAGTCAACCCACCCGACAAACTCACCAGTATGCATACGAATTCGCTTAAATTCAGAATGCGGTAGTGCGTAACTTTACCCTTCTGCTTACAAACGCTGCACAGGCAGCGACCCCAATAATCAATAACACTACCCAAAAAAAGGAATTTTTGCCACAAAATAGAGCTGCGCTCTTATCAGAAAAGAGATCAATAAGGCGTGCTTGGCAAAAGTTCAGATCACCCTATCTGAAACAAAAGCTGACCCTCGTTACACGAAAACTCCAAATCTGCATCATTACATGGAAAAGCTTACACCGACGAGCTCAACAAATTACTCACTTTAGCGTGCCACAAAAAATTTAAAATGCCCCATAATTGCAGAATCGCTAATTCGTTTACCCAACGGAGACTGGGCGAGAAGTGATGCCGAAAAAGGTACTGCTTTTGCAAGTCATCTACATAATGTATTTACTCCAAACCCGTACCCTTTACCACAGCTCGCAACCAGGTCAAATTTTAACCCACTACTCATCAGAAGGAAAACACTTATGGATGATATTGCCAAGTTGAACCCAAAAAAAGCTCCAGGTCATGACTTAATAACGGCTAAAATGGAGAAAGAGCTGTCATCAATTGCTGTTACTCACTCATTGCACATAATGCTATATCACTAACCAACTGACTGGAAGCTGTCGCAGATCACGATGATCCCGAAACCGGGAAAAGACCCGGTTCATATCGCGCAATAAGCTTACTCTCTACCCTGTCAAAACTTGTTGAGAAAATCCTGATAAAGATTATGTTACCCACAATACTCGCTAAAGGTGAAATACCCAATCACCAATTCGGATTTAGAGAAAAGCACGGCACAATTTAACAGGTTCATCGCATTGTTGACTTGATCAAAAAAACATTCGAAAAAAGCAATACTGCTCAGCAGTATTCCTCGACATCACCCAAGCCTTTGATAAGGTATGGCATAGAGGACTGATATAAAACTACAGAAACTATTACCCGCAAGCATGCACGTTTTGCTTGACAACTACTTGACCCACAGATAATTTGTAGTTAAACATAAAAGTTTCGTTTCTCGTAGATTTGACATTCTTGCCGGGCCAATATTGTGCTCACACTCAGACCCAAAATGGCATCACAACACGTGCAACAGCATTTAAACACATTGCAAAATTGGTTATTAGGAAAGACACTTGCCCCACGCTTAAAATAAATGATAGTGTTATACCACAATGTACCGAAACTAAATATCTTGGTATGCATTTCGATCTCAGGCTTACCTGGAAAATTACACAAATCAAACTTTAAAAACTCGAACTGAATTGGCTACTATCAAAGCAATCTAGACTCAACACCGCTTTTATAATCCTTTTGTACAAAAGTGTAATTAAACCCATATGGGCATATGGGATTGAACTCTGGGGAACAGCATCTCCGTCAAATATTGAGAAACTGCAACGAACGCAGTCGAAAATTTTGCGACAAATCGTGGGAGCACATAAAAAATGCACTCATCCACAGAGATTTGCAAATACCGAAAATATCTGAAGAGATCCCTAAACGTGCAACAAAGTATGCAGATAATCTTAAATTGCATCCAAATATTCTAGCTAGAAATTTGGCTAGACCCACCCACCCGACCCATACGTCTAAAGCGTAACTATTCTATTGCATTTGAATAGATAGCCCCGGAACCTTTGTTTAATGTTAATTATATTGTTAAATTTCATCGTTAAAAATTATTGTTAGTTCCAAGTATTTCGAAAGATCCAATAAAACAAAATATAAAGTTAAAAAAAAAAAATCGGTAGATTTAACCGAAAAAGACGGTTAAAAACGATCCAACCCTTCTTCTAACCCATGAGAAGTGGTTGGTGTACTTCATTGTAGGTATAACTACAAAAAGTGTTCGTAATTTAACCGATGATGAGATAAGTTTACCTTAAGAATTTGTTGGCTTACTATTTTAATTGTAAACTTACAGCAAAAATTTGTTACGCTACACATTTTTTAGAAAAAAAACCCATTCAACTTTTTTTGTTAAATTTGTTTTTTTTTCATTTAAAAACATAAAAAAAACATATTAAACACAAAAATAAATTTAAAAAATGCAAGATTGCATGTTTAAAAAAAAATTAGCTTGAGCGCATAACTGACACAAGCTTTTATTTTTCAAAATTAGTATTACAAATGCAGTATTACAAGCAAAAAAACTCTGTTTGGCTCTACTCAAGCTGCCTCTATAAAGCAAAACATTCATAATACGATTGAGAATTCTTCTTTCTTTGAATACCAACGATTCAACTGAAGATGCGCGAATGGTAAATTGTACAATTTAATGAAAATTCAAATTTAAGCAACAATTACGGTAAAAGAACATACTGTAAAACAACAATTATTTTCCGTTATTTAAACTATTTTTTAAACATTTTTTGACGGTTAAACCTACCTACCAGCTCGGTTAAAAAATTTTCAATTTTTATCCATTTTGAAATTCTGTACGTTAACCACTTTTTTCGGATAATTTTACCGACTATTTTTCATTCTGTGTAGGGGGCGTAATCAATGATCAGAGAAAAACTTTTTTCTCCATACAAAAAAAAACCATCCTAATAGATATAGAGAGTTTTTTGTCTTAAGCGACAGTTAAATTCAAAAATACATAAAAGAAAAAGTAAAAAAAAACTGTCTCCTGTAAATTTACTTTTTGGGCGCTTAAGACAATTTCGCAGGAAGGCCACAATGTCAATAACAATAAAAATTTTTAAAAAACTTTGTTTTATTTGCCAGTATTATGCTTTTTAGTGATATACATAACTTTATTGAGACAATTACTAATATTATGTAATCAAACATTTTTTTATATTAGCACACAATTCGCACGCTTTATGATAAAGATGGTAATATTCGCTATACAGACTCAGGCTTTTGGATGCTTGAGTTAGATCGCAATTCTCGCAAAACCATAGAGAGTTTAACAATGCCTGAGGAGCCCATTCCACAAAACTATAATATACTTTGCAAAAACGAAGTATTTTGCGGCCTTCCTTTATATTCTGCACGTCAGTTAATGCCGGGGTAAGTTTTTGTTAAATCTTTCTCGTCACACAGAGTTTAATACAGCTTTTGCAGTGGTTATTGGATCCCTGGACCACCACCATTGCTAAGAGAAGTTGCCCATTTGAAACTTATTAGTCATGAGAAACCTACATTAACGCTGCATCGTATGACTTTTAACTTGACTGGCAGCTTTTTGCTTTCGCTCCAAATTCGCCTGAAGGATTCGGTAACGCTACAGAATTGGACTATCATGGCGAATGTGCCACCTGAAACGGTGTATAATAAACAAATGTCGTTTTTTGTAATGATTTCGCATGGACTTGAATCTGAATCCCTGAACATCACGTTGGACTTAAAGGTAAATAGTTATTTTTATTAGTTGTAATTGTACTGCTTCAGTTGGTACCGGGTCATAACGCCTGATGAGTTGGGGGCGGTGATTCCAAATTCACTATAGAATTTTCCAAGGAATCTAAATTTCCCTAAACAAACAGCATTTAATAAAAGATGGTTCGGCTCCGCAGAATATATTTAAAAATATAAAACAACAGAGAAAAACAAAAATTAGCAGAATCAAAAATATCAGCTTTATTCTTTATATGTTGTTTACCTTTTCGGCTCCAGAAACCGAGTGTAAGTTAAGTATAATTCTTTAAATATAATTTTGTTTGATATTATCGATGGCGATCTTACTCGCTTAATATCTACTTTACAAGTGAAGTTCGGAGCTTTAGTTAACTAAGCCAAAGCCCCAGCATAATGCGAGCTGCATACCCCTGCAGCTCGCATTATGTTGTTGGTTGGAGCTGTGGGGCTATTCCGCACGTGCCATTTAATTCAGCTTAACAATTTGCTAATAGCTATGCATATGGGTGCATATGTTAACAACAATTATGCAAGTCTCGCAATGTGTAGAGCATTGTTACAAAAGTTAAATGTTCCGCTGTTGCACAGAAAGGAAAAAGATAGGTTAATCTAACCAAAAAACGTGGTAAAAAAAAATATTTTTTATTTTATATGAAAAACAATTACTATTTCTGTGGTTAATCTAATCGTCGAAAATTTGTTAAATAATTTTTAACTACAATCTCAGGTTCATCACTTGTCGCTCTCAAAGCAACAAGTGCTGCATATATATGAATAACTTACACTTGGCTTCGAAGTACTCATCAAGTTTGTATGCAAATTGTTGGGTCGTAATAATAAAAACGTCTTAGAGCAATTGCTACGTGCATTTACTTTACTCAGAGATTTTACTTCAAATCAAAATTGTATGAAAATTATCGTAAAAAGTATAAAGTATTAATAAGCAAGTACCGGGTTGTATCGAATAGAAAACAAGTGAGTGGGTTTCAGTCGGGCAAGCCGACTTATATATACCCTACACCTACTGGGCCATATTGGATTCTGTTATGAATTTTTGTCAGATGCAAATATTTGTTTTATATATTATTAGCACACACATCACAGGTTGCCCACCTCTGAAAAAAAAGAGGTTTCGTTAAGTTTACCTCCCACCGCACCACCCCTTGCAAGTGATCAAATCACTATATGCAGCGATCTGCTCGACTTATCTGCTTACCTACCTTACACCTACTTAACAATACACTGCATGTTATGTATTGATTGCATCTACCTACATTATTTCCAAACTTATTCAATTCTTTAATTTATATATATAATGTATATGGTCATTTAATCCTTAAATTAGATTAGCATACATATTTTCCTTCATTTTCCGCGATGGTACCGTTGCTCAAATCTATAAGCTAATACAGCATACCAACAACTATGCACAAGCATAAGTCATGCATAGCCTCAATTGAGTTTGAGCCGCAAATTCAATTCACTTTTGCTGTAACTCGCCACGCGTTTAGAAGTTTTTTTCGAATTGTTCCCAGAACACGAAAATTATTCCGATACAGTCATCAATTAATTATCCAATTTTGGATTTTGGAATTATCGTGAGTATATATAGGGAAAACGCCAGTTTCCAACTAGATAGTGACCAAATCTTTCTCTGGGTACAGATTGGACATCCCCTCCAACGATTTTGGAAATCAATTGCACGGACACCGAAAACCATAGCTAGGAGGTCGGCATAAATTGGAGGCCATTTGAATTTGGCAGCATTCGGAATCCCAGGCATCAGTAAAAGTGGGGAAAAAAAAATCCAAAAATAGTTTAACTACAAAAAAAAAATAGAATTACTTCAATATACTCAATACTTCCTTAAGTGAATTTTGCTAAAAGTACCAATATAGTTTTTTCTCTAATTTAATCGATTTCATATTTCCAAGTTAGTCAATCTAAAGATTAGTACAAACGTAACGTAAAGTAACGTAAAGCAACATAATGTGCTAGCTAAACAAGCACACATACAAATAATGAGAATTTCCCGTGAATTAAGGATATGTAATAGTTCTTTGCTTTAATTATTAATACACATACTAACACATGCATTAAAGTTTCCATAAAAAAAAAACCCAAAAAGAAATCCCCAAATTGCTACATCGTCGTCGTCGTTTGGCCACTCGTCGTTCGGTGCTGTTAAAATTTGGTAAGTGCATTCGATATTAACCTTTATTCAAAATGTAGTTTATTGATAGTTAAGCAAAGACACCAACCAATATATCAATTTGATGATCCACTCTCATTATTTGTTATAAATAAATGATGCCCATTTATACCAAAAATAATAATTTTGTACTTTTCTGATTAACGGTTTGCTAATTTGTTTCCATATAATCTTTAATTCGTATAGTTTTCGCTCTCACTGATCTAAACAAAGAAATACCCAAATGAGATAATCAGGGTTGCGTAGTACGAATTTTTCTTATTTTTTTACTACTTAATGTAAATGAAATACTACGAAATATGTTTTTCTACTACTTAATGTAAATGAAATATTACGAAACCTATTTTTCTACCTAATGAAGTACTACTAAAATCTACATAAGTACTTACACTTTAAATTAAAACTATATTCATATATATACTTAAATCTAAGTTATGTACAACTAAACTTAAATTACGTTGCACTTAATGCTTATAACTTAATTTCTATAAATAATGTGTTGGAATAATATTCATAATAGCATTATCGAACAATTGTTTTAATCATGAATTTATACTCTGAAATGCATTGCTAAATTCTCACAATAAATGGGATTGCTAACCGAATTGATATGTTTAGTTAATGAAGCAATGGCGTAGGTTTACTGAAGAGGCCGTACACCTTGTTACACAATTAGGGGTATTTGTATAGCGTTTTAATTTTATTTGAATTTTCAATTTTTGCTCGTACTGGTTTTTCTTATATGGCATGATTAAATTTGCTAGAATTTAATCACTTGCAAGAATTACACCAACCCCCGATAGAGCTAGTCGAACAACATCCAACATGCCACTTCGTACTTATTGACCGGATTTTTGAGAATAATTTTTTTTTATTCGGCGACATAATAAGACCGAGTGTAACATAGATGGCGCCCAACGGAAGTTCAATTTATTTTTTTTCCATCGAACGTATTTACAGCTCCCCATAATTTTTGTTTAAAATTATCATTCAATATCATTAGTCCCGAAAAATATAAACTTCGTTTCTGCTTCGAGTTGCAATGTAAAATTTTTTTTTTAACATAATTTTTTTTTTGTATATGTTTGATATTTGAGCATACGTTGCTACAAACAGTGATTCAATTGTTTAGTACGAAGTTAATTGGTATATTTGAGTCCTGAGTATGAAACACAATCTCGTTCTTGTTGTAGCAATTGTACCAATTACATCTGAAAAGCAATCTCAGTGCGTGGATTTCGTTAGTCCAAATATTTTCTATAAGTAGTAACGGAATATTGTGTTGCAGTGAAATCCATACTGACAGTAGAACAATACCTGTAGCAGATCTGACATACGTAAATTAATTTCTTTTATTGCCATGCCATAGTCCGTATATCTTGTTTGTTTTTAAGCGAAATACATTGCATTTTTTTAATTTTAATACATAGCTTTGTTAATTAATAAAGAACATATACTTGGTATACTAGGTATACTTGTAAACATAATTAGCCTGTTCGTCTAAAATCATCTTAGTTTCCATCTGCCCGCCTTTGAAAAATTCCAACTGTTCTGCTTTGAACAATTCTGATTGATCCGTACTAGGATCAAGCAAGCCCCAGGTGGTGCATAGTCCACAATCGGTCAATCCTGTTGTTTCGAATTTCGATTTATCTAAAAATACTAAGCGTGACATAGAAGCTAACGCTACGGAGAATACAGATTCAAACTTACTTGACCTTGATAGTGATTTTTCTGTGAATTTCAACTCAACAAGATTTTTTTTCCTGACATTCAAAACGAAACGGATGTGAACATGGCTTCTTCTTCAAATAACCCGCTCTTGGATGAGGCAAATCCAACCAATGTGTCCGATGCAAATCGCTGTACTGTTGTACTGTTGCAGCAAACTATTCGTTCTACCCAAGAAGATTTTAAGAAAGAATTAAAAGTTTTAACCGACAATATGGCTGCTTTGCAGGGCTCTTAAAATTATTCGAATAATAAAAAAACTGGTGAACCGAACGTCCGATTAGTAACCGTTTGTACGAATACTATTCGGTTAATGATATTCGATTAGTCGCTCAGCTTCTACTATTCGATTAACCGTTCACTGTCGACTAGTCGGTTAACCGTTCATATTCTGTTAACCGAATAAGAGTTCAAATCGAAATCAAAAGTAAAAGTTTTAACGTCGCACATTGCATATAATTTCTCTTTTGAGCGTGTCATTGAAGATTTCGATTTTAAATTCATAATATTCGACTAACCGAATATCAACGGTTAACCGACTAGTCGACAATGAACGGTTAATCGAATAGTCGAATCCGATAGACTAGTCGAATACTCCACTCGGATCCTAATCTTCCCGTCAATAAGCCCATAAAACTCCAAGAATGGAAAGTTACATACGATGGAGTTGGAAGCGTTTCTGACTTTTTATTTAAAATGACCACCTCATGGCTAATTTTCATATATTTTTAACGAATAAGACCGAAGCTTGGTATTGGTGGTTTACCAAACAAAATCCTACAGCAACTTACCCATACCTTTGCTTTGCCATAAAAAAAGGATTTGGCTCACTCGAAACTGATCACGAAGTTATATTGAAAATTTCGTTACGGAAGCAGCAATACAAAGAATCGTACGACGATTTCCATTCAGCCATAGTTTCTATGAACTATCGATTGCGAGAACCAATTACTGAATCCGTACTGATCGATATCTTAAAGAGAAATGTAAACGCCAGTCTTAAATTCATGCTATTCAATTCACAGTCGAACAGTTTAAATGAACTAAGAGATATCGCGCGCAAGGGAGAAAAGGTCATTCGTGACAATAAGAATCATAACCCTTTGGTTTATCATGGTCATAAAGTTAATGAAATTGATAATCTTCCCGCTGACGAATGTGTAGAGTTAGAAAACGATCCGCAATTAGAAGCCATGCAGATGTCGCGTCGTCCTTATAAAGCCACTCCAAAATTCAATGTTGGAATTGCCTACTTTTTGGCCATTCATACATTAATTGTCCGGAAGAAACGCGTAGAATTTTTTGTTTTAAGTTTGGGCAAAAGGGAGTTGTGACCCCGAAATGCTCTAACAAGCACCAGGGAAACCCAAGAAGGAGCGAGATGGCCACCGTGGGACTCTCGTTCTTCCCAACCAACCCCGAGTTACCAATAATTTCCAATTTAGATTCAGTAAATCCCAAAATTTTGCATTTCAACTATATTAAAATTTTAAAACCCACTTCTCGTGATGTTTCCTGCCAAACACATGGCCAAATTCCATCGCTTCACCAGCGCAAAGTCCTTTACGAAAATACTAAAAATGAAATTTTTAAATATAAACCGTCAAATACAATTTTAAAATGTAGGCTTCGATTTCAAAAACGAAAAAATTATCGAAAAGCTGTAGAGTCTACGAGATTGTGTGTTGGTTCCGATTATAGGCCCTTTGCACAGATTAAAATCTTTTCGAAATTGTAACCGGATTGTTGGATTCCGGCGCAAACGTGTCCGTTCTTGGTCACAACAGTGCATCATTTTTGGAAAGAAATAACATTCAAGTAAAGCCGATTAATTTGTCGATATCCACTGCTGATGTAGTTAAACAAAAGATACTTGGATATTGTTTACTTCCTGTATATTTTAAAAACGTAACAAGAACCATTGATTTTTATATATCCCCTTCCTTAACATAAACCGCATATTTTCCAACCTCGGATTAGGCTGCACCCCCCTTACTTGAACACCATATTGATACTGGCGACGCAGTACCGGTTAAATCGAAACACTTTCCTCTTTCTCCCCCTCGACAGGAAGAGGCGTACAAAGAAATTGAACGCTTACTCGCCATGGGAGTAATCGAAGAGTCAAACTCTCCGTGGTGTTGTCCCGTAGTCCTGGTGCGTAAAACTGGAAAGGTGAGGTATGTGTAGATTCCCGTAAGTTAAATCTTCTGACGAAACAAGATTCCTATCCGCTCCCTTATATTAACGGTTTACTGAGTAGGCTCAACGATACACATTATATCAGTGGAATTGATTTAAAAGACGCGTTCTTCCAAATAAAACTTACCGAGTCCTCTAAAGAGAATGCAGCTTTTCCTGTTCCCGGAAAGCCACTATATCACTTCAAGGTTATGCCTTTCGGATTACGCCACGGACCCCAAACGATGAGTAGATTAATGGACAAAGTAATTCCATCGAAATTCCGCGAAAACGTCTTTATTTATCTAGACGACTTGCTCGTTTGTAGTTTGGATTTTGAGTCGCATTTAAAGTTGCTTAGTGAAGTTTCTAAGTGTTTGACGGCAGCAAATTTAACAATTAACGTCAATAAAAGTAAATTTTGCCAAAAAGAGAATCAGTACTTAGGTTATATAGTAGGTCAAGGTTGTCTTAGGGTCAATCCCGAAAAATTTAATGCTATTCAGAATTTTTCGTACCCCAAATCACCTAGACATTAGCAATTTTGCCAGTCGAGCGGGATCTTTGACCGATTGCCTTCGAAAAACTAATAAATCGTTCAATCTCACCCCTATGGCTATTGAAGCTTTTGAAAAACTCAAAATTGCACTTTCCACCGCCCCTGTGCTGGCACAGCCAGATTTTCATCGTGAATTCATAATTCAATGTGATGCGTCAAAGATTGGAGTAGCCGGCGTTTTGTTCCAACTGGATACCGAAAGTAAAGAACATCCGATTGCGTTTGTTTCACAAAAATTAAATAAAGCTCAGCGAAACTACACAGTTACGGAGTTGGAGTGTATGGCTGCGGTAGTGTGCGTTAAACGATTCCGTCCTTACATTGAAGGCATCCCTTTTCGGATTATTACTGACCGCTCCAGCTTAAAGTGCACTCAAAGAATTATTATGTTAAGAGAACGTTTGCTGCAAATATACTACTTTTGAATACAAACTTAAACGAAAAAACAAACAAAAAACATTTGCTACAAATTAAGTCATTTTGCCGCAAATAATAAATAAATTTGCAACCATATAAAAACGTTTCCAATAAAAGTATTGCAATTTACATTTATTGGAAACGTTTTTAAATTGCTGCAAATTAAAAGCTAATTTCTAATAAACGTTTAAACGAATTCGATATAAGCTTTGTTTTTATCGACCAGAACGAAAGTAGCTCAGTGGCACAGCGTGTATGTGCGTATCGCGCTATTTTGAACTAAAACTTTTTAAAACAAACTAAAATCAAAAATCCCCACGCGATAATTAAATTCCCTATTTGCCCGAATAGCACAGTCGCGAAGCGTGGGATTTAAGACGACCCTCGAGGTATGATATCCCCGTCCGAACGAACAAAACTAACCCGCGAAAACCTGATAACTAAACTTTTAAAACCCTACACCGAAACTGCGGCAATATATATATATATATATAAGTATATATATATATATATATATATATATAAGTATATATATATATATATATATAAGTATATATATATATATATATATATATATATAAAAGAAACGGAAATTTTTTCCGACACAAAGAAAATAATACCGAACACAAACCCTTTCCAAAATTGACACAAAACGACCCAATACCCAAATATCAAAAATTATATTTGTTTAAACGCAATTGATTTGCGGGACCAGACCAACCTGTCTGAAATCCCTCGCACGATTCTTGCAGAATCTATTCACCAGCTGGACTTCGATAAAATTCGATGTCCAGCAACAACTTGGCTCTGATGCGGGACAACACAAACAAAAAAAAAGGAACAAGGAAGAGGGGGGAAAACGGCCAAACAAATTCCAAGTAAACTACTTGGACGGAAACACTTCACCAAAACAAATCATGACCGAACACAACCTGTCCAACTCTATTCAATTCCTCAAATTCAAAACACTAAATGGCCGACTGCCACAAATAAAATAAAGCAAAATAAACACTAGCTGGCAAAACTGAACCAGCGCGCAAAAATACTCCCTTTGGAACACTTGTCCTCCAGCCACAGTCCGACGATGGCAACAGCTCCACTTCACCACTCAAAAAAAATACAATTTAAAAAAAAGGTAAGAAAATTATCCAAATTTTGGAAACAAATAATTTAAGATTCAATTAAATTAAAAAAAAAACCAAAGCTTTAACACTCTCCTTCTTCCCTGCTCAAAAAGAACTAAACGAAATTAGAATATATGAGCGCCTATGACGCTCACTTTCCATTTATCTTCCCACATACATAGAGTGCGGCTTACGCAGAAACCAGTGTCCGCAGTCGGGGCTTTACCCATACCTATATGCGAAAAATCTCTTCAGATTTTTCTGTGTTTGGCAAATTTACATATACCCCCCTGCACCCACCAAAATGAAATATACATTTTGGCGGCACTCATGTACGTATAGGCGAAAGCATAAATGTTCTCAAATTCCTCTCCCTCAAACAGGTTTAAAAAGTACAAAAGCTTTAGTCCAGGTTTTGACAATTTACTATTGTAATGGCGAGGCTGGCAATACCTTCATCGGATCGCCGCCGCTCACTGAGCTAACGTAACGAAAGCAAAAGCGAAAGAAAGGAGAAGAAAGCAAGAGAACTTTGACAGCTCAAACAAAATATTCAGCTTTCTTCTTCCGCGCGCCGGTCGCATTTCACCCGCGAGTGGCGAATTTGTTTTGCTTTCAATTTAAGCAAAACAAATAATAAATAAAAATTAGTAACAATTAATAAAATTGTTCAGTGCGTTCAGTGCGGTCAGTGCGTGTGTGATTTCCTCCGATCTTGTTCGCCCGTCGCCCCGAACAAAAGGGAAACAAAAAAACATAACAAAACAACAACAACTGTGCCGCGAATCCATACCGCGACATGCGTAACTTATAAACCTTACGTCCCGCGTTCGAATCATGGCTGAGCTGAACATTTTTTTTTTCGTTACTTAAACGTTGGTTGCAAACGAAACAACAAACGAAATGTGTTTGTCTAATTTTTCGTTTCTTACGAACGAAAAAATTCTTTGAGTGTGGTTAATGACGCAAAAGGATTTAAGCGGTCGCTTGGCCCGGTGGAGTTTGAAGCTTCAGGGTTTTGATTTTAAAATGGAACACCGGCAGGTTCTTTGAATATTGTTCCAGACACACTATCCCGATTTGACGTAAACGAGTTAGGTATATCTGATATTCCAATCGAAATTGATTTATCTTCTCCCGAATTTAAGGAAAACTGTCTCTGATAACAAAAATATTCGCATATCTGATGGCTTTATGTACAAGCGTGTTAAATTTAGGCAAGGAGGAGAAGATGATGAAGACGATCTGAAGACGATCTGAACTCTAGCGAGAGTAAGGCAGAAATATTTCTGGCCTTCAATGTCTCGTGATGTAAAAATATATATAGGAAATTGCGATATTTGTAAGACCATAAAGGCTCGGAATAAGATTTCAAGGCCACCTATGGGAACTCCTTTTGTCACCGAACGCCCCTTTCAACGGCTCTTCTGTGACTTTTTGGGTCCTTATCCTCGGTCCAAGTCCATGAATTCTTATATTTCTATCGTGATCGATCACATGTCGAAATTTGTATTTTTAAAAACTTTGCGTGCAGCCACTTCTATCAATGTTATCACATTTCTTCAGAACGAGATTTTTCCGACTTTTGGTGTTCCGCAATATATGCACAGCGATAACAGCAAACAATTTATCTCGAAGGATATGCAAGATTTATTTTTAACATATGGCATTACTCATACAATGCCTCGGAAAGGGCAAATACCGAAATTATTGCAAAAATTCGCTGTTTCGTCACAAATGAAAAAAATCATTCCAATTGGGACAGATATATTCCCCAGATTTTATCCATCTTGCGTAGTGACTATCACTGTGCAATTAAATGTTCTCCCTACTACGCCTTGTTTGGCCAAAATATGTGCCAACATGGTTCATCTTACACCATTGTAGTTGAAATTTTTAATAATTCGGATCGGTTAAACAGAATTCGGGCCAAAATAAGTCAAAATGTAGAAGTTGCCCAGAAAAATGCTGCAAAAACATATAATACTCGCTCCAGACTAGTTAACTTTCAAGAAGGCCAAGAAGTATTTCGTAAAAACTTTGAGCTAAGCAATTTGGAAAAAGGTGTTAATTCTAAATTTATGCACAAGTTTGTTAAATGTCGTATTAGAAAAAAAGTCGGAAACGTACTTTACGATATTGAAGACCTTCAAGGTAAATATGTCGGTCGTTTTCATGCTTCACATATTTGACAATAAAAATAAAAAAACTAGAGAGTGGACTATCTTCGGCTATACCGAAGCTGAAATACCCCCACACAGTAGGAAGAAGTACCTCGAACATAAAAAAAAGTGGTCTCAAGACCCCATTTTGAGCCATTTATAGGTACTTTTAGAGCCTGGACCATGTACAAAATTCGTTTCTAAACATTTCCAATCAAATCCACCGAAAAAAAAAAATTGGTCTCAAAACCCCATTTTGACCCTTATATATGCAGTTTCGGAACCTCGGACCATGTCAAAAATACGTTTCTAAACATTTCATATCGAATACAACCATAAAAAAGACTTGAAAAAGGTTAACCTTTTTTTTCGGTGTATGGGAGCCACGCCCAGTTTTTATCCGATTTGGCTGATTCACGAACTTGATCTCAGTATTCACGAGAAAAACATGTACCCAAAGTTTCAAGTCGATATCTCCAAAACTGCGACCGCTATTGTGCGGACGGACAGACGGACAGACAGACGGACATCGCTAAATTGACTCCGGCGGTGATGCTGATCAAGAATATATATACTTTTCCATACCGGACACGCCTCCTTCTGGGCGTTACAAACGTTGTGACAAAGTTAGTATACCCACAATGCCACAGTGAGTTTGGGGGTATAATAAAAGGAAATGTATACGGAATTTAAGCCTGTTCGTGGCTGTTCGTGGGTCGAGCCACACTTTAGCGCCCCGAAAATACACCCAAAAATCCTCCTGTTCGTTCTAGCGTCGTGAAGCAGTTTTGTCATAAATTTTTGTTGTTATGAATTTGTACAGGTTGCCCACCTCTGAAAAAAAAGAGGTTTCGTTAAGTTTATCTCCCACCGCACCACCCCTTACAAGTGATCAAATCGCTATATGCAGCGATCTGCTCGACTTATCTGCTTACCTAACTTACCTACTTAACAATACACTGCATGTGACACCCTCAGATTGAAAAAACCCTGAACAAAATGTGTTTGCGAAAAAGCCGTGGAAAAAATTGTGCATGAAGAAGCCGTGCAAAGTGAACGAGAACGAATTTTGGTGCAAGAAAGCTTAGTTTGAAAAACTGATGGAGCGGCCATCAGACTTTTACGCTAAAAAGCTTTTTATTCATTTTCGGTGAAAAATTTTATTATGCAGATTTTTTTCCAAAAAGCACTTTTCATAAGAATTTTGTACAAAACATTATTTTGAAGAAATTTTGAGCTAAATATTTGTTTATAATTTTACGGCTTCATTTTATTTCGAAGCATATTTAAAATTTAGATATATTAATATTATCGCTTTTGTGAAAAATGGAAACGCAAGTTTGTTAGCTGCAAGTTGTTTTGTATTGTTCGCAGTGAATTTGGGTACAAATTTTTAAATTTTGGTTTTTGGGTTTTTTTAGTTTGTAGGAGTTTGTAATTTGTGCAATGTTCGTTATTTATGTACACTAGGTGACAAAATTTAAAAACAAAACTTCTTTCAATAAAATTTTAATTTAAAAAAATTTGTGTTCTTCAATAAAATTTGTCAAATAATTTTCGTGAACATTTATTTGGTTTTTTATTTTCTACATTTTTGGGAACATTAGCATGTGTGTTTTAAGGTGTATCGATGTATTTATACAATTTTTAAACTTCCTGCAAATAGCATTTCATGTGATCACAACCATTTAACAATAAATTGTGAATTATTGAAGTTTTGTGTATACATAAATGCATCCACAAGATTTTCTTCTCTGTTTTTACTACGCGCATAGAAACCCTTTCAGTTGTGCGTATTAAAACAAAAGGAAAAAACCAAATACGCGTGGCTGAAAGAAAACAACAACAATAAACGCACAAGTGTCCATGTCACACATTCCTTCGCTTATCCCACAAAAAAAGAAATTGCTTGTTTATGGTTTACATTCCTCCAGTCGATGGCCAATGCTGGCGCAGCGAATTTCAGAAGGAAAACAATGCGCGAACTAAAAATGTGTGGAGTCTGATAACAACCATTATTTCGGCGATCCAGTCGCGTGCGTTCGTAGACGACCAATTTTCTTGCTGCGTTGGAATTCGCGCGTGTGTTTTGTTATTTAAGAAATTATTTCTTTGCTAGGATTTTTTAAGTTGTTTTGGGTTAGTGACGCATATGGAGTAAAGGAACTATTAGGTACTATTTTTATTTATATGAAGCCCTTGAAAATGCATCGTAGAGCAAGTGGCGAAATTCTTTTAGTTTACGTTTTCCACCGCCTGTTTACCCCATTCAGTTCTGTGTTACCAAAACAAAAAGAAAAAACGCATAAAAAAATTGTGCAATTTTATTTCCGTGAAGGTCGTCCCCTTGAAATTCGTAGTGGTCCAAAACCACAACAAACGCACAAGTGGTCGTCTACACATTCCTTCGCATAATCGTGCCTTTTAGCCAGTGATGGTATCAAATTTGGCGTCAAAAACTTGTTAATTTTGAAATTAAGTTTAAAAAAAAATGTTTAATGCTACAAATTTTATTATTTGCAAATTTAGATCGGTTCTTTTGTTGAAATTAAGTAATAAAAATTACAATTCAGAGCTTATCGTTCCATATTTTTAATAATATATCACAATTTAAAATTTCACCGCATTCTTTAAGTCGCACTTAGCATCGAATGTATATCCCAATGAAATGTTGATCCTCGTTTTCATTCCTTTCACTCCATATGCGTCACTAACCCAAAACAACTTAAATAATCTTCGCAAAGAAAGTTTCTTAGACAACCAAACACACGCAAATTCCCAAGCAGCATGAAAATTGGAGCCCACTTGTCTGTTCTACATGTAAACAGGTCGTCTACGCACCCACGCCACAAGGTCGCCAAGATCAAGTCGCGCCGCAACAAGAAAGTACCTCCTAATTGCGCACAAAAATAAGGGTGGTTTTCAGACTCCACACATTTTTAGTTCGCGCATTGTTTTCCTTCTGAAATTCGCTGCGCCAGCATTGACCATCGACTGGAGGAATGTAAATCATAAACAAGCAATTTCTTGTTTTGTGTGATCAAGCGAAGGAATGTGTGACATGAACACTTGTGCGTTTATTGTTGTTGTTTTCTTTCAGCCACGCGTATTTGGTTTTTTCCTTTTGTTTTAATACGCACAACTGAAAGGGTTTCTATACGCGTAGTAAAACCAGAGAAGAAAGTCTTGTGGATGCATTTATGTATACACAAAACTTCAATAATTCACAATTTATTGTTAAATGGTTGTGATCACATGAAATGCTATTTGCAGGAAGTTTAAAAATTGTATAAATACATCGATACACCTTAAAACACACATGCTATGTTTCCAAAAATGTAGAAAATAAAAAACCAAATAAATGTTCACGAAAATTATTTGACAAATTTTATTGAAGAACACAAATTTTTTTAAATTAAAATTTTATTGAAAGAATTTTTGTTTTTAAATTTTGTCACCTAGTGTACATAAATAACGAACATTGCACAAATTACAAACTCCTACAAACTAAAAAAACCCAAAAACCAAAATTTAAAAATTTGTACCCAAATTCACTGCGAACAATACAAAACAACTTGCAGCTAACAAACTTGCGTTTCCATTTTTCACAAAAGCGATAATATTAATATATCTCAATTTTAAATAAGCTTCGAAATAAAATGAAGCCGTAAAATTATTAACAAATATTTAGCTCAAAATTTCTTCAAAATAATGTTTTGTACAAAATTCTTATGAAAAGTGCTTTTTGGAAAAAAATCTGCATAACAAAATTTTTCACCGAAAATTAATAAAAAGCTTTTTAGCGTAAAAGTCTGATGGCCGCTCCATCAGTTTTTCAAACTAAGTTTTCTTGCACCAAAATTCGTTCTCGTTCACTTGGCACGGCTTCTTCATGCACAATTTTTTAAACGGCTTTTTCGCAAACACATTTTGTTCAGGGTTTTTTCAATCTGAGGGTGTCATGTTATGTATTGATTACAACTACCTACATTATTTCCAAACTTATTCAATTCTTAATTTATATAGTTAATGTATATGGTCATTTTATCCTTAAATTAGGTGAGCATACATATTTTCCTTCATTACCCGCATTAAAAATTAATTCAATGTAGCTATCAATACCAATAAGATTATTCAACCCGAACCACTTTCTACATATCAACATTACTTAGTGTAGGGTTTAATTCTTAATATCATCCGCGATGATACCGTTGCTCTAATCTATAAGCTAATACAGCATACCAACAACTATGCACAAGCATAAATCATGCATAGCCTCAATTGAGTTTGAGCCGCAAATTCAATTCACTTTTGCTGTAACTCGCCACGCGTTTAGAAGTTTTTTTCAAATTGTTCCCAGAACACGAAAATTATTCCGGTACAGTCATCAATTAATTATCCAATTTTGGATTTTGGAATTATCGTGAGTATATATAGGGAAAATGCCAGTTTCCAACTAGATAGTGACCAAATCTTTCTCTGGGTACAGATTGGACATCCCCTCCAACGATTTTGGAATTCAATTGCACGGATACCAAAAACCATAGCTAGGAGGTCGGCATAAATTGGAGGCCATATGAATTTGGCACCATTCGGAATCCCATGCATCAGTGAAAGTGGGGAAAAAAAAAATCCAAAAATAGTTTAACTACAAAAAAAAAATAGAATTACTTCAATATACTCAATACTTCCTTAAGTGAATTTTGCTAAAAGTACCAATATAGTTTTTTCTCTAATTTAATCAATTTCATATTTCCAAGCTAGTCAATCTAAAGATTAGTACAAACGTAACGTAAAGTAACGTAAAGCAACATAATGTGCTAGCTAAACAAGCACACATACAAATAATGAGAATTTCCCGTGAACTAAGGATATGTAATAGTTCTTTGCTTTAATTATTAATACACATACTAACACATGCATTAAAGTTTCCATAAAAAAAAAACCCAAAAAAAAAATCGTCGTCGTTGTTTGGCCACTCGTCGTTCGGTGCTGTTAAAATTTGGTAAGTGCATTCGATATTAACCTTTATTCAAAATGTAGTTTATTGATAGTTAAGCAAAGACACCAACCAATATATCAATTTGATGATCCACTCTCATTATTTGTTATAAATAAATGATGCCCATTTATACCAAAAATAATAATTTTGTGCTTTTCTGATTAACGGTTTGCTAATTTTTTTCCATATAATCTTTAATTCGTATAGTTTTCGCTCTCACTGATCTAAACAAAGAAATACCCAAATGAGATAATCAGGGTTGCGTAGTACGAATTTTTCTTATTTTTTTACTACTTAATGTAAATGAAATACTACGAAATATGTTTTTCTACTACTTAATGTAAATGAAATATTACGAAACCTATTTTTCTACCTAATGAAGTACTACTAAAATCTACATAAGTACTTACACTTTAAATTAAAACTATATTCATATATATACTTAAATCTAAGTTATGTACAACTAAACTTAAATTACGTTGCTTATTACTTAGTGCTTATAACTTAATTTCTATAAATAATGTGTTGGAATAATATTCATAATGGCATTATCGAACGATTGTTTTAATCATGAATTTATACTCTGAAATGCATTGCTAAATTCTCACAATACATGGGAAATTTTTGGTTCTTTTACAGCAATTGTTGGTTAAATTTGAATTTTCACCAACTTGTGCAATTTACCATTCGAGCATCTTCAGTTGAATCGTTTGGATTCAAAGAAAGAAGAATTCCCAATCGTGTTATGAATGTTGGGCCTTATAGAAGCAGCTTGAGCAGAGCCAAACAGAGTTTTTTGCTTGTAATAATACTTTTGGAAAATAAGTGCTTGTGTCAGTTATGCGCTCAAGCTAATATTTATTTTTTTAAACATGCAATCTTGCATTTTCAACATATATTTTTGTGTTTAATATGTTTTTTTTTGTTGTTGGGGTTTGTTTTCAAATGAAGAAAAAAATTAATTAATCGAAAAAAGTTTTCTTATAAAAAACTAGAGAGTGGACTATCTTCGGATATACCGAAGCTGAAATACCCTTACACAGTAGAAAGAAATACCTCAAACATAAAAAAATGTGGTGTCAAGACCCTATTTTGATCCAATTATAGGTGGTTTTGGAGCCCGGACCATGTCCAAAATCCATTTCTAAACATTTCCAATCAAATCCACAAAAAAAAAAAATTGGTCTCAAGACCCCATTTAGACCCTTATATATGTGGCTTCGGAACCTCGGACCATGTCCAAAATCCATTTCTAAAAATTTCCAATTAAATCCACCAAAAAAAAAAAAATTGGTCTCAAGACCCCATTTAGACCTTATATATGTGGCTTCGGAACCTCGGACCATGTCAAAAATACGTTTCTAAACATTTCCAATCGAATACAACAATAAAAAAGACTTGAAAAATGTTTACCTTTTTTTTCGGTGTATGGGAGCCACGCCCAGTTTTTGTCCGATTTGGCTGATTCTCGAACTTGATCTCAGTATTCACGAGAAAAACATGTAAAAAAAGTTTCAAGTCGATATCTCTAAAACTGCGACCGCTATCGTGCGGACGGACAGACGGACAGACGGACGGACAAACAGACGGACATCGCTAAATCGACTCAGGAGGTGATGCTGACCAAGAATATATATACTTTTAAATACCGGACACTCTTCCTTATGGGCGTTACAAACGTTGTGACAAAGTTAGTATACCCTGCCACAGTGAGTGTGGGGGTATAAATATGTATCGAAACAAATTTTTGTTGTATGTTTACAATTAAAAATTGTAAACCAACAAATCATTAAAGGAAATCAACCACATCTCATCGGTTAGATTAACCGACGAAGAAGGGTTGGAGCGTTTTTAGCCGTCTTTTTCGGTTAAATCTACCGACTTTTTTTTGTGTGTAGCTTTCTTCTAGCTCTTTGCAATCGTGTTTACAAGAAAAGAGGACGGACAGACAGGGAGGTAGGCGTGGCAGTCGACCGATTCCGCCCATTTGCAAAACCAACTCCTTCTAAGGCCTAAAAAGAATAAATCCAAAAATTGGGATCCCTACACTGAAATAAAAAAAGCATGTAAAATTGAAATTGCCTGCCTTTCAATTTTAATTTCATGTCAAAATTTGTAAATTTGATGAGAATTGTATCATTCTATTCGTTTTTCATTTCATATTGATACTTTTTTTGTTAAATTGGTATAAAAAACATTAAAATGATAGTATCACGTTTTACACTGCATTATCAATTCACAACATCAAACTTGCAGCACTACTCATCAATTAATATCCTATCAATACTACTTAACTCCCGTAATTTTATAGAAAATAAAGATCAGAATGCACATACGTCCACATGCGACCGCAGCCGGCTCAGCCGTACCACCATAAAAAACGAGCGTTGAATAATTTTAGACGGCTTAGAACTCTGCCAATTTTTCGGTGCCAAAACAATTACACAAATACAGAAAATGTGAAAAACCATTTTGTAATGAAAATAATGCCTTTATGAATGAAAATATATGATCACTAAGACAAATTATGCATGTGAAAGTGAAATTATTGAAGGGCGTAAATTTTACAAGGGGTAGATTGAAATATTAGCCGATGAAATGCAATTCGCATCTATTTTCCTTTCTTTTCCGACATTTTCAGGCTTATTATGACATATTATATCAATTTTGACATCATACATAAATTGAAACATCTTTAATTTTTATGTGTTCGTTTTTTGGCGTTTCTAAAACGAATACATTTTTCATTTTCTTTTTCTCCATTTTCGTAATTTTTGGAGCGAATTTTCTCATGTAAATTTACGTTGGATCCTTATCAAAATTAAGTTGGTATCCCATCAATTCCCCACTCTTCCATATAAATGATAAAGATGATTTGATATGTATCACTATCGGCCATATTTTGTCAACGAAATTTGAAGATTTGATGGTATTTTTAGCATTTTTTTGGTTCGGTGTAGCTTCCTTCTAGCTTCTGAAATCGTGTTTACAAGAAAAGAGGACGGACAGACGGATAGGGCTAAATCAACTCAGGAGGTGACACTGATCAATATACTGATATACTTTTCCATACCGAACACATCTCCTTCTTGGTGTTACAAACATCACACCAAAGTGAATATACCCATACCTCATGAGGTGTATGGTATAAAAAACGAATTTTCGCAGCACTACTAAAAAATAACGTCAAAAATACATTTTACATTTTTCATATTTCGAAAACAATTTTTAAAATCAAATTTTGACTATAATGATTTACTACCAAAAATTAAGAATGCAGAATGTTTTTCAACTGGTTTTTTCCCGGGAAAACATTAATATCAATATTACAATATAATTGTAAACTTAATGAAATATTGAAATATTGCTATTTGTGAAAGCGCGTTAGTTTTGGGTAATGAATGTAATATATATTCGCAGTAGAAATGATGTTGCCCTACCAATTTGTGCACAGAAATGCAAATTATCTCGTTTTTAAAGTCTTAGGCTTAAATTAATTTAAGTTTCATAAATATTTGAATACAACACATCTACAAAAACACCAGACAAATCTGCTATCTTTTTCTTGCATTATTTTTCTAATATGTTTCTATTTATTTTATTCGCTCAATTTTATCAAAGCAAGTCTTCTAAGTATAAAGTAAAATACGAACTATTTTGCTGCATTTTTAATCGCCTTTTTATAACCCTTATATTAACTTGCTTTGGGTGGACTATATATATATATATATTAGCTTATACCCACAGCTTCGCTCGCCATAATTTTGTAATTTCATGTTAACGTAGAAATGTTATATGTATTATTTAAGCAACTGAAATAAAAATAGATTTTGCAAAGTCATCCCTCTGCCCATTCACCTCCCAGCACCAAATCCAAAATTTCACCGAAATCCCTTGAATAGGTCCCGAGTTACAGAGCTTTACAAATTTTAAGGCGTGGCAGTGGGCGGACTGCAAATTTTCAGAATCAACATATTACCAATTCATTACCCAAAACCACATATAAAATTTCAGCGAAATCGGTTAAACACTGCATGAATTATATTATTTTAGAATAATATTTGACACGCCCACCTCGAACGCCCAAAGTATTTGAAATGGCATATAGCCTATGATGAGGTCAATGAAAGTACCTACATTTTGGTATGTGTTTTATTAAAATCGGTCAAGTATTTCTTGTGTTATAAGGGAACAAACATACATACATACATACATACATACATGCATAAATACATACATACATACCTTCATGCATACATACATACATGCATACATACATACATACATACATACATACATACATACATACATACATACATACATTCATACATACATACATACATACATACATACATACATACATTCATACATACATTCATACATACATACCAGAGATCCTCACTGAAAGACACTGTTTCATGAACCACAGTAAAAATTCACTGCCTTACTTCAAGTTCAGATACATTCCCATTCACAACTTTGAATCTGAACAGACATTTGCGCACAGCGCACAAAGGCAACGAGCAACAGTGAATATTCATCAAAGGCAGTGAATATACACGAAAGGCAGTGAATATTCATTGCCTTTCTGATGTCTCGTTGCCTTTGAACGAAAGCAACGAACTCGAGAGAATTATTCGTTGTTCGTCGCACGTTGCTCGTTGCTTCAAGAAAGGTTTTCACACAGTGTTGCATTGGAGATTCGATGAATAACACTTTAAGTAACCTATATTTGAAATAATTTAAAAACAAATTATAACTTTTGGAATAATTCGTTGAGTCAGCAATGTAAATAAAACAACACATATCAAAAATATTTTCATTTCAATTCATTAACACAACAAAAGTTCTCTTAAAAGTTAAATAGCATCACTGCCGAGAAGTGATGCAAATACATTACTGCGTAGTATTGCAGTATAAAATTACAAGAGTCAGCCTTCATGTTTTTTGCAATTGTTATTAAAAATAATAATGTCGGTATTGTGTAATCAAATTAACAAAAATAGAAATATTTGATAATAAAACTGAGGCCATTTGTATATGCAGAAAAAAGTAAACAAAAGCATTTTTGACGCATCAGGTGTGTAGCCATGAAGTATGTGAAGTATTCTATGCCTGGAGGCTCTATAGTCCAACCGCGGCCATTTAAAGTACATTTAGATGCGAACTGTGAAACTCGATTCGACATTTAAGCAGAATTTAATTGGGAAATGCCATTTAAGTGACGACTGAGAAACCGAACCTTAAAGTTTTATTCATCAAATCTCCAATGCAACACTGAGTGAAAATCTTTCTTGAAGCAACGAGCAACGTGCGACGAACAACGAATAATTCTCCAGTTCGTTGCTTTCGTTCAAAGGCAATGAGACATCAAAAAGTAGAGCCCGACCGATAAGCATTTTAAGACCGAAGCCGATGCCGAAGGTCAATTGGCAGCCTATTACTTCTTGTTTTTTTCGTGTATTTTCATTCAAATTCGAGTATATAAATACACATTTAATTTTTTAAGGAACTAAAAATTTTTTTAAACAAATAATAAAAGTAACCAAAAGAATTCACAAACAAATTTGGGCCTCCTAGGTCAAAAGTAACAGGAGCCTCAAATTATCCCATATATCCTGTGTAAGAACAATTGGATTTTTTTAAAATCACTTTTAAAAATTTGGAGTAAAGCTTAAAATTATGGGATTTTAGTAGAAATGGTAGAGAATTCTTCAAAGAATACATCCATCTAAGTAGCTGATTTTTAAGGACTCCCCAAATCCGTCAGGTGATGGGCAAAAGATGTTCTAGTTGACGGTAAATACCACCTGTGAAGCTTTGAACTTTAAATGTAAAATTTTACCAAAATCGGTCCCGGATTTCAGCACCAGAACTATTTTTCATATATGTTGGCGCAGCAATTTGGGCTACATTTCTAAAAGGTAGAATCCTTTCGTGAGCCTCCTACCCCTATATTTTAACTCCTTTTAACATAGGGCAAGTAGTAAGCTTCTAAATCTATATTTAAAATTCAGTGATCCACCCAGAAAATGTCCAATGATGTACTTTGTGGCAGCTGTAACCCCGTGCCACGCAATTTGAGGCGAGATTCACTCAATATACGATGATTACTAATTTAAATTTTAATCATATTTTTTGTTTTGTGGGCCTCTTATGTCCCATTGGAAATTCCATCAATTACACAATTTCACATTCAAGTCTCAAGAAAATCAGTAAGACCGTTTAAATGTGATGTGGGCTAGAAAAATAAGGAAAAAAATTGAAAAGCTTCGGCCAAAACTTCGGCCATTTTTCGGAAAAACCGAAGCCGATTAATCGGTCGGGCTCTATCAAAAAGGCAATGAATATTCACTGCCTTTGGTGTATATTCACTGCCTTTGGTGAATGTTATGAATATATGTTTCTGGTGAGAGTTAACTTCGGAAGCATTCGCGTTGATGAGCCTAGTGCTTGCTTGTCTTTTCGGTATGTATGCGTAAGGCACATTCTCATTCATTTTTTGATAGTGTGGCTCAAAACTAGAAAAGTGAGCATTCATGCCGTTCACTGATACATACATACATACATACATACATACATACATACATACATACATACATACATACATACATAAAATTACAAAATTTTATAATTTCCATACATATTTACTGAAAACTAAATTTTCAAAAAATTCTTAGAATTCAGGTAAATTTTTGATCAGTTTATTGTTTTTGAAAAGCGCAACTTTTTGCATCCCAAAAAAAATGTTAAACCCCCACGAAAAAAGTTCGAAAAGTAGGTCCATTTTCAACCAGGATTTTCTCGAAGTGTACTTAACGGATTAACGAGTTCTGATACTCATTCGAAAGGAATTGAATAGCCCTTTCCAATGATACCAATTTCGATTCTATAAAATTTGCCTGTGAGCCACTGTACTTGGAAAATAATATGCAAAATACTTATGAGAGTCACTGTATATATCCTCAAATCTGCGGCGAGCTTTTTCATACACTTCCACATGAGCTAGAGAGCTGAAATTTGGAACACTGATAGAACTCCGGTGACAATTCTATTAAATTTTGGGGTCCATCAAAGGCGTAGGGGGCCTTGGGGGGACTCAAACCCCTTTTTCTTAAACATGGCATAACTTCCGATTACTTCTAGCTACAATGATGAAATTTGGTAGGTGGATTCTTAATGACAAAATAACATCCTTTGATGGGGGGTGTGGGGGCAAAGGGGAGCCGGATGGAGCCAATTTAAAGTTCTACCTTTCGTATTTTTTAAGCTACAGGGCTGAAATTTTGTACTTAGGTTCGCATTCGGGAAAAATAGTAACAAATTGGAAAAAAGGGGGGAAAAAGGGGGGGGGAAAGGGGGGAGAAAAAATAAAGAAAAATAAAAAAGAGTAAAAAACTATTTTTTTTAAATATAACCCTTTAACCGACTAAAAAGCAGAAAATAAATTTTCTTTAAATTAATTTCCGCAATTTCTATTTAAAATTAAGGGTTTTTGGCTACTTTCTTCCTAATATCATTGCAGACTATTGTAGTTGTGCGTAGCTAAAATAACCAAACTAATAGTATCGTCTATCTTTTGCTGCTCCTTAATACAGCGCACAATTTCCAGCAAAGTGGAGTGGAACCTTTCTACCTGGCCATTGCTTTCGCTGAGAGGAGTTGGTATAAAGAATTGGTCTGTCGAAAAACTATCTCTTAGTAAAACTTTAATTGCATTTGATTGGAAGGCCTTTTCGTTGTCAGAAACAATGACTTTGGTGTTAATGAATGCTAATAAAACTTCTAACATAGCGTATTTGTTGCCCTTTTGGCGATTTCGCAATCAATTGGGCGACGAATTTCAGAATTGGGCGATTTTTTGACAATCTGTATTTCTATTTGGCGACTTTGCGGAGATTTCATTTTCATTCATGGAAATGTATATCAAAGAAAAAATTTGAATGAAACAAAGCGAGGCACAGACATTTGGTTTTCCAACTAATTGTGGATTGCAAATCCCTTTTCCATTAACATTTCAAAGGATTGCTTTTACATATATACAACTAGCTGTTACATACCCGGCGTTGCACGGGTTGTATAAAATTTAAAAATAAATATATATAGGAATTTGCGACAACTTCAATGGCGCTGTCGTTGATGGTTTATTCCCCCCGTAAAACTTGGTGCCAGTTGTAATCCCACCCGGTATGATTCAGCCAAAAAAAGTCCAAGGACGCACTTGGTGGCAGTTGTAATCCAACCCGGCATGATCCACCCAAAAAATGTCCAAGGACGCATTCGGTGGCAGTTGTTATACCACCCGGTATGATTCATAAAAAAAAAAAAATCCAAGAACGCACTTGGTGGCAGCTGTAATCCCACCCAGTATGATTCACCCAAAAAATGTCCAAGGAAGCACTTGGTTCCAGTTGTAATCCCACCCGGCATGATCCACCCAAAAAATGTCCAAGGAAGCTCTTGGTGGCAGTTGTAATCCCACCCGGCATGAGCCACCCAAAAAATGAGATTGAAATGTTGTTGTTTGAAGACTAAAACTGTAATGTTTTGTGACGGAAATGTTATTGATTTGAGACATTTTTGTTCCTCGACTTTTTTTGAAATCCAATTTTATCGAAAAATATCTTATTAATTTTTTTTTATTAATTATGCAGTTTGGTTCCATGGTAACTTTTCTACAAAAGAATTCTTATATAATTTTGCTCATCCGATCAGTAGTTTTTCATACAAATCCGATTTTTGAACTTGTCTTTGATTTTTCTTATACAATTTCTTACAATTCATACTGTAGAATTGGGATTATACATAAAAAAGTTTTTTTTTTTTCAAAGCGATACCCGTTTCAAAGAATTAAACTCAGAGCTCCATATAAAGTATGTAGACTATTTTATACAGCTTAAGTTCATAGTGAAAACGGCAAAGTCAAATGTGCCTCAAAGTAAAAGGTGCCCCAGTTTACCGTACTGGTAATTTTTTAAATGCTTTCTTGTAGCGTGAACTTTTCAGTTTATCTTCATGTTAAATTTCAAGGAAATACCCTTTATATAGCAAAACTAACATGTTATAAAACTGATTGAGTGTCTGTCTGTCTGCCTGTCTGTTTGTCCGAGCATCACGGCTAAACGGCTGTACCGATTCTCTTGAAACTTTCAGGATAAATTCTATAGGTATCGACATGTAACATAGGGTATATGCGGATGGGATTGGACAAAGGGCACCTCCCATACAACACAAAATATGTCTACAAGGTAATTTAGCAACTATTGAATTGAATTTGAATTGAATATTGAATAATAAAGACGAAATTTAGCACGAAGTTGCATAATAACTTTTCCAAGTTTTATGCCAAATATGAGCATAATTGGACAAGAGGCACCGCCCACACAACACGTAACTTAAATAACAGCTAATTAAGCCACTATTGGATATATTTTAATGAAATTTGAAATGGAGCTATATACTATGTTTTCCCTGATATTTGTCGAATATGTGAATAATTGGACAAGGGGCGTGGCACCGCCCATACAACACATAACTTAAATACCAGCTAATTAAGCAACGATTGGATATATTCTAATGAAATTTAGCATTGAGTTGTACAGTATGTTTTCCCAGCTATGTGTCGAATATGGGAATAATTGGATAAAGGGGCGTGGCAACACATAACTTAAATACCAGCTAATTAAGCAACTATTGGATATATTTTAGTGAAACTTGGAATGGAGTTGTACTGCTATGTGTCGAATATGGGAATAATTGGACAAGAGGCGTGGCACCGCCCATACAATTTTCTACCCCATATCATTGTTAAACGGCTTTACTGATTTTATTGAAATTTTAAGATAAATTGTGTTAGTAATGGAATTTGCAATAGGACATAAGAGGTTGGATTTGGACAACGGGGCGTGGCACCTCCCATACAACAAAAAATATTATTAAAATGTAACATAGTAACTATCGAATATTAAGTGGATTACAGCTGCCACCAAGTGCGTCCTTGGACATTTTTTGGGTGAATCATACCGGGTGGGATAACAACTGCCACAAAGTGCGTCCTTGGACATTTTTTGGGTGGCTCATGCCGGGTGGGATCACAACTGCCACCAAGAGCGTCCTTGGACCTTTTTTGGGTGGATCATGCCGGGTGGGATTACAACTGGAACCAAGTGCTTCCTTGGACATTTTTTTGGGTGAATCGTGCCGGGTGGGATTACAGCTGCCACCAAGTGCGTCCTTGGACTTTTTTTGGGTGATTCCTACCGGGTGGGATTACAACTGGCACCAAGTTTTACGGGGGGAATAAACCCTCAACTACAGCGCCATTGAAGTTGTTGCATATTCCTATATATATTGATTTTAAAATTTTATACAACCCGTGCAACCCCGGGTATGTAACAGCTAGTTGTATATATGTAAAAGAAATCCTTTGAAATGTTAAGTCAAAGTTTTTTGTTCTAAATGTTTCATTTGTTTCTAATTGTTCCCTTAATTTTCCATTAATCCGTGATTTTTCATGTAATTAATTACAAAAAATTTAATTATTACATTTTAAAAGTAATTGAGCCCAAAAATAAATAATAAATAATTTATTTGGAGCTCGATAAAATCTGAATTTAACTAAACAAAAGGAGGGTAAGCCATACAACAATAAACAATTTCGTTTTTTGTAATTTTCTGGCAGTGAATTGTTGTGTGTGTCTCAGTCACACACAATATTAAGATTCACTTGTCAACAGTCTTAAGCTGGACTTTGAAAAAACTTTTCAACCTGCTTAAGTAGAAATGCTGTATTTTACAATAACAAGCAAAACCAGTTTCGCAATTTTTGCCATTCGCGCTTCTTCAGTGGAATCGGTTTGATGCAAGGAATGAATAATTCTGTGTTGTATCATGACTTTTTCCCCTTATAGAGGCGTCTTGGATTAACAAAAATTGCCGAAAGAGTGCTGATGAGGATTTTGTGGCTAAAATCCGAAACAACTGTACACTCTGCCAAGGCTGGTTTTTGCTTGTTGTTGTAACAACCTATTTTGCCAAATAATTTTTTGGTAAAATGAGCTATAGCCCAAAAATAAATAATAAGTAATTGAGAAAATGTAACAATTACAGTACTTGTAATTAAAAACTAGAGAGTGGACTATCTTCGGCTATACCGAAGTTGAAATACCCCCACATAGTAGGAAGAAGTACCTCGAACATAAAAAAATGTGGTCTCAAGACCCTATTTTGAGCCAATTATAGGTGGTTTTGGAGCCCGGACCATGTCCAAAATCCATTTCTAAAAATTTCCAATTAAATCCATAAAAAAAATATTGGTCTCAAGGCCCCATTTAGACCCTTATATATTTGGCTTCGGAACCTCGGACCATGTCAAAAATACGTTTCTAAACATTTCCAATCGAATACAACAATAAAAAAGACTTGAAAAATTTTTACCTTTTTTTTCGGTGTATGGGAGCCACGCCCAGTTTTTGTCCGATTTGGCTGATTCTCGAACTTGATCTCAGTATTCACGAGAAAAACATGTATCCAAAGTTTCAAGTCGATATCTCCAAAACTGCGACCGCTATCGTGCGGACGGACAGACGGACGGACAGACAGACGGACATCGCTAAATCGACTCAGGAGGTGATACTTATCATGAATATATATACTTTTCCATACCGGACACGCCTCCTTATGGGCGTTACAAACGTTGTGACAAAGTTAGTATACCCTGCCACAGTGAGTGTGGGGGTATAAAAATTTCAATTATAATTACAGTAATTGTAATTGAAAAAAATTGCAATTGCATTGCGGAAAATTGTCATATCTCGAGAGAAGTTGTTGTGTAAATGTCCGAGACTCCATTTTTTCATGTTTTGTTTTATGTAAGTAAACGGTTTCTTGACAGATATTGAAATAATTGTAATATTACATTGATTTTTATACCCCCACACTCACTGTGGCAGGGTATACTAACTTTGTCACAACGTTTGTAACGCCCATAAGGAGTCGTGTCCGGTATGGAAAAGTATATATATTCTTGATCAGCAACTCCGCCGGAGTCAATTTAGCGATGTCCGTCTGTCTGTCCGTATGTCCGTCTGTCCGCACGATAGCGGTCGCAGTTTTGGAGATATCGACTTGAAACTTTGGATACATGTTTTTCTCGTGAATACTGAGATCAAGTTCGAGATAGTCCATTCTTTAGTTTTTTTTAATTTTTACGAAAATGTTTTTCAATTAATTCTAGGGGGGCTTCCGCCAAAAATGCTTAATTATGGTTTTTTTCTCGTATTTTTCTTGATCTAAAACGAATTTTTCAAATTTAAGAGTTTTGGGTGTATTTCTTTTTTTTCAGCTCTAATGATACATACTAAACTCTTAGCACACTCAGCTATCGCTAACATTGTTGTACGAACGTCTAAGTTCTCACTTATACTTTTAAAAGCATTGCCAGGTGCGACAAATATTTTCGTTGTTTTAGAACGGCCATATTATAAAATAATACAATTATTCTCAATATGTTCTCTGATCGATCTCCTGTTGAGCTCGAAGGTGTTGGAGATGACGTGTATAACGGGCTAGAGATCAAGTGGAGGTTGAAAAATATTTCACACACGTTGGAGAAACAGATTTGTCGTGCTTATTGGGACGCAAGAAAAAAAATTTATCAAACCGCTAAGAAACACTCACAAAAATTCAAAAAAGCAATCAATATTTATAAAAAAAAATTTTTTACTAAACACAATTTGATTTTTTTTATATAACATTTGCTTGTTGTTTTAACAACCTATTTTGCCAAAATAATTTTTTGGTAAAAATGAGCTATAGCCCAAAAATAAATAATATTTGACATATATTTAGAAAATTTGTAATATACTTTTATTATGGGTATAAAGCTAAAAATAATACGTATTATTTCACGTTTACGAGTATAAAAATTATACATTTTTATTCAAAGAAATTCTTTTTCAAAAATATAAGAAATTTCTTAGATGAAACTTATGTATGTATCAGACTTGTAAAGGAATTGGGCCCTATCATGAGTGTCGTCTATAATACGAAACGACTTGTGTCGTTTTTTTCGACCAAATTTCATTTTCGTGTCATGTAACTCAAGCGCCATCAAACACCATTATTGTGAATAATTCATAAGATGCTTTATTGTGAATTGTGTTTTTTTGGGTGTGATAGACAACAGATATCGCATATGTTTGTTGGACCTGCGACGCTTTTTTGTCGAAAATTACTAATTTGCAATGTTCTTATTGATTGATTGATAGTTTTCTAGTTTATTAATAAAAAAACTAATGTAAAAAACTAATTGTCAGGCTATGAAAATGCCAAAAAAGGAAAAATTCAAGCAAATGACCGTTGTGACGTCAGTAACAAATTAACAACAAACAGATGAAAACTGTAGATAAATGTTTTTCAATTTGATTGGAAAAATTATATTGATGAGATTATATTGTTCAATCACAAACTTTATTTATATTAAAAATATTTGTTCAATCACAAGCGAACACAACCGCACTTGGAGGAATTATAAAGACAATTAAATTACAGAAAAAATAAAACTTAAGAAATATTTTTGTGCCATATTGAACCATTGGCCTAATGCGCGCAATCAGCACATTTCACATTTCGGTTATTATACAAAATTGTTCAGAATGAGCATTCTCCACACCTTGAGGATCTCAATTCAGGAGAATTTACATTACTTTTAACTTGACACTAAAGTGAGGATGATACTCTAAATAAAGATCTTGGCTGAGGGGTTGGTCTACATGAACGCCGCTTGTCCCATAGGTAGTATATCACGATTCCAGCGATGACCAGAATGATGAAAAAACTGACGCTGTAGTGATGGATGTCATGAGCATTGAGGTCGATTTTGTTCTCCTGACGTGTCAAGTTTTTGATCTGCGATGCTGTCTCATTTAGTAATGAGTCGTACAGGATCGAGTTGGTAGAATAGCGAATGTCTTGATGATCTTGTTGTGGAATGTTCCACACACTTACATTTGATGACGGTTGGAACGAAAGCATCATGGTGTTGTTTCGAATTTCTTCGGTGTAGAGCGTTACGGAATGAAATTTAAAAATGCATGTGGGCCGCGGGACAAGCAAACCACTTCCCTGTAGAGTTAATGGTCTTACCGCTTCGTTGCAAATAAGGTTCGCAGTCTGCTCCCGTGTATCCTTTAATGAAAATATCCAGGTGTTTGCTGCCTCCAGTTTAACCCAAAGTTCAGAATTGTTGTACTCTTGAAGATGACATTGGGTCAACAAGTCTCGCTTGTGGTGCAGCAAAGACAGTTCACACTAACTCACATTTGATTCTCGATTGAATATTGGCTCGATTTGATTGCACATATAAGTAGTTGAATCCATCATTGTACAATCTCTCAAGTCTGATTCTGATACTGGGTAATAGTTGTCCCTCAGCAGAGTGACCGCCAAAAACTTCGAAGTCTGTTTTGTGATAAAGTACCTGTTACCCTGTAGGATCGGAACAGGAATGATGTTGAGTAACTGGAAGTGTTCATTTGCGAGAAGAGGTATCTCCATTTTGAAAAGTATTGCATTTTCAACTATTCGGGTTTTGACTGTAATGAATTTGTACACTCAAAGAATTTTTTCATTCGTAAGAAACGCAAAATTAGACAAACACACTTCGTTTGTTGTTTCGTTTGCGACCAACGTTTAAGTAACGAAAAAAAAATGTTCAGCTCAGCCAGGATTCGAACGCGGGACGTAAGGTTTATAAGTTACGCACATACACGCTGTGCCACTGAGCTACTTTCGTCCTGGTCGATAAAAACAAAGCTTATATCGAATTCGTTTAACGTTTATTAGAAATTAGTTTTTAATTTCCAGCAATTTAAAAACGTTTCCAATAAAAGTTAAATGCAATACTTTTATTGGAAACGTTTTTGAATTGTTGCAAATTTATTTATTATTTGCGGCAAAACGACTTTATTTGGAGCAAATGTTTTTTGTTTGTTTTTTCGTTTAAGTTTGTATTCAAAAGTAGTATATTTGAAGCAAACGTTCTCCAAACGTAATAATTCTTTGAGTGTAGAACTGAAGAATGTTTGTTGTTGGTAGTGTGAAGGTGGACGGTACGTTGTTGCGAATAATTGACAATTGCAATTGTAGTTGATCTGGTGATATCAAATGTGGATTAATCTTGTTGTGATGTAAATCCAAAATTACATCCAACAGATTCCTTTGAGCGTTTTCATAGTTGGTTAGTATGAGGATCACATATGCGGATAGTGAATTAAAATGTAGATTTAATTGATTTCTTTGAGAATCGGTTTGCACATAATTCCATATCGTTGACAGATCCTTATGAATCAATTTAAATTGGTTATTGATATCAGCAGTGGATTTTTTCAGTATGTTGACGGTACTGTCAGTAATAGATGTTTGGTTCTTGATAAGTTGAAGCAAATCTTTCTCGTTTCTGTTGAATAATTGAATTTCCGCCTCCATTGACTTTGCGTAGTCTTGATCAAGGATACCGAATAAACCGTTGGCGATTGATCCAACAATATCAAATGGAGAACGTTGTATGCGCCTAGACTTCTGAGAATTTATTTTGTGAAGTAAATCATTTTTGTGACTGATGAGTTCTAGCCGATGAGCCAATTCTTTGGGGAATGGTTTGCAATATGTATCATCAAACTCATTTTTATTGCATAATTTTGACATTGATGAGGAATAACTTTCTAAGCCTTCCAATTCTTGCCAGTATGTTGATAAATTGTAGAATATAACAATATTCCAGCTACTGCTCACAGTCTTGACGTTGCCCATATTTTCAAAGTACATTCCGATATTGTTGTTGAATGGTGTTATATGAGCATTTTCAATTAAATCATGTGGCTGTGATTTTGCTGGACTACACATACACAACAAGACAAGCATGGCTGTTGACAACAGATTGATGCTTGTGCCATTTCGCAAAAATTGCTTTTTGTCACCATTCTTGTGGTTATTAGTTGTTACTTGCTGTGGCTCAAGTGTAGTTTCTTCAGTTGGTAGGGGACACAGTTGATGAATTGCCCTTGTAAATGTACCCTTTTCTGTTTTTACGCTGGCCACTCTCACCAATTTATCCTTTCCTGGTATTGCTGAGATGACTCTTCCTAATTTCCATTTCAAAGGTGGTAGATTTGACTCCTTGATCAATACCAAGTCTCCTGGCTTGACTGGTTTTTTTACACTTTGCCATTTTCCTTTTAATTGCAGCAAATTCAAATATTCACTTGACCAACGTTTCCAAAATTGCTGCTGTATAAACTGGATTCTTCTGTATCGTGTCAAGCAGCTTGTATCCGTGGTGATATCAGGTTCCGCATTCGTTGTTAGTGGAGCTCCGATCAAAAAATGACCTGGAGTTAATGCTTCAAAATCGTTAGGATCTGTTGACATCGGTGTTATGGGCCTTGAGTTTAATATTGCCTCGATTTGAGCAATTACGGTTTGTAACTCTTCTGTGGTAAGAGAAGCTTCAGCTATGAATAGAAACAAATGGTATTTTGCAAATTTCACTGCAGCCTCCCATAACCCGCCATAGTGAGGAGCTCTCGGTGGAATGTGATGCCATTCAATATGCTGTTTTTTAGTAAGGCTTTGTTAGTAAGGCTTTGTTCAAATTGTTGTGAGTGATGGAGCTCTTTCATTTCTCTAAGCTCCGATCTGGCACCTACAAAATTGGTTGCATTATCGCTGTAAATTTTGGAACAAACTCCTCTTCGAGCAATGAACCGTTTTAGTGCGTTTAAGAAAGCTACTGTTGTTAAGTCGCTGACTAGCTCAAGATGGACTGCCCGCGTTGTGAAACATACAAATATTGATATATATGCCTTTGCTGGCCTTTTACCTCTTATTTTATAATGAATAGTAATGGGTGCACAATAATCAACACCAACAATTGAAAACGGGCGAGCAGGAGTTACTCTGTCAGCGGGAAGTTGGCCCATTAATTGATGAATATTGCGCGGCCTTGATTTAAAACATCGCATGCATTTATGAACAATGCTTGTGGCCATCCTTTTTGCGTCCAAGACCCAAAAACGCTCGCGAGAAATGGCCAACAAGGCCTGCGGAGCCACATGCAAATGCTTCTTGTGAAGATCTTCCAAAATTAATTTCGAGAGAGTTTGATTCTTTGGCAGTAGAATCTGGTTTTTTGATGCCCCCCAACTCTGATGACATTGCCATTATCTAAATATAAGCTGAGTAACGACAGATGATCCTTGGAGTCTAATTGTTTGTTGTGAGATAGATGTTTATACTGATTGTTGAAATAACTCCTTTGAACATTGCAGACCAACCCCAGCAGCCCAGATTCCAACTCAGATATTGTAAGTTGACCCGTCATTCGCATTCCTTTTGGACTTCTACAGTTGTTACCGAATCTGAAAATGTATGCCATTATTTTTTTAAGATAAAAGAATGAATTTTTGTGATTGATTGAGTCGATTAAACTTATGTATTCGTCGGTTCCTCTTGTTGTTAACAGAACCGTTCTTGATGACCGTCTCTCTGGCATTTCAGCAGGAGGTTTGTAGCTACTTGGAGTGATGATTTCATGTGATCTGAGGAATTCGGGACCATCAAACCATATTGTAGATTGAACCAAATTTTTTACAAAAGATCCTCTAGATAGGATATCAGCTGGGCTGTGAGATCCAGATACATGTTTCCATTGTTGAATTCTGGAAAGTTCTTGGATCTTTGCGACTCGGTTGCCAATGTAAGTACTCCATGTATACGACGGTGAACTCAGCCATGCTAATACAGTGCTGAAGTCTGTGTAATAAATGACCTGTTCAATGTTAATTGATAATGTTTGAAGTAACCTCTCTACAACTTCAGTCATGAGTAACGCGGAACAGTGGCATCCCAGTCAATACCTCTTTTCCAAAGTTCTTGCAGCAATAGTTTGCCTAAAACTATCGCAGGTCCTATTAAACCCAATGGATCGAAAAGTTTAGCTAGGTCTGATAAAACCGTCCGTTTTGTCATTCTAGATCGAGTTGTCTCTAGCGAGTGGAATCTAAACATATCTTCTTGAGGGACCCAAATTAAACCCAATGTTTTGACTGCTTCATTCTGCTGAAAAGTGAATAGTTTCTCTCGATGTTCGTTTGGTATGCTCCTGAGAATATTTAAGTTATTAGAACAGACCTTTCTGAGTTGAAAATTACCTTGCTCCAACAATTTTGTTAACTGAAGCAATAACCTTTCCGCTTCTTCAGGTGAATCTGAACCAGAGAGGCAATCCACATACATATCAGATTTTAGAATCCTCGCAGCTTCTGGGAAGTTTCGTGCCTCTTGATCGGCTAATTCAACCAAACATCTTGTTGCAAGAAATGGCGCCGATGAGGTTCCGTATGTAACTGTGTTCAGCTGATATGTTCGGACCTCTTCATTTGTATTTGGTCTCCAAAGAATAGATTGATACTTCCTATCCTCTGGGGCAACCAGTATTTGCCTATACATTTTTGAAATGTCAGCTGTAAAGACGAATTGGTGGGTTCTGAAACGAATCAAGATGGAAAACAAATCTGGCTGTACTGTATGTCCCACCAACAAAATTTGATTAAGTTATTTCCCAGATGAGGTTTTTGCTGAACCATCAAATACCACTCTGAGTTTTGTACTTGTACTGTCTGGTTTGTTATTATTATTATTATTATTATTATTATTATGAATTTATTATTAGCATATAAGGATTATCTTTTAAATGCAACAGTTAAAATAAATAATCAACAGAAAAAAGAGGAAGAAAAATTAAATTAATTAAATAGATGAATAAATAAATAAATGACTTAAAATTAACAGTGAATAGAAAATAAATTAAATTGGGAAACTAACAGTAAGACTGCACACACAGAATCCACACGTTTCCAGTAGCCACTTTATACCCCTGGCCAGCAGGAGAGCAATTACAGGAAACATTTGGACTCAAGAAACAGATATGCAACATTACTTTACATACTACTTTATAAAAAAACAATAAAATATAAGTAAAATTAGCAGATATGAAAAATATTTAGAAAAAGTCAAAAAGATATAGTAGATAAAGTAGAAAGGCGAGAAGAAAGTATAGTCTGAAGAGAAAACTAAATTGTTTTAAGAAAAGTATTGGAGTGTTAAAAGCTTAAAGTCTACTATATTTGTTACGCCCCTAATGTGAATAGGTAACGAATTCCACAGACGAACAGCACTAATGAAAAACAAACGCGTAGAAGCAGTGTAATTAAATTTAGGTGTTATAAGAATCAAACTTCGGGTTGATTTACTAAATTGTAGTTTATGATACAGATAAAGAGGGGATCTTGTCTGAATCAACCTATGCAAAAATATGCAATTTCTAGACTTAAGATATGCGGAAATACTACAACCAAGAATACGAGTATTGAAAGATGATATATGATCATACCTCCCAATCCCATAAACATACCTTGTTGCGTTGTTAAAGGCAACTTCTATCTTATGCATAGCAAGCGAGTCCAGGTTACTGTATACCACTTCCGAGTAGGATATTATTGGGACTATTAACTGAACCACTAACTTGCGTCGAGTTTCAATAGGCATAAATGCTGAAGTCATACGAAGATTTCTCAAGGTATAGTAAACTTTACTCACTACAGAGTTGATGTGATCAACACAAGTAAGTGAGGAATTAATTTTAAACCCAAGGTTCGTTACTTTGTCAGTAACCAACAACTTAGTGCCATTAAGCAATATCGGAGGAACTTCAAGAAGATTATAATTAGTTCTAGCTATAGGAAGGACATATGATTTTGATGGATTAAAAATAGTTTATTGCACATGGCCCACATACCAATAGACTCCAAGTCTTCATTTACTCTGGCGCACAAATCTTCAATAAGACCAATAGGACGAGACAAATAGAGTTGAAGATCATCAGCATAGGCATGCATAGTAACAAATCTACAAACTTTGAAAATATCATTTAAAAACAAAATAAATAAAAGCGGGCCAAGTACAGACCCCTGAGGCACTCCACTGCTTATAGTTTCATATTGTGAATAACAACTACCAACTCTGACTCGTTGAGATCTACCTTCAAGATAGCTTTTTATAAGGTTAACCGCAGTTAATGAAAAACCAAAAAATTGTGTTAATTTCAAACAAAGCAGAGAGTGATTCACACTGTCGAAAGCTTTAGAAAAGTCTAAAAGGCAGATCAAAGTCAAGTATTCCTTATCATAAAACAATCTAATATCATCCAATATTTTAACTACTGCAGTAGAGCAACTGTGCCCAGGACGGAAACCAGACTGGAGAGGTGACAAAAGACTATTGGCAGTAACATAATTGGATATTTGTTCCGCCATGAGGGACTCACAAACTTTGGAGATGGAAGATAAAATACTTATAGGACGGAAATCACTGGGTACAGAGGCCGAAGGTTTTTTGGCTACAGGAACGATAGTAGCCACTTTCCAAATGTTAGGGTAGCAAGAGCTAGTAAAACAATGGTTAATAATGTGTGTAAGAGGATTCAGTATATAGGGCAATATTAACTTAATGAACTTAATAGCTACCCCATCTTCACCAATAGCATTCGATTTAATTTTCATTACACATTTGGCAACATCGAGTTCACATACAGCGGAAAATTCAAACTTATTAATGATATTTGGAGAAACTACACCTTCCAAATTAAATTGTGATTCATCAACATTATTAACAATAAAGTAATCATTTAATATATCAGGATCAATATTACACTCAGACGAACTCTTACTGCGCACACCAATCTCTCTCAAATTTCTCCACAACTGCTTAGATGGTAATGCTGTACTTAGTTTCGACTGATAGAACTGTTTTTTCGACAACCTGACAGCGGAAGTAGCTTCATTACGCGCGAGCTTGTGTTCTTCCCAATTTTTAGCAGAAGGATTCCTTTTCCATCTCGTATAGGTTTTATTACGCATTTTTATAGCTTGCTTTACCAAACTAGTGAACCATGGACAAGAGTTATTGATAACTCGTGCTGTACGAAGTGGCACATGAACGTCAAAAATATTGCACATATTATTTAAGAAAAAATTTAACTTTTCATCAGCTGAGCCAAGGTACCAGCAGTCCGTCCAGTCAATGAGGGTCAAGTCATTAGTCAAGGAGTCAAAATTTATTGATTTATAGTCACGATATGTAAAACAGTTGGCAGTAGCAGCAGGACTAAGACAAATATTAAGAGTACAAAAAATTAAGTCATGGTTAGAAATAAAAGATAATTGGTCAAAAATTAAAACAGCATGCTTATCAGATACAATAAAATAGTCAAGTAAACTGGGACAGGCATTGGAAGCAAATCGTGTAGGCATCACAGAGTTTACAATTGACAATCCAACTTCATTCAAATTATCATAAAGACTGCTGACTGAGGAATCTTTTGAAAGAAGATTAATATTAAAATCACCACATATAACAAAATGATCGTAGTCAATTAGACAATTAGACAGAGAAGACAGAAATGGATCCAAACTAAAATTTCTATTAGGATTGTACACACACGATAAAAAAACTTTTGTCGTATTGTCATATATAACAACATTCAGAAACTCTACATCAGAGTCAGTTGATTCACAAAGAAATTTTACATTAATATTATTCTTACAATAAATTGCAACACCCCCTCCCTTTCTGCCAGTTCTATCAGAACGAAAAAGTTTAAAATTTTTTATATTGAAATACGCATCATCAACATCATCATTAAACCACGTCTCAGATACACATAATACATCAACTGAGGAGTCCTCAAAGAGAAACTTCACATAATCTAGTTTAAAATCATTCAGACTTCTGGCATTAAAGTGGACAACTTTAAGACCAGCATGTTGTTTACACAAAACCTCAATCATCACTTTTTGATTATCATTAGCGCTAATAAAATCATTTGGAGAAGGCATAAGTAATTAGACCAACATGTAAACCATAAGCTTTAAACACTAAAGAGATAAGAAATAAAGAGAAGAATAAGTCAAATATAGAAGAGTATAGGATAGAAAAGGAATAGGAATAGAAGTATAAGTAGAAGTAGGAGGAAAGGCCAGTAACCCTAACAAAATCAAGATAAATTAAGTTAATCGGAGTCACCCGCAAGAGCAGCGCCGTTGATGATACTACGTAACTCATCTTCACTGCCGACACAGAGAGCTTCAGATTGTTTATGCAGTCGGATGTACACAGCACCACGAAGAGTAAACGCATTAAACAAAGATTTTTGACGTTTACATGCGATTGCAGCTTGCATAATTTTACGGCTCTCAGAAGTTAGACTCTCGTGGATATAGATATTGTTATCAGAGTCAATGCCAGCCGCTCTAAGATTCACCGCAGATCTGGTTCTCCTTCGATAATCGCCAAAAGCTTTTAAGACACGATTCCGATCGTACGGAGTGCAGAATTTAATTACAATTAAAGAGTTACTGTTGGCTTGCCTAGCTTTAACACGAAATATGTCCCTTATTTGAGGAGACGAAAAGTCAATTGAGAGACAGACAAGATTAAAAATGCTTTTCAGATTCTCTTTATCTAAGTGGGGCACTCCAAAGATCACTGCGTCTGACGAGATATCAACCGATTGTTCACTGATAGTGGTGGTTTTATTGTGGTTTTTTTTCCGTATATTCTCTAAGTTGAGTTTTGATTACATCAAGCTCAACACAACGCTCAGCCAGTACACTAAGTTGACTCTCAAGCGAGATAATTTTATTGTCAAGCTCACAGAATTTGTTCTTAATGTAGCTTAATTCCGTTTCAATTTTGCTCAGAAGCCTTTTTTCCACACTCAATATTTCACCCGAGAGTCGCTCTGCCAATTTGTTCGTATGTAGAAGGAGCCTATCTTCCATCTCTTTTAGTTGAGCACCAAATGTTGTTGTTGTTGTTCCCTTTCCACTCGCAAGCTTAGGTGTTAGGGACTCGGAGCGGAGAGAATTCATCTGATGCTGTTGACGCGTTACTCTTGATGCTGGAGGTGTCATCTGCTCAGGAGAAACGACGAAAGCGAGAAGAGACAATGTCGGATTAGGCACCACAGAACCGGTTTTGAGTGAACAGACAAAGTTGAAGTGATTATTTATTTATTTGTATTTAATTGTTTTTTTAAAAAAGCCAGCACTCAATTGCAAGTTTAATTTGCCACGGCGTAAACTATTAGCAACAAAAATATTAATTAATTATTGCGCGGTCCGCGAATTAAAAATGCAGCAAGAAATTGATTGTTTTAATTTATATTTGGCGGAGCTTAAAAAAAAGACATCCATACACGACTTGTTTGTACACACAATGGTGAGGTAAATAGTAGTAACTTGTAGTATCCCGATTTTTCACAATTTCCATGTGTTTGAGAGTAGTGTAGTCGTTCAAAAATTCCGTGTATTGATTGCGTAAATCTAAATTTTTTGCCAATCTTTTTTCGGTGGACTCTAGACGTTTACGAGCCATTTCTTTCGATGATCCTAGTGCCGATGGGTCTTCTTTGAACGGTAACCGGACCACGAAAGTTCCATCTTTACATCGTGTCACATGTTCAGCAAAGTGTTGCTCGCAGCGAAACTCCTCCTGGCTCATGTGTTTGGAAGGTGTTTCGTAATGCTCAATTTTCCAAAATCGTTTAACTTGCTTTTCTAGTTGGGAGATTGAGGGAAGCGATTCCGTGGCAATGTTGCAACATTGCACCTGCTTCACTGTTGGTGTCCTCTGTGGTATAGTAACCTTACCAGCAACAAGCCAGCCTAGTTTTGTGTTTTGCAGCAACGGCAGCTCTGGTGACAATGTTATTTTTCCTTCTTCAAATAACTCAAAACACAGATCGGCACCAATAAATAAATTTATGAAACGATGGATCAGCCAACTCGATTCCCCTGGGGAGTTTCCAGTTGGAAATGTTGATTGGTGTTCGTGACTTATAATCACTAATTTTGTTTAAAATTATTGCGTTTAAATTTCTGGAGAATTCCGTTGCTATGGAAGAAATCGTTACTGTAGTCATTGAATTTACCTTTGTTTCATTAGCGCCTATACCAGCAATACGCATGTCAGTTTTTTGTCTTTGAACCCCTAGTTCATGAGCAAACCGAGATGATATAAAATGCAACTGTCCAGTAAAACCCTCCCTGGAAGTTGAGTTCCTGAGTTAGTATGGACGTTAACAATTGCAGTGGCTAATAACACTTGAAAGTCACTAGATAATTCGCTAGTGGAAGCTTTTAGTGCAGATGCTTGTTGCGTTTCCTTTGAATTTTCCAAATTTACCTTTTGTAAATGCAATAACGAATTGTGTTTTTTGTTGCCCTTCACACAATTTCGTGAAGGACACGCCCCGCAATTATGTCCATGATTTAAGCAGTTAAGGCATAATTGCAATTGTTTAACACTTTTGATGCGTCAATTTCAAAAACTCTTTACACTGAAAAATCTGGTGGCCCTTTGATTTACATCCAACACATACGCTATTGTGCGCACCTTGATGATACGAAACTAAAGAGGAATGTTTCCGCTTATCTTCTTTCGTGCAGCAAGTTTCCAGAGTCTGAAATCTACACTCTAAAAACTTGAAAAATTCATTTAATGGCTGTAACCTTCTTGGGGCAGTAAGTGACTGCTCATAAAGGCGTCTATTTTCTTTCTCTAATTTCTGTACTAATGTATGAAGAAGGATAGGGTCCCAACTGTCTGTGGCTACCCCTAAATTAGATATTAACTGAATGCACTCTATGCTAGTGTCATGCATTTTTTTTATCCCGTTGGCCGACTCGACCTGCAAAGTCGGCAGGGACATCAATTGATTGAGGTGAGCTGTGACTAACAGTCTGGGATTATCATACCTTTCTGTCAGCAGCTTCCAAGCAGTGGCATAGTTTACGTCCGTTGCTTGCAAATGTTTGATTAAATTGTTGGGTTCACCTGTTAGATTTGCCCGACTGTGGATGACTTGTGTATACAAATCTTGAAAGGGCTTCCACATTAAATAATTGCCTTCACAGACTGGCAGTGTTATTTTCGGAAGCTTGATTTCAATATTACCTGTGTTACATGTGTGGAAAGCTGCCAGGTTTTCCTTAAGCATGATGACTACCGAATGGAAGTCATCAGTTAAGTTATGAAATTGAGTTGTTTCGTAGTTGCTGTTGCAACTAAGCTCCAAGTGTGTCTGTCGAATAGCATTGTAATGCTCTTCAATTGTGTCCAACTTGTGTCGAAGGTATATCTTACTAAATTTTGAAGCCGGTTCTGCTTTTACAGCTGACAGCAGGCGGTTCAGCAACGAAATTGCTTCCTGGTGAATAGCCAATGTTCCGGAGCTGGCTCCTGCTGTGGGCTCATCCTCGGAGTGGTCATTCTCGATTCCGCGTGCAAATTCAGCCATTGCTGCTGTGGCTTTGGCTAAATCAGCTTTTACCTTTTCTGCTGCCTTATTTTTTGCTCCATAATCACTAAGCTACTTATAATAGTTTTCGCGAAAATATTCATGATCAGAATACTCACTAACGTTGACTAACAAAAGTTTGTGATTAGTTTCAAACAAAGCTGATAATTCATCAATTTGAACTAGTCAATTTGAACTAGCGTTTTCAAAAAAAGCCGATTTAATTCGATTAATACAAACATTACACTAGTTTACAAATAATGAATCTTTGTTTATAACATTGTTCAAACTATATTTTCTAAACTAATTTGGGGTCGCTGAACACGAAAATCACAATTATTTTTTTTCCCTTGGGACCTTAACTAGTTAATTAGTTAATAGTTAATTAACGAAGTTAAATTTTTGGTTAACTTTTAACGTTTCAGTTAATTTCGAAAACCATTAACTTTTTCATTTAGTTAAGTTAAATTTCTTCAATTAACTAGCATTAGTTAACTTAAAAATAAAAAAAAAATTTTATTATTAAATGTAAAAAAAAGACAAAATTTAGGATTTATACTATTTTTAAACTGAATTTAAAAATGATTTCACAAAACAATTAAATACACTTGCCGATATATTTCGAAGTATTTTATATTCCATTTTTATGTATGAATGGACCATTCTAAACACAATGGCGTTCTCAGTCATCGTCACTATGTTTACATACATCGTATTTTCCATTTCTCAGATTTCTCAAAATGGCGAAAAACTGAGAACGCCATTGTGTTTAGAATGGGCTGTGATATTTTTACGTTTCAGTTAATTTCGAAAACCATTAACTTTTTCATTTAGTTAAGTTAAATTTCTTCAATTAACTAGCATTAGTTAACTTTAAAACAAAAAAAAAATTTTTATTATTGAATGTAAAAAAGTAAAATTTCACAAAACAATTAAATACACTTGCCGATATATTTCGAAGTATTTTATATTACATTTTTATGTATGAATAGACCATTCTAAACACAATGGCGTTCTCAGTCATCGTCAGGATGTTTACATACATCGTATTTTCCATTTCTCAGATTTCTCAAAATGGCGAAAAACTGAGAACGCCATTGTGTTTAGAATGGGCTGTGATATTTGTTCTTAACCAAACTGCATTCGTTTCATTTTTATTATTTAATATTCTAATAAACTTTGTATTCCTTTATATAAATATAAATAAATTGTTTCATACACAAAATTTCGTTTTTTGATAAAAATTTCATATTTGCATAAAAGGCTGAAACCGATCGAAAAAAGGGTCTGTGAGTGCTGGCACTCAATCGTATATAGTTAAAATGTTTTTTTATGTGTTTTTTTTTTGTTTTTAATAGAAAGTTTAACTACTTAATTTAACTTTTAACGAAGTTAACTTTTCAGCGAAATTAACTTTTTAATTTAACGAAGTTACATTTTTGATTAACTATTACCGGGTTAACGAAGTTAAATTCTCGATTACCTATGCCCAGCTTTGCTTGGGGCCGTTTGCGAAATATTGGCAATTTTCGAAATTTGGGGTTATGGCTCCTCTTACTTGAGAATATTTCAAGAACGATAATTTTGATTGAAGATAACCTTTTACCATCCAACGAATATAAGATGATAAAGATCGGATTGAAAATGACTGAGTTATCGGTATTGGATTTTACTACTAATTTTTCAGATCGAAGTAAAATAAAATAATTGCGATTTTGGTGTTCAGCGACCGCAAATTAGTTTAGAAAAATATAGATTGGAAAAAGTCATCGGTAATGACGGTCAAAAAAAACGACATCGATTATACGCAGATTCACAATTGATAGAAATTTTATCGAAAACGACCTGTGTCGTTTATTGTAGTATCACTCATAATAAGGCCCACTGATTATTTTCGTAATGATTATTGACATCGAACATTTAAATAAATTCAAATTTATTGTGGAAAATTAAATCAAATGTTTTGAACTATCATAAGTATATCGAACGCCACAGATATTTATATATGAAATTATAAAGTGACTCGCACGAACGTAATCACGAATGGCCGCTCACGGTCACGCACACTCACGCACGAATCGTGTCACGCAGTAACACGACAAAATCTAGCGTGACTAACGACACGCGCCCAATTCTAGGTTTTACCATAGCAAACTTAGAAAAATCCGAACGCCATCTTTTCATTTTGGCGTTCGGATTTTTCACTGACATTGCAAATATCCAAAGCTGGGCATAGTTAATCGAGAATTTAACTTCGTTAATCCGGAAATAGTTAATTAAAAATTTAACTTCGTTAAATTAAAAAGTTAATTGCATTGAAAAGTTAACTTCGTTAAAAGTTAAATTAAATAGTTAAATTCTCTATAGAAAAAAACGCATAAAAAACATTTTAACTATATACAATTGAATGCCTGCACTCACAGACCCTTTTTTCGATCGATTTCAGCCCTCTATATGCAAATTTAACTTAAATGAAAGCTTTTTTTTTATTGTCACTACGCACCCAGAGTTCCAAGTTGATTGGAAAATGTCGGCGGCTGCTAAACAGTTTCGCGCCGACCATAATCGACTTCAATCGGCGTGCGAACAAATCGATGTCAATATCGGTTGAGCCGACACAATCGACTCAATATTTCGCCGCCGACCAAGCCGATACATTTGACGACGGGCTAGGCACGCCGTCTCGACTTGGAACTTTAAATTTTTGTCAACAACACGAAAGAGTTCTGTGTTTACAATTTTTCAACAGTGTGGCTAGGTAGATTATTAAAAATAGTATAAATTCTTAATTTGTACTTTTTTTTTTACATTCAATAATAAAAAAAATTTTTTTGTTTCAAAGTTTACTAATGCTAGTTAATCGAAGAAATTTAACTTAACTAAATGAAAAAGTTAATAAGGGTATTCATTTAAAAGTTGTGCAGTTGGTGACAGTTCTCAGTTTTCCCCGGTCTGTTTCATGAACGCACCAGAAAATTATTTGTCGACTTCTTTTGATTCTTCTTCTTCTTCGAATTTCTGACAGCTGTTGTTTAAAGTGAAAAAAATGTTTAAAATAAGCGAAAAAGGAAAATTAATCAAACCATTTGAAGAAATAGCTTTCGGCGGTAAGTAAATTTGTTTACTTACCGCCATTTTCGAAGCAAACTATATTAGTGTTGTGAGCATACTCACTTAGACAATAAACGAGTACCCACTTACAGGTACTCGATATTCTGCACAGCTTTTACAATTATAAATTCAATTAACTTTTATTTTGAAAACAATTGTTACCTATAGTTATTTTTTAAACTTATATATATATTTATACATTTTTCTTTTAATTTGCAGCCGAATTTTATTACTTTTGATAATTACTTTTATTATTAATCGCATATCAATTTTATTGTTCGACATCACTACAATCGCACAACATTTGTGCAGTTCTTTCCGCACCAAAATCGACGCGCAAAGTTTTCCACTTTGTGCAATTCTCTTCTCATGCAATTTTTGACAGTTCTCGTCAACAACTGAACCACTGCGCGTTTCCCAGGGTTTTCCCACATTAAATGAATACCCATTTGGTTCGCTAGCAGAGAGTATCCGCAATATCATTGTAATGGACCGACCTTTTTGCGACAAAACCGCGCCTAATGCTGCAGAAGAGGCATCTGTTGTGAGCTCAAAAGATCGGGATATTGAAGTAAAACATCATGTGAAGCTAGTATCTGGTTTATTCGGTCAAAGGCTTGAAGCGCTTCAGGATTAAAATCGATTTTCACGTTTTTTTTAATTGCGCTTACCCACTTGTCGGTTTTTTCCGCGAGATAAACAGTCAAAGGTTTGACGATGGCAGCGTAATCTTTTATAAAACGCCTGTAATACCCGGATAGGCCGAGAAATTAACGTAACGCTCGAAGGGTTTGCGGAGGCTAGTACTTAAAAATGTCATCAACCTTATCCGAATCTTATCCAGACAAGAAGCTCCAGAAACTCTACCCGGGTTTTAAAAAATGTTCAGGCGACACTCTCATTCCTGCCTTTTCATGCGACTCTCTATCTGGAGAGTAACCCTACGGGAAATTTGGAGTCAATTACCCAAAAAAGACCGGTTCTGGGACCGGTGAAAAGAGGACTTGTACAGAGTCATGCACAATAGTCTGCAAACGGTGGCAGTTCGACCCGAGCTCAACTGTTTCTGTCGATTTTTTTCGGTTTCAAAAACGAATTCCAATTATATCACTCCAATTATTTTGTTGCCCGTTCGTGATGTTCATTTAGTAGCTGCTGATCACTCTTAGAATTCGGTCATTAAATATTGTAAAAAGTTTTGTACTTGTGATACAAAAAAATAACAAAACTGAATATTTGCTTAAATTTATGTATGAAGTACATACATTAAAATCAGTGTGGTCAAAGAGAGGAGTGCATAGCAGGGTATATAAATATATATTGTTGAGAATGGTTTTTATATTTTTTTTTTTTTACAATTTTAAATTTTTTCCATATTTTTATTTTTTCAGATTTTCTTTTATTATTTTTTTAAAATTTTTATTAGTTTTTTCCTTTTTATTACAGATTTAAAATTTTTTATTTTGTAATTTTTACTTTAAAATTTATATTTTTTTCTTTTTTAAAGTTTAAAATTTTTACAATTTCATATTTTTGTACAAATTTTTATTTTCAGATAGTACAATCGAAATCAAAAGTCGTGTTTTGGTTGCAAATTGCAAACAAACAAAAAAATAAGCGACAAGTTTCGACAAGATTGCGATTGCAACCAAAACACAACCAATTAATGCATTCAAATAAGGTGAAATTATGGCAATTGACTGACCCCCAGTACAGTCTCTCAAGAAAGTCCTGCGACAGTCCCCAAGTGTGTATATGGTGGCAATTTCCCTTTTATAAGTTCCCTTGGGACAGTCCTGGGACAGTCTCCAAGTGCCTGTATGGTGGCAAATTACCCCCTCCTATGACAATGTAACGTTAAAGTGACCGGTTGCTTTCATATAAAGGTGACATTTTTGGGACCGATCCCTGTTCAAAAGGGATCTTTCACGTGACTGTCCCGGACCGGTTCTTTTTCCAAAATGCGAGACTGCACTGGGGGTCAATTGCCATAATTTCACCTTATTTGAATGCATTAATTGGTTGTGTTTTGGTTCAAATCGCAATCTTGTCGAAACTTGTCGCTTATTTTTTTGTTTGTTTGCAATTTGCAACCAAAACACGACTATTGATTTCGATTGTACTATCTGAAAATAAAAATTTGTACAAAAATATTAAATTGTTTAAATTTAAAACTGTAAAAAAGAAAAAAAATTAAATTTTTAAGTAAAAATTACAAAATAAAAAATTTAAAATCTGTAATAAAAAGGAAAAAACTGGTAAAAATTTAAAAAAAGTAATAAAGGAAAATCTAAAAAAATAAAAATATGGAAAAATGGAAAAATGTAAAATTATAAAAAAACAAATATAAAAACCATTCTCAACAAAATATATTTATATACCCTGCTATGCACTTCTCTCTTTGACCACACTGATTTGAATACTCGAATGCCAAAACAGAAATCTTTGCTTTTAAATGTATGTACATGAATTTAAGCAAATATTCAGTTTTTATATTTTTAAATCACAACTACACAACTATTTACAATATTTAATGACCGAATTCTAAGAGCGATCAGCAGCTACTAAATGAACATCACGAACGGGCAACAAAATAAATGGAGTGATATAATTGGAATTCGTTTTGTGTATCACACAATGGGCGAAAACGCGTAAAGCATTCTCCCTAGCGCGTTCATTTCAAAGGTCGATGATATCTCTATTCTCGCTATATGTCATTATTTGCTTATTTATTATAAGCTTTTTGCCTACCCAATTGTAGTACTCAGTAATAGAAAGATAATCCGGCCTGAGAATACTTAGCTCGTTTTCCAGTACATATACCATTATTGGCGATGAGTTTTACCATTGCGGTGCCGAGAAGAACATAGCTCTTGTTGTTATCTGTGGTTGATGCTGCCGTTGTAACGGCGCTGTGTCATCAGGCGATATATTTTGAACATCCGGCCCTTGTGTGTGGTTGCTACTGTTATCGAAATGAACCAGTGTATTGTGTTTCTGGTCACATTTCAATTTACCAGGGTATGACACAAAGCATCGAAGTGGAAATGCTGGAGGCGGATAAAACATTATGCTCTCCAGAATTCTTGCACAGAATATATTCAAGCAACAAGTATTTCTCTCGACGAATACTTTAAATGCCTAACATTAACAGCTATATACTGTCCGCCCAGACACAAAATAACTGAGCAACAATTCCATACTTTTTTCCATTCTCTTGGACCAAAGTTTCTTGTTGCCGGCGACTTCAACCCCAAACACACATAGTGGAGCTCTCGCCTAATTTCACCAAAGGGCAGGCTCCTGTTGAACTCTGTCAACAGACTCTTGACGTTGTCTCCTCTGGCACTCCAACTTATTGGCCAACTGACAGTCGAAAAACTCCCGACGTCATTGACTTTGCAGTATTTAAAACTGTAAAAATTAGCCAAATCCGAAAGAGACTTGCAACAATTTGTTGAACATCTCGCACCCACAAAATCAACAAACTACTCTCTCTGGCGAGCTACTAAAAATATGAAAAAACCAGTACTGGCAGAACCTTCCATACGGCTGCCAAATGGAAATTGGGCCAGAAGCGATGCAGAAAAAGGTGCTGCTTTTGCCAATCACCTAAAAACCGTGTTCACCCCGAACGAGACAACTGGTGATATCCCATTACCAACATTAATCCCACTCAATAACTCTTGTACAGTCGCGATTAAAAAAAATAAACTTATGGAGGCAATAAATAAATGCCTGGATCCAAAAAAAGCACCAGGACCGGACTTGATAACACCCACAATGATAAAAGAACTGCCAACAGTTGCAATAACTCAATTATTGCACATATTTAACTCAATCCTCAGAACATGTCAGATGATTGGAAACTTTCTCAAGTTACAATGATTCCCACACCTGGAAAAAATCCCAACAATGTGACTTCATGCCGCCTTATAAGTTTGCTCTCTGTGTTATCGAAACTCTTCGAAAAACTTTTAATAAAATTGATTTCACCCAAAATTACAGAAAAGCAAGTGATTCCCGATCACCAATTCGGCTTTCGAGAAAAGCATGGTACTATCGAACAAGTGCACCGTATTGTAGACTCAAAAAAAAGCACTTTTGAAAAGAAAGGGTACTGCTCCGCTGTTTTCCTCGACATCACCCAGGCCTTCGATAAAGTCTGGCACGAAGGACTTATTTACAAATTACAGCATATTCTCCCCGCTAATATGCACTGCCTACTTAAAAACTATCTCACGAATAGAAAATTTTTAGTAAAATATAAAAGCTTTGTCTCCCGTAAATACGAAATACTGCCCGGAGTACCACAAGGTAGTGTCGCACCCCTGCTTTATATTCATTATACTGCAGATATGCCCAAAAGCGATAAAACTCTTATATTGACTTTTGCTGACGACACTGCTATCCTGTGCTCTCACTCAAACCCAGATATGGCAACTCTTTACGTGCAAAAACATTTGGACACTCTAAGTAATTTGCTATCACAATGGAAAATCAAGGTCAACGAATCCAAAAGCTGTCACTTAACCTTCACCCTAAGAAGGGGTACGTGCCCTGCTCTGAAGATAAACGGCCAAGTTGTCCCTGAAAGTTCCGAAACCAGGTATCTTGGAATGCACCTCGATCGCCGACTCACTTGGCATAAACATATCCAAAATAACTCAGATTAAGCTAAAACCATTGGAACTAAATTGGCTAATCTCACGGGCATCTAAGCTAAATCTCACATACAAAGTCCAAATATACAAAAGTATAATAAAACCCATATGGACATATGGAATTGAACTCTGGGGCACTGCCTCACCCTCGAACGTGGAAAAACTCCAGAGAGTCCAATCTAAAATCCTGAGACAAATTGCCAGAGCCCCTTGGTATATAAAAAATACTAACATCCACAGAGACCTGAATATACCTGCAGTAAAAGACGAAATTCCGAAATTTACCTCGAAGTAGAAGCAGAAGCTCATGTTTCACCCAAACATTCTAGCTAGGAATTTACTAAGACCTCTGAATCCCTCACGTCTCAAACGAAACTAATATATTCTCCATATATTAGTTACGACAACTCGGCATTGCCAAATTCAATGGAGTTTAGGCGATGTCAATACGCGATATAGATTAAGTGAATTAAAAGAAAAAGAAACATTGAAATACTATTGTTAGATCTAAGTAAATATTCTTAGATGATTCAATAAATAATCTAATTTAAAACGAAAAAAAAAACATTTCGTGCATTTCCTTGACATACACTTCCTTCCGAAAGGACCTGGTTTTAAACAATTGATGCAAATATGGAGTGCTTTCAAGAATTGTAGGCGCTTTGTGACAGTGAATTGCAGGAATTGTGGGCAAGTGTATAGCGGATGCCACTTGTCACTGCATGAGCTGCATTTTTTGCCCTTCTGGTCTGATGTAACCACTGACGTGAATGCTCTTGCTGAAGCCGGTCTGTCCTTCTGACCTACCGCCTCTAATGACTGGAAACGCGTTTCCAAAAATTTTAAAAATTGAATTAACGACGGCAGCTTCCATGGATTTGCTAAGGGCTGTACATATATCATATGAGTGGTCTTGTCCAATTTTTTGATTAAAATGTGTACAAGCATTGGGTCCCAGGTGGTTGTGTTTATACCCAGATTACCCAGTGCCATTAAACTCACGCGTGTTGTGTCATGCAGACCTATAAGAGCTGCCACCGATAAAGAGTCAGATGACTGCTTGCCTTATAGTTATTTGCAGTGAGAGACAGGTGGCGAATGAGCTTTTCCGCTTCTCCAGTCAGATTTGTTTTTAGATACCACATTTTTTGTATGTTAGGTAGTGTATTTTTGTGGATCATTTCGTTGAATATGTCGTAAAATTGCCGCCAATTGAGGTAATCACCATCGAATTGTGGGAGAGCCACTTTTGGCAATTGTGGTTGATTACTTGTTGATCAAGTACTTGAACTTCCACCTCATGAATTTGGAGCATTTTGTTGTTGATACATGCTTCAACTTCCAAATATGCCCCCAGATCATATTCCGCCGATTCCAAGTTGTCGAGAGAGTCATGCCAGCCTTGAACTGCATTCCAGTGGTGCTCAATCAATTGACGTTTGGTGGCGTAGTACTGACCTTAATGTACTGTGTTGTCATTCGGGACTTCCTCCAACATACGTTGCACAATGCCGGTTATTTTCGTTTGTTTTAAAATAATGTTGTCCAATGTCTTTGGATGTTTAACCAACAGCTGCGCGGTCGGTAGTGTTGCTGAGCTGCCAAGCTCGGATGACGCCGTTGATACGCCGCCAGGAATAGTCGATGCGCCGCCAGAAGTAGTCGCTGTGTTTGTCAGCAATTGAATACTGGCGTTGATGTCTTCTCATACTTCGTTATATTTACCTAAGAATGTGTAAAAATCCTTGATGATGTATGGATGCTCTTCGGTAACCCTCGGATCCCTTCGAATGATGATGTCCGCTTGTTCGAATGTCCACCATAGCTCATCGATTTCCTTACCCTTGATTGTAACATATTTTGTAATTTTGAATAGCCTTCTGTAGGCTGATTCCGTTGTCATCTTGTTTTGTTACGATGTCATCAAGTGTCGTCATGGTTAGCTATCTGCGTTTTACCTTCTGACGTTGAGTCGTTGAATGTATGCCACTGTAGTGGGGTCCCATGTGTCCTCGGGGTCACCAAATGTTGGATTCCAAGCTTGGATGTCACACAGGCACTTGAACCTGGTATGACGGATCGGAATCTATTAATTATCTGAGATTAAAACAACGGCACTTTAACCGAGTTTTAAATTAATGCACTTATAACGCGTTCAATAACGAAGGTAAACACCTGACCAGCAGTATGAATAAAAGAAGACTACTTTATTGATTAAATATTGATTTCTTATATACTCTAAATAATGATGAGTAGACTTACCCTATGGAAATGCTTCGCTAACGCTGGAGATTGCTGTCTCAGCATATCTTGCTGGCAATGCACCCGCACCACTGCAATGTGTCGTCGACGTTGGAGAATAGAAAGGATGGTTTCTCTCGGTGTTGGCAAAGTGTTGAAAATAGGAATGATAAGAAGGGGTGGTTTCAATTTTCTTTATAAAATTTATTCGATATCCAAAAAAGAGCGGGAACACAAAATTCGCCGATCATACCTATGGTAGTTGATAACAGCAATTAAATCTTAAATATATTTGGCGCCTTTCGGTTAAGCCGAAGTCGCTGCTTCGAAGCGAACTCCTAGTAAGTAAACCGCCCTCTATCTTCTAAAAATTAAAGTACAATTCAATTCTATTACAATGACTATTAGCCTGCAAATTCACAATGATTACTGTCCTAAACATTGCCGCCCGCATTGCAGCATCACTGCAAAATTTATCTTATTCGTAATTAACCTTACATATAAAATAGAAAATAATGAGTAGGTTGCATTCCTAATTGGTACTAGTGCATATATAAAAGAAATTAATAAAATTCATATGTTAATTCATTATAGTTCAAATTTTATTTCCATAGCGTCAATTCCAAATATATTCCGTTTCAAATAATATTCCATACCCCATTCCAGTCCTTACAAAGGACATGAGCCCGAAATCACACACCCAAATATAGTGTGTTGTGCAACGGGCTGCCCAATTATCCCTGGCACCAAACCTCTCTTAATAATTTTGGGGAACACATCCGCTCCCAAACAAAAATACGAAGGACCTGACACATAAAAAGTTTCGTCCGCCAACAGCACCTCCTGAAATTGGTCACGCACCTGTGCATCGATAGATTGGGACGGTGAGACCCTGGCGAAATTCGGACGAACTTGTGCGTAGACGTCCAAACGCCCGAATCTACCACCCAATGTGATAGTGCACCTCTCATCCGATCCTCTTCCTTCAGTCTTAAGTCTCAACCGATCCACCAATGACCGGGAGACTACCGATAAGGGGCAGCACTGATCTATTATCAGGCGCACCTTTTCACACCTGCCGTCATTGATGATCGCCAGTCTTGCCGTCGGGTATATTAGCGCTATGCGCTGCGTGGCATGCCGTGGCACCAGATCCTCCAGGCGCATTTGGGCTTGGCGCGGATGACTCGAGCCGCATTGTGCTGATCAAGGTCGGACGGTCGTGGTCGAACTCCCGATCGCTGACGATTTGCGTCTGGGGAACTGCCTCTCTTTCGAATGTGGAAAAACTCCAGAGAGCCCAATCTAAAATCCTCAGACAAATTGCCAGAGCCCCTTGGTATATAAAAAATACAAACATCCACAATGATTTAAACATAAACATCCCTGCAGTACAAGATGAAATTCCGAAACTTACCTCGAAGTACAAGCAGAAGTTCACGTCTCTTCCAAATATCCTAGCTAGTAATTTACTAAGACCTCTGAATCCCTCACGTCTCAAACGAAACTAATATATTCTCCATATATTAGTTACGACAACTCGGCATTGCCAAATTCAATGGAGTTTAGGCGATGTCAATACGCGATATAGATTAAGTGAATTAAAAGAAAAAAAAACATTGAAATACTATTGTTAGATCTAAGTAAATATTCTTAGATGAATCAATAAATAATCTAATTTAAAAAGAAAAAAAAACATTTCGTGCATTTCCTTGACATACACTTCCTTCCGAAAGGACCTGGTTTTAAACAATTGATGCAAATATGGAGTGCTTTCAAGAATTGTAGGCGCTTTGTGACAGTGAATTGCAGGAATTGTGGGCAAGTGTATAGCGGATGCCACTTGTCACTGCATGAGCTGCATTTTTTGCCCTTCTGGTCTGATGTAACCACTGACGTGAATGCTCTTGCTGAAGCCGGTCTGTCCTTCTGACCTACCGCCTCTAATGACTAAAAACGCGTTTCCAAAAATTTCAAAAATTGAATTAACGACGGCAGCTTCCATGGATTTGCTAAGGACTGTACATATATCATATGAGTGGTCTTGTCCAATTTTTTGATTAAAATGTGTACAAGCATTGGGTCCCAGGTGGTTGAGTTTATACCCAGATTACCCAGTGCCATTAAACTCTCGCGTGATGTGTCATGCAGACCTATAAGAGCTGCCTCCGATGAAGAGTCAGATGACTGCTCGCCTTATAGTTATTTGCAGTGAGAGACAGGTGGCGAATGAGCTTTTCCGCTTCTCCAGTCAGATTTGTTTTTAGATACCACATTTTTTGTATGTTAGGTAGTGTATTTTTGTGGATCATTTCGTTGAATATGTCGTAAAATTGCCGCCACTTGAGGTAATCACCATCGAATTGTGGGAGAGCCACCTTTGGCAATTGTGGTTGATTACTTGTTGATCAAGTACTTGAACTTCCACCTCATGAATTTGGAGCATTTTGTTGTTGATACATGCTTCAACTTCCAAATATGCCCCCAGATCATATTCCGCCGATTCCAAGTTGTCGAGAGAGTCATGCCAGCCTTGAACTGCATTCCAGTGGTGCTCAATCAATTGACGTTTGGTGGCGTAGTACTGACCTTAATGTACTGTGTTGTCATTCAGGACTTCTTCCAACATACGTTGCACAATGCCGGTTATTTTTGTTTGTTTTAAAATAATGTTGTCCAATGTCTTTGGATGTTTAACCAACAGCTGCGCGGTCGGTAGTGTTGCTGAGCCGCCAAGCTCGGATGACGCCGTTGATACGCCGCCAGGAATAGTCGATGCGCCGCCAGAAGTAGTCGCTGTGTTTGTCAGCAATTGAATACTGGCGTTGATGTCTTCTCATACTTCGTTATATTTACCTAAGAATGTGTAAAAATCCTTGATGATGTATGGATGCTCTTCGGTAACCCTCGGATCCCTTCGAATGATGATGTCCGCTTGTTCGAATGTCCACCATAGCTCATCGATTTCCTTACCCTTGATTGTAACATATTTTGTAATTTTGAATAGCCTTCTGAAGGCTGATTCCGTTGTCATCTTGTTTTGTTACGATGTCATCAAGTGTCGTCATGGTTAGCTATCTGCGTTCCATCTTCTGACGTTGAGTCGTTGAATGTATGCCAGTGTAGTGGGGTCCAATGTGTCCTCGGGGTCACCAAATGTTGGATTCCAAGCTTGGATGTCACACAGGCACTTGAACCTGGTATGACGGATCGGAATCTATTAATTATCTGAGATTAAAACAACGGCACTTTAACCGAGTTTTAAATTAATGCACTTATAACGCGTTCAATAACGAAGGTAAACACCTGACCAGCAGTATGAATAAAAGAAGACTACTTTATTGATTAAATATTGATTTCTTATATACTCTAAATAATGATGAGTAGACTTAACCTATGGCAATGCTTCGCTAACGCTGGAGATTGCTGTCTCAGCATATCTTGCTGGCAATGCACCGGCACCACTGCAATGTGTCGTCTAGCATATTTTGGCGATCGCTTCAAACTGAATATCATATATTCGTCTGGAGCGAAGTCAATGTACTCGAGCATTGCCAAGGTTAATTCTACATTTCTACAATATGATATACATGTTATGTGTTGTCATAAAGTACGTTGGAGAATAGAAAGGATGGTTTCTCTCGGTGTTGGCAAAGTGTTGAAAATAGGAATGATAAGAAGGGGTGGTTTCAATTTTCTTTATAAAATTTATTCGATATCCAAAAAAGAGCGGGAACACAAAATTCGCCGATCATACCTATGGTAGTTGATAACAGCAATTAAATCTTAAATATATTTGGCGCCTTTCGGTTAAGCCGAAGTCGCTGCTTCGAAGCGAACTCCTAGTAAGTAAACTGCCCTCTATCTTCTAAAAATTAAAGTACAATTCAATTCTATTACAATGACTATTAGCCTGCAAATTCACAATGATTACTGTCCTAAACATTGCCGCCCGCATTGCAGCATCACTGCAAAATTTATCTTATTCGTAATTAACCTTACATATAAAATAGAAAATAATGAGTAGGTTGCATTCCTAATTGGTACTAGTGCATATATAAAAGAAATTAATAAAATTCATATGTTAATTCATTATAGTTCAAATTTTATTTCCATAGCGTCAATTCCAAATATATTCCGTTTCAAATCCTATTCCATACCCCATTCCAGTCCTTACAAAGGACATGAGCCCGAAATCACACACCCAAATATAGTGTGTTGTGCAACGGGCTGCCCAATTATCCCTGGCACCAAACCTCTCTTAATAATTTTGGGGAACACATCCGCTCCCAAACAAAAATACGAAGGACCTGACACATAAAAAGTTTCGTCCGCCAACAGCACCTCCTGAAATTGGTCACGCACCTGTGCATCGATAGAGTGGGACGGTGAGACCCTGGCGAAATTCGGACGAACTTGTGCGTAGACGTCCAAACGCCCGAATCTACCACCCAATGTGATAGTGCACCTCTCATCCGATCTTCTTCCTTCAGTCTTAAGTCTCAACCGATCCACCAATGACCGGGAGACTACCGATAAGGGGCAGCACTGATCTATTATCAGGCGCACCTTTTCACACCTGCCGTCATTGATGATCGCCAGTCTTGCCGTCGGGTATATTAGCGCTATGCGCTGCGTGGTATGCCGTGGCACCAAATCTAACGCTGGATGCTCCTCCTTGCGACGATCCTCCTGGCGCATTTGGGTTTGGCGCGGATGACTCGAGCCGCATTGTGCTGATCAAGGTCGGACGGTCGTGGTCGAACTCCCGATCGCTGACGATTTGCGTCTGGGGAACTGCCTCTCTTTCGAATGTGGAAAAACTCCAGAGAGCCCAATCTAAAATCCTGAGACAAATTGCCAGAGCCCCTTGGTATATAAAAAATACAAACATCCACAATGATTTAAACATAAACATCCCTGCAGTACAAGATGAAATTCCGAAACTTACCTCGAAGTACAAGCAGAAGTTCACGTCTCTTCCAAATATCCTAGCTAGGAATTTACTAAGACCTCTGAATCCCTCACGTCTCAAACGAAACTAATATATTCTCCATATATTAGTTACGACAACTCGGCATTGCCAAATTCAATGGAGTTTAGGCGATGTCAATACGCGATATAGATTAAGTGAATTAAAAGAAAAAGAAACATTGAAATACTATTGTTAGATCTAAGTAAATATTCTTAGATGATTCAATAAATAATCTAATTTAAAACGAAAAAAAAAACATTTCGTGCATTTCCTTGACATACACTTCCTTCCGAAAGGACCTGGTTTTAAACAATTGATGCAAATATGGAGTGCTTTCAAGAATTGTAGGCGCTTTGTGACAGTGAATTGCAGGAATTGTGGGCAAGTGTATAGCGGATGCCACTTGTCACTGCATGAGCTGCATTTTTTGCCCTTCTGGTCTGATGTAACCACTGACGTGAATGCTCTTGCTGAAGCCGGTCTGTCCTTCTGACCTACCGCCTCTAATGACTGGAAACGCGTTTCCAAAAATTTTAAAAATTGAATTAACGACGGCAGCTTCCATGGATTTGCTAAGGGCTGTACATATATCATATGAGTGGTCTTGTCCAATTTTTTGATTAAAATGTGTACAAGCATTGGGTCCCAGGTGGTTGTGTTTATACCCAGATTACCCAGTGCCATTAAACTCTCGCGTGTTGTGTCATGCAGACCTATAAGAGCTGCCACCGATAAAGAGTCAGATGACTGCTTGCCTTATAGTTATTTGCAGTGAGAGACAGGTGGCGAATGAGCTTTTCCGCTTCTCCAGTCAGATTTGTTTTTAGATACCACATTTTTTGTATGTTAGGTAGTGTATTTTTGTGGATCATTTCGTTGAATATGTCGTAAAATTGCCGCCACTTGAGGTAATCACCATCGAATTGTGGGAGAGCCACTTTTGGCAATTGTGGTTGATTACTTGTTGATCAAGTACTTGAACTTCCACCTCATGAATTTGGAGCATTTTGTTGTTGATACATGCTTCAACTTCCAAATATGCCCCCAGATCATATTCCGCCGATTCCAAGTTGTCGAGAGAGTCATGCCAGCCTTGAACTGCATTCCAGTGGTGCTCAATCAATTGACGTTTGGTGGCGTAGTACTGACCTTAATGTACTGTGTTGTCATTCAGGACTTCCTCCAACATACGTTGCACAATGCCGGTTATTTTTGTTTGTTTTAAAATAATGTTGTCCAATGTCTTTGGATGTTTAACCAACAGCTGCGCGGTCGGTAGTGTTGCTGAGCCGCCAAGCTCGGATGACGCCGTTGATACGCCGCCAGGAATAGTCGATGCGCCGCCAGAAGTAGTCGCTGTGTTTGTCAGCAATTGAATACTGGCGTTGATGTCTTCTCATACTTCGTTATATTTACCTAAGAATGTGTAAAAATTCTTGATAATGTATGGATGCTCTTCGGTATCCCTCGGATCCCTTCGAATGATGATGTCCGCTTGTTCGAATGTCCACCATAGCTCATCGATTTCCTTACCCTTGATTGTAACATATTTTGTAATTGTGAATAGCCTTCTGTAGGCTGATTCCGTTGTCATCTTGTTTTGTTACGATGTCATCAAGTGTCGTCATGGTTAGCTATCTGCGTTCCACCTTCTGACGTTGAGTCGTTGAATGTATGCCACTGTAGTGGGGTCCAATGTGTCCTCGGGATCACCAAATGTTGGATTCCAAGCTTGGATGTCACACAGGCACTTGAACCTGGTATGACGGATCGGAATCTATTAATTATCTGAGATTAAAACAACGGCACTTTAACCGAGTTTTAAATTAATGCACTTATAACGCGTTCAATAACGAAGGTAAACACCTGACCAGCAGTCTAGCATATATTATGGCGATCGCTTCAAACTGAATATCATATATTCGTCTGGAGCGAAGTCAATGTACTCGAGCATTGCCAAGGTTAATTCTACATTTCTACAATATGATATACATGTTATGTGTTGTCATAAAGTACGTTGGAGAATAGAAAGGATGGTTTCTCTCGGTGTTGGCAAAGTGTTGAAAATAGGAATGATAAGAAGGGGTGGTTTCAATTTTCTTTATAGAATTTATTCGATATCCAAAAAAGAGCGGGAACACAAAATTCGCCGATCATACCTATGGTAGTTGATAACAGCAATTAAATCTTAAATATATTTGGCGCCTTTCGGTTAAGCCGAAGTCGCTGCTTCGAAGCGAACTCCTAGTAAGTAAACCGCCCTCTATCTTCTAAAAATTAAAATACAGTTCAATTCTATTACAATGACTATTAGCCTGCAAATTCACAATGATTACTGACATTGCCGCCCGCATTGCAGCATCACTGCAAAATTTATCTTATTCGTAATTAACCTTACATATAAAATAGAAAATAAGGAGTAGGTTGCATTCCTAATTGGTACTAGTGCATATATAAAAGAAATTAATAAAATTCATATGTTAATTCATTATAGTTCAAATTTTATTTCCATAGCGTCAATTCCAAATATATTCCGTTTCAAATCCTATTCCATACCCCATTCCAGTCCTTACAAAGGACATGAGCCCGAAATCACACACCCAAATATAGTGTGTTGTGCAACGGGCTGCCCAATTATCCCTGGCACCAAACCTCTCTTAATAATTTTGGGGAACACATCCGCTCCCAAACAAAAATACGAAGGACCTGACACATAAAAAGTTTCGTCCGCCAACAGCACCTCCTGAAATTGGTCACGCACCTGTGCATCGATAGAGTGGGACGGTGAGACCCTGGCGAAATTCGGACGAACTTGTGCGTAGACGTCCAAACGCCTGAATCTACCACCCAATGTGATAGTGCACCTCTCATCCGATCCTCTTCCTTCAGTCTTAAGTCTCAACCGATCCACCAATGACCGGGAGACTACCGATAAGGGGCAGCACTGATCTATTATCAGGCGCACCTTTTCACACCTGCCGTCATTGATGATCGCCAGTCTTGCCGTCGGGTATATTAGCGCTATGCGCTGCGTGGCATGCCGTGGCACCAAATCTAACGCTGGATGCTCCTCCTTGCGACGATCCTCCTGGCGCATTTGGGCTTGGCGCGGATGACTCGAGCCACGTTGTGCTGATCAAGGTCGGACGGTCGTGGTCGGACTCCCGATCGCTGACGATTTGCGTCTGGGGAACTGCCTCTCTTTCGAATGTGGAAAAACTCCAGAGAGCCCAATCTAAAATCCTGAGACAAATTGCCAGAGCCCCTTGGTATATAAAAAATACAAACATCCACAATGATTTAAACATAAACATCCCTGCAGTACAAGATGAAATTCCGAAACTTACCTCGAAGTACAAGCAGAAGTTCACGTCTCTTCCAAATATCCTAGCTAGTAATTTACTAAGACCTCTGAATCCCTCACGTCTTAAACGAAACTAATATATTCTCCATATATTAGTTACGACAACTCGGCATTGCCAAATTCAATGGAGTTTAGGCGATGTCAATACGCGATATAGATTAAGTGAATTAAAAGAAAAAAAAAAACATTGAAATACTATTGTTAGATCTAAGTAAATATTCTTAGATGATTCAATAAATAATCTAATTTAAAAAGAAAAAAAAATTTCGTGCATTTCCTTGACATACACTTCCTTCCGAAAGGACCTGGTTTTAAACAATTGATGCAAATATGGAGTGCTTTCAAGAATTGTAGGCGCTTTGTGACAGTGAATTGCAGGAATTGTGGGCAAGTGTATAGCGGATGCCACTTGTCACTGCATGAGCTGCATTTTTTGCCCTTCTGGTCTGATGTAACCACTGACGTGAATGCTCTTGCTGAAGCCGGTCCTTCTGTCCTTCTGACCTACCGCCTCTAATGACTGGAAACGCGTTTCCAAAAATTTCAAAAATTGAATTAACGACGGCAGCTTCCATGGATTTGCTAAGGGCTGTACATATATCATATGAGTGGTCTTGTCCAATTTTTTTATTAAAATGTGTACAAGCATTGGGTCCCTGGTGGTTGTGTTTATACCCAGATTACCAAGTGCCATTAAACTCTCGCGTGTTGTGTCATGCAGACCTATAAGAGCTGCCACCGATGAAGAGTCAGATGACTGCTTGCCTTATAGTTATTTGCAGTGAGAGACAGGTGGCGAATGAGCTTTTCCGCTTCTCCAGTCAGATTTGTTTTTAGATACCACATTTTTTGTATGTTAGGTAGTGTATTTTTGTGGATCATTTCGTTGAATATGTCGTAAAATTGCCGCCACTTGAGGTAATCACCATCGAATTGTGGGAGAGCCACCTTTGGCAATTGTGGTTGATTACTTGTTGATCAAGTACTTGAACTTCCACCTCATGAATTTGGAGCATTTTGTTGTTGATACATGCTTCAACTTCCAAATATGCCCCCAGATCATATTCCGCCGATTCCAAGTTGTCGAGAGAGTCATGCCAGCCTTGAACTGCATTCCAGTGGTGCTCAATCAATTGACGTTTGGTGGCGTAGTACTGACCTTAATGTACTGTGTTGTCATTCAGGACTTCCTCCAACATACGTTGCACAATGCCGGTTATTTTTGTTTGTTTTAAAATAATGTTGTCCAATGTCTTTGGATGTTTAACCAACAGCTGCGCGGTCGGTAGTGTTGCTGAGCCGCCAAGCTCGGATGACGCCGTTGATACGCCGCCAGGAATAGTCGATGCGCCGCCAGAAGTAGTCGCTGTGTTTGTCAGCAATTGAATACTGGCGTTGATGTCTTCTCATACTTCGTTATATTTACCTAAGAATGTGTAAAAATTCTTGATAATGTATGGATGCTCTTCGGTATCCCTCGGATCCCTTCGAATGATGATGTCCGCTTGTTCGAATGTCCACCATAGCTCATCGATTTCCTTACCCTTGATTGTAACATATTTTGTAATTGTGAATAGCCTTCTGTAGGCTGATTCCGTTGTCATCTTGTTTTGTTACGATGTCATCAAGTGTCGTCATGGTTAGCTATCTGCGTTCCACCTTCTGACGTTGAGTCGTTGAATGTATGCCACTGTAGTGGGGTCCAATGTGTCCTCGGGATCACCAAATGTTGGATTCCAAGCTTGGATGTCACACAGGCACTTGAACCTGGTATGACGGATCGGAATCTATTAATTATCTGAGATTAAAACAACGGCACTTTAACCGAGTTTTAAATTAATGCACTTATAACGCGTTCAATAACGAAGGTAAACACCTGACCAGCAGTCTAGCATATATTATGGCGATCGCTTCAAACTGAATATCATATATTCGTCTGGAGCGAAGTCAATGTACTCGAGCATTGCCAAGGTTAATTCTACATTTCTACAATATGATATACATGTTATGTGTTGTCATAAAGTACGTTGGAGAATAGAAAGGATGGTTTCTCTCGGTGTTGGCAAAGTGTTGAAAATAGGAATGATAAGAAGGGGTGGTTTCAATTTTCTTTATAGAATTTATTCGATATCCAAAAAAGAGCGGGAACACAAAATTCGCCGATCATACCTATGGTAGTTGATAACAGCAATTAAATCTTAAATATATTTGGCGCCTTTCGGTTAAGCCGAAGTCGCTGCTTCGAAGCGAACTCCTAGTAAGTAAACCGCCCTCTATCTTCTAAAAATTAAAATACAGTTCAATTCTATTACAATGACTATTAGCCTGCAAATTCACAATGATTACTGACATTGCCGCCCGCATTGCAGCATCACTGCAAAATTTATCTTATTCGTAATTAACCTTACATATAAAATAGAAAATAAGGAGTAGGTTGCATTCCTAATTGGTACTAGTGCATATATAAAAGAAATTAATAAAATTCATATGTTAATTCATTATAGTTCAAATTTTATTTCCATAGCGTCAATTCCAAATATATTCCGTTTCAAATCCTATTCCATACCCCATTCCAGTCCTTACAAAGGACATGAGCCCGAAATCACACACCCAAATATAGTGTGTTGTGCAACGGGCTGCCCAATTATCCCTGGCACCAAACCTCTCTTAATAATTTTGGGGAACACATCCGCTCCCAAACAAAAATACGAAGGACCTGACACATAAAAAGTTTCGTCCGCCAACAGCACCTCCTGAAATTGGTCACGCACCTGTGCATCGATAGAGTGGGACGGTGAGACCCTGGCGAAATTCGGACGAACTTGTGCGTAGACGTCCAAACGCCTGAATCTACCACCCAATGTGATAGTGCACCTCTCATCCGATCCTCTTCCTTCAGTCTTAAGTCTCAACCGATCCACCAATGACCGGGAGACTACCGATAAGGGGCAGCACTGATCTATTATCAGGCGCACCTTTTCACACCTGCCGTCATTGATGATCGCCAGTCTTGCCGTCGGGTATATTAGCGCTATGCGCTGCGTGGCATGCCGTGGCACCAAATCTAACGCTGGATGCTCCTCCTGGCGCATTTGGGCTTGGCGCGGATGACTCGAGCCACGTTGTGCTGATCAAGGTCGGACGGTCGTGGTCGGACTCCCGATCGCTGACGATTTGCGTCTGGGGAACTGCCTCTCTTTCGAATGTGGAAAAACTCCAGAGAGCCCAATCTAAAATCCTGAGACAAATTGCCAGAGCCCCTTGGTATATAAAAAATACAAACATCCACAATGATTTAAACATAAACATCCCTGCAGTACAAGATGAAATTCCGAAACTTACCTCGAAGTACAAGCAGAAGTTCACGTCTCTTCCAAATATCCTAGCTAGTAATTTACTAAGACCTCTGAATCCCTCACGTCTTAAACGAAACTAATATATTCTCCATATATTAGTTACGACAACTCGGCATTGCCAAATTCAATGGAGTTTAGGCGATGTCAATACGCGATATAGATTAAGTGAATTAAAAGAAAAAAAAAAACATTGAAATACTATTGTTAGATCTAAGTAAATATTCTTAGATGATTCAATAAATAATCTAATTTAAAAAGAAAAAAAAATTTCGTGCATTTCCTTGACATACACTTCCTTCCGAAAGGACCTGGTTTTAAACAATTGATGCAAATATGGAGTGCTTTCAAGAATTGTAGGCGCTTTGTGACAGTGAATTGCAGGAATTGTGGGCAAGTGTATAGCGGATGCCACTTGTCACTGCATGAGCTGCATTTTTTGCCCTTCTGGTCTGATGTAACCACTGACGTGAATGCTCTTGCTGAAGCCGGTCTGTCCTTCTGACCTACCGCCTCTAATGACTGGAAACGCGTTTCCAAAAATTTCAAAAATTGAATTAACGACGGCAGCTTCCATGGATTTGCTAAGGGCTGTACATATATCATATGAGTGGTCTTGTCCAATTTTTTTATTAAAATGTGTACAAGCATTGGGTCCCTGGTGGTTGTGTTTATACCCAGATTACCAAGTGCCATTAAACTCTCGCGTGTTGTGTCATGCAGACCTATAAGAGCTGCCACCGATGAAGAGTCAGATGACTGCTTGCCTTATAGTTATTTGCAGTGAGAGACAGGTGGCGAATGAGCTTTTCCGCTTCTCCAGTCAGATTTGTTTTTAGATACCACATTTTTTGTATGTTAGGTAGTGTATTTTTGTGGATCATTTCGTTGAATATGTCGTAAAATTGCCGCCACTTGAGGTAATCACCATCGAATTGTGGGAGAGCCACCTTTGGCAATTGTGGTTGATTACTTGTTGATCAAGTACTTGAACTTCCACCTCATGAATTTGGAGCATTTTGTTGTTGATACATGCTTCAACTTCCAAATATGCCCCCAGATCATATTCCGCCGATTCCAAGTTGTCGAGAGAGTCATGCCAGCCTTGAACTGCATTCCAGTGGTGCTCAATCAATTGACGTTTGGTGGCGTAGTACTGACCTTAATGTACTGTGTTGTCATTCAGGACCTCCTCCAACATACGTTGCACAATGCCGGTTATTTTTGTTTGTTTTAAAATAATGTTGTCCAATGTCTTTGAATGTTTAACCAACAGCTGCGCGGTCGGTAGTGTTGCTGAGCCGCCAAGCTCGGATGACGCCGTTGATACGCCGCCAGGAATAGTCGATGCGCCGCCAGAAGTAGTCGCTGTGTTTGTCAGCAATTGAATACTGGCGTTGATGTCTTCTCATACTTCGTTATATTTACCTAAGAATGTGTAAAAATCCTTGATAATGTATGGATGCTCTTCGGTAACCCTTGGATCCCTTCGAATGATGATGTCCGCTTGTTCGAATGTCCACCATAGCTCATCGATTTCCTTACCCTTGATTGTAACATATTTTGTAATTTTGAATAGCCTTCTGTAGGCTGATTCCGTTGTCATCTTGTTTTGTTACGATGTCATCAAGTGTCGTCATGGTTAGCTATCTGCGTTCCACCTTCTGACGTTGAGTCGTTGAATGTATGCCACTGTAGTGGGGTCCAATGTGTCCTCGGGGTCACCAAATGTTGGATTCCAAGCTTGGATGTCACACAGGCACATGAACCTGGTATGACGGATCGGAATCTATTAATTATCTGAGAATTAAACAACGGCACTTTAACCGAGTTTTAAATTAATGCACCTATAACGCGTTCAATAACGAAGGTAAACACCTGACCAGCAGTATGAATAAAAGAAGACTACTTTATTGATTAAATATTGATTTCTTATATACTCTAAATAATGATGAGTAGACTTAACCAATGGCAATGCTTCGCTAACGCTGGAGATTGCTGTCTCAGCATATCTTGCTGGCAATGCACCGGCACCACTGCAATGTGTCGTCTAGCATATTTTGGCGATCGCTTCAAACTGAATATCATATATTCGTCTGGAGCGAAGTCAATGTACTCGAGCATTGCCAAGGTTAATTCTACATTTCTACAATATGATATACATGTTATGTGTTGTCATAAAGTACGTTGGAGAATAGAAAGGATGGTTTCTCTCGGTGTTGGAAATAGGAATGATAAGAAGGGGTGGTTTCAATTTTCTTTATAAAATTTATTCGATATCCAAACAAGAGCGGGAACACAAAATTCGCCGATCATACCTATGGTAGTTGATAACAGCAATTAAATCTTAAATATATTTGGCGCCTTTCGGTTAAGCCGAAGTCGCTGCTTCGAAGCGAACTCCTAGTAAGTAAACCGCCCTCTATCTTCTAAAAATTAAAGTACAATTCAATTCTATTACAATGACTATTAGCCTGCAAACTCACAATGATTACTGTCCTAAACATTGCCGCCCGCATTGCAGCATCACTGCAAAATTTATCTTATTCGTAATTAACCTTACATATAAAATAGAAAATAATGAGTAGGTTGCATTCCTAATTGGTACTAGTGCATATATAAAAGAAATTAATAAAATTCATATGTTAATTCATTATAGTTCAAATTTTATTTCCATAGCGTCAATTCCAAATATATTCCGTTTCAAATCCTATTCCATACCCCATTCCAGTCCTTATAAAGGACATGAGCCCGAAATCACACACCCAAATATAGTATGTTGTGCAACGGGCTGCCCAATTATTCCTGGCACCAAACCTCTCTTAATAATTTTGGGGAACACATCCGCTCCCAAACAAAAATACGACGGACCTGACACATAAAAAGTTTCGTCCGCCAACAGCACCTCCTGAAATTGGTCACGCACCTGTGCATCGATAGAGTGGGACGGTGAGACCCTGGCGAAATTCGGACGAACTTGTGCGTAGACGTCCAAACGCCCGAATCTACCACCCAATGTGATAGTGCACCTCTCATCCGATCATCTTCCTTCAGTCTTAAGTCTCAACCGATCCACCAATGACCGGGAGACTACCGATAAGGGGCAGCACTGATCTATTATCAGGCGCACCTTTTCACACCTGCCGTCATTGATGATCGCCAGTCTTGCCGTCGGGTATATTAGCGCTATGCGCTGCGTGGCATGCCGTGGCACCAAATCTAACGCTGGATGCTCCTCCTTGCGACGATCCTCCTGGCGCATTTGGGCTTGGCGCGGATGACTCGAGCCACGTTGTGCTGATCAAGGTCGGACGGTCGTGGTCGGACTCCCGATCGCTGACGATTTGCGTCATTATGGCGGTATTGGCTGGAATCTCTGCTCACTGGCTGTGATCGTGCTCGCGATGAATTTGTGTCGAGGCTGGACGGTCGTGGTCGAGCTCCCGAATGTTGTTGATTTCTCTCTAGGTCGGACGGTCGAGGTCGGACTCCCGAGTTGTAGCGATTTTCGTGGTTCCGATCGTTGTTGATTTCGCTCGAGGTCGGACGGTCGTGGTCGGACTCCTGATCGTTGTGGATTTTGCTCGAGGTCGGACGGTCGAGGTCGGACTCCCGAGTTGTAACGATTAGCGTGCTGTGGTTTTCGGCGTGGTTGAGCATGAGAGCTGCTATATCGAGTTCGCAATGATTCGATTATCTGGCGCGCATCCATGTGAAGCTTCCCGTCACTTCGTAAAGCAGGTCGCAATGGACGTGCCTGTTCCCTCGGTGGGGCGATTCCCTCTGAATCGTTGCCCTTTTCAATGCCCGCTTTAGCGTCCGATAGAGACGGTTCAATAACCGCATCAGCGCCAGCTAGAGATGGGGCTCGCGAAGATGACCGCGGCGCTTCGATGACCGTTTCCGCAGACGAGCTCATGTCGCCTTCACTTTCTTCAACTGACAATTCTTCCTCCGACGCGGTATCACCAAACCGACGTGGTCCTTGTTGGGCAGCTTCTGTGTCAGGCTTGTTAAGCAGCTCATCGTGCAGCATGGTATGGTGCTTTTCCTGGCAATGTTTACACCGCACTTGGCTGTTGCAGCCAACGAGACTATGAGTCCTGCACAAACAGTTGGTGCAATACCGATGTTGCAACACCTCACGCAGCCGAAACTCCGCATTCATATTCCGAAACAGAGTACAAAACCGCAGAGTGTGCCCGAGATGGCACAATGGACATTCAAACTTAGGTTTGGTGAGTTGAACTGCCTTATTCGTAAAGCGTGGCATTTCGTATCTATTGACTGCAAATGGGGTTTTTAATGTAGGGGGTATTTACAATTGGGTTTTAGCAGCTCGGAAGGACAATCAATTTAATAATAGGCTGAGTAATTGACCCCCTTTGGGTTCGTACATCGGCAACTCGGACTTTTTTGTCTTCTCCTGTATAAACCTTTATTATCCTACCAAGTCGCCAATCATTTGGAGGTAAATTCTCCTCTCGCACTACAACCAAATCATTAATTTCCAAATCTCTTTGGGGAAATTACCATTTATACCTTCTTTGAAGCTGAGATAAATATTCAGACTTCCATCGCTTGCAAAACACCTGATGCATGGCTTTAAGTTTTTGCCATCTGTTAACAATAGACATTGGGTTATCTGTAATTTCTGGCTCCGCAATTCCTATCAACGGACTGCCGATTAAAAAGTGACCTGGAGTTAAAGGGGTTAACAAGTCAGGATTTTCTGACATTGCACTTATTGGCCTCGAATTGAGGCAAGCTTCAATGCGCGATAGCAATGTGGTGAACTCCTCAAAAGTAAACTTCATTGCTCCTGCTACCTTTCGAAAATGCGTTTTGAAACTTTTGACTCCTGATTCCCATAGTCCTCCCATATGGGTAGCGCCAGCAGGATTAAAATGCCAAATAATTCCCTGATACAGTTGACTGTCAATCACGGAATTACGCGCAGAATTAAAAAACTCACGAAACTCTCGTTTAATAATTTTGGAAGCTCCTACAAAGTTCGTTGCACTGTCAGAATACAAATGTCCTGGACAACCGCGACGAGATACAAAACGTGCAAAAGCAGCCAAAATCGTAGCCGACGATAGGTCACTTGTAACCTCTAAATGAATTGCCTTCGTTAAAAGCACACGAAAAGACATACATAACCCTTTGTTATGAGACACGCACGACCAGTATAATTTTTGATGTCATAAGGACCAGTTGTCGCGAATGGTCGCGAAAATTCAGTTCGAGCTGCAGGTGGAGCTGCCATAATCTGAGTATGTTCCTTTTTCCTATTTATTACACATACTTTACAATTATGGATGGTTGTCTTTACAAGATTTTTAGCGCGTATTATAAAAAATTCCATTTGCAATAATCGCAATACCCACCATGCAATGAAATATCGTGGTTATATTGAACCAAAAGCCGAGAAAGTTGACAATTGTAGGGTAGAATAGCTGGATGTTTCTCTTTATATGAAAGAGATGGTGCTAACGCTAATCGCCTACCTAGTCGCAATACGCCCTGGTTATCTATGAAAGTATTCAGTGTTAAAATCGAGATTTTACTGCTTAGTGGTTTCTTTTCAGAAATATCACGATATTCAGATGGAAAATGTACCTTTTGAGCTAAACCGATCAGTCGATTTTTCATATGGTCGATGTCTTCTTTTGTCAACTTCACAGTCTGAGCCCGGTCCTCTTTTTTACTGACGCGATAGTAAAATCGAAACATTAAAGCCAATATACGCAATGCTTGTGGAAGTGACGAAAATCGTTCTAAAATATCTTCAAATTGATTGAAATACGCAAAATGGGTTTTAATTGGTTTGCTTTCTAAGATGTCGAAAATTCTCCATTACCAGAAGTTCGTGGCCATTCACTTTTATTTTTACCTAGCCATAAGGGCCCTTTCCACCACAATTGATTGTGAATCAAATTTTTCGCTGAAACACCTCGACTGCCTAAATCTTGACAGGGGCGACTTTAGTCTTTGCGGTCAATAAGTGGGTGTAAAAACGCGAATCTGGAGGCCTTTTCCGATGCATCACAAAAAACGTGGAATTCAATTTTTCTTAATGGAGTTTCTCTCCACCCATCTCGGAATTTTAATATCATTTATGAAATGATAGTCACTTAAAAAAGACTTCCACGCATGCAGACTTTGACTTGTCAAATTATGGTCCCAATCAATTTTTTCTAACCAGATTTGCTGCATTAGAATTTTCGCTACGATTATAACAGGGCCTAACCAACCTGCATGCTCAAAAAGTCTTGCTATAATCGAAAGCACTTCCCTCTTTGTATACACTGATTTGTTTTCCAATGGCTTAGCCGTAAAATAAAAGAGATCCAACCTAGCGTTCCAACGAATTACCAACGTCTTCACAATGCTGGTGTCTTCTAGCTCCAAAAAGTCTTCATTGTGTAAATGTTCCTTAGGAATATCTTCTAATATATCCTTGCAATTTGATGTCCATTTACGTAGGGGAAATCCCGCGGAATTCAATGCTGAGATTAGCTCGTTCCGCGTCTTTAGTGCCGTTTCCACCTCATGTGCTCCTGAAAATGCATCATCCACGTACATGAAATCCCTCAGCACTGCAGCTGCCAGCGGCATTGTTTCTTGAACGTCGTTCGCTAGATGAATTCCGGTCGTCTACAAAGCGAAGTTTCGTTCCTAATAAATTGTTTGCATGCTGCCAGACGCGACTGGCCAAGACCTATTTCGTGAGGGAATTAATTTTTAAAGGACAAAGTTACTACATATCGACCGTCGTCCCTACGGCGCGTAGTTTTTACAAAATTGTCTTCACATAAACTATCTTCATGTGACCAAAAATTCTTTTTTGGAATTTCGTTAACTGATGTGATAAAGCCACCTCACTGTGATAAGCAACATACGTTGTAAACGTTGAAATCTCAGCTGGTGGTAGGGGGCCTGTAAATATCCATCCAAACACGGTTTGTTGAGATATGAGAGTTCCAAATATCTGGTGACGTATACCTTCCATAAGAATTATAAGATAAAGGTCCGCTCCTATTAATACGTCAACTTGTCCACTTTTATGGAAATTGACATCTGCTAAATGAAGATTCGGCAAATCTTGAATAGAAGCTTCATCAATTTTTTTTTTTTTTAAATTTATTTTTATTTGTTGGATCTTCTAAAACTTAAAACTAACAATAATTTTTAACGGTACAAATTTCACATTATAATTTACTAGTTGACCTAATCCAACGATTTGGACAACCTATGTAGTTATCATTCATAGGGGCGTCATCAAGGCGATGTTGACATCGATGGATGTTGACATCGATGGATGTTGGCATCGTCCTGATGTCGTCATATGCGGTATGTTGGAGTTGCTGTGGGTTACGGGGCTATCTATTCAAAAGCTATAGAATAGTTACGCTTTAGACGTAGGGGTCGGGTGGGTCTAAACAAATTTCAAGCTGGAATATTTGGATGCAGCTTAAGCTTATCTTTGTACTTTGATGTACGCTTAGGGATCTCATCGGAAATGGTCGGTATTTGTAAATCTCGATGGATTTGTGCATTTCTTATAAACCATGGAGCTGCAACGATTTGACGTAGAACTTTCGACTGCATTCTTTGTAGTTTCACAACATTTGATGGAGATGCTGTTGCCCAGAGCTCAATCCCATATGTCCATATGGGTTTAATTACGCTTCTATATAAAAGGATTTTGTACTTGGTGTTGAGTTTTGATTGTTTCGAAAGGAGCACAATTTAGTTCGATTTTTTTAAATTTGATTTGTGTATTTTTGCGATCGAGATGCACCAAGGTATTTGGTTTCACGACACTGTGGTATTACACTACCATTTATTTTAAGGGTGGCGCAAGTATCTTTCCTTAGGGTGAAGGTTAGATGAACGCTCTTAGACTCATTGACTTTAATTCTCCACTGAGCTAACCAATTTTGCAAAGTGATTAAATGCTGTTGCACGTGTTGTGATGCCATTTTGGCGTCTGAGTATGAGCACAATATTGCGGTGTCGTCGGCAAATGTTGAGATGAGGGTCTGATCATAAGTGGGCATATAAGCTGTATAGAGTATATACAGCAGGGGTCCGAAGACGCTGCCTTGGGGTACACCGGCACGAATATCAAATCTACGAGAAACGAAACTTTTATGTTTAACTACAAATTTTCTGTAGGTCAAGTAGTTGTCAAGCAAAATGTGCATGCTTGCGGGTAATAGTTTCTGTAGTTTGGATATCAATCCTCTATGCCATACCTTATCCAAGGCTTGGGTGATGTCGAGGAATACTGCTGAGCGATGAACCTGTTCAATTGTGCCATGCTTTTCTCTAAATCCGAATTGGTGATTGGGTCCAGTCAGTTGGGTAGTGACCTAGTCTTAATATAGCATTATATATATGCAATAAGTGAGTAACAGCAATTGATGGCAACTCTTTCACCATTTTAGCCGTTATTAAGTCATGTCCTGGAGCTTTTATTGGGTTCAACTTGGCAATGGCGATTCTGCAATAATGGGTCGTTTTAAATTTTTTGTGGCACGCCAAAGAGAGTAATTTGTTGAACTCGTCGGTGTAAGCTTTTCCATGAATTGATGCAGATCATTCTCGTTTTTCGCCTTCAGTTCATTTAGGAGTTTTTGTGTAATGAAGGTCAGCTTTTTTTCAGATAGGGTGATCTGAACTTTTGCCAATCACGCCTTATGGATCTCTTTTCTGTTAAGAGCGCAGCTATATTTTGTGGCACAAATTCCTTTTTTTGGGTAGTGTTATTGATTTTTGGGGTAGCTGCCAGTGCTGCGTTTGTAAGTAGAAGGGTAAAGTTACGCACTGCCGCATTCAGTTGCTCCTCAGTTTTCAGTGACACATGCAGGGTAATGTGTGAACTTATATATTTTCTGAATTTAAGCCAATTCGTATACATACTGGTGAGATTGTCGGGTGGGTTGACTTCTGAATTTGGCACATATTTTACTGTAATTATAGTGGGTGTGTGGTCAGACGAGAGTTCCACTGAAGACTCAATGGTTAGTTGAGTTCGTTTAAGGGTCTTGATTACTGCAAAATCGTATGGAATTTTGCGTCTGTCTGATGGCCAGTATGTTGGCGTGCCTGACGAAACCACATCAAGGCCGAGTCTGCTGGTAGTATTCCATAGTAATCTTCCTTTGGGCGAAATCAGACGTGAGCCCCACGAGCTACGAGAAATTTTTGGCCAAGGGTTGCAAAAAATGTCTGAAACTGCTGTTCAGTTATTTTGGAGCTGGGTGGACAGTAAATTGCCAATATTGTTAGTCCTTTTATGTATTCATCAAGGCATATGCTGGTGGCTTGCAAATACTCGGTGCAAAATTCATGTAAAACATAGTGTTTGATTCTGTCTTTAATTAGAATCGCTGATCCGCCTCGAGCTTTACCACCTGGGTGTTTAGTGTCGTACAACTTGTATCCGGGTATATTAAAAATGTGTTTTTGGGTCAAATGGGTCTCTGAAATTAGCATTACATCTATACAGTATGAATTGAGGAATTTTATAAGTTCCAATTTATGTTGGCATAAGCCATTCGCGTTCCAGAAGGATATTTTTATCGCATTCGTGGTTTATTATTTATAATGTTCTGGATTAGCATGTTTTGATTGCGTAACATCTCTTGCATCATAGTTTGCATGCCGTTCATAAACTGCGACATGTTTTGCATAAACATCTGGAGTGTTTGTTCCAGGCCAATGTTCTGTTGAGCGGGTTGAATAACTGGTGGGTCTTGGTTATTGCCTTTGAGTACATTTGCATATGAAAATGGTTGTTGTTGTGGTGCAGTCATAGCTCCATTCCCTTGGAGTGGTGGGTATGATTTCATCTGGGCAATATTGGCTGGAGTAGGGTTTGACATCGTCGCAGTTGTTGCCCTGAAGGGCTTCGTTTGGGAAGAAACCTTATTTTTAAGTGTTTTATAGACTACACATCCTCTATAATTTGCAGTGTGATTTTTACCACAGTTACTACAATGTCTAACGGCTGCATCGTTCCTAGATTTCGGGCATAATTGGGTCTGGTGCAAGTCACCACAAAGCGACAGAGCGACTCTTCAAAATAGTGTTTTCAGCTAGAATAGCTTCATCAATGGAATGGGTTGGGACATTTCCTGTTAATTGGGGAAGGACGAGACCCTTTGCTTCGATCCTTATATTTGAATCTATTAGAGATCCAATTACAAAGCTGCATGCCTTTTGAACGTGGGCCGATACAACTTTGTTTAGACCGGAAACTTGTGCGTTGCAGTCTTTCGGAGATAAAGGTGCATTCCGAGCCAGAATCGATAAGCGCTCTGGCTTTATACACCGTATCCTAATGACAAATAGTTACCATAACTGTTCCTAATAGCACATTTTTCTTGTTCATTGCTAAGCAAGCTTGTACATTTATCTTATCGGAAGGACTAGTGGGTGCCACTTTATTTGAATTTGGGGACTGAGGGGGTTTTGACGGTCCAGCCTGATTAGCAGTTGGATTTACAAATTCCCGTAAAAGGGTATTATGGCGCCTCTTACAGGTCGCGCAGTTAAATTGACTTGTACATTCCCTGACATGATGTGAATGTCCTAAAGAATTCACACAAAAATGATGTTTACGCACTACTGCTAACCTTCCGTTTATGCTCATACCTAAAAATGTCGGACAAATTCAATGGAGATTTTTTCACAATATCTTTGGCTTCCCCTCTGGTCTTTTGATTTAAATAAAAAAGTTTTTCGACCGGTGTAAGACGCGAGTTGGTAATATAAATGGCCGTGAATAGGTCACAAAACGATAGCCATGTCGCATAATCACCATAAAATACTTCAGTGTCACAAGGAGACAAGTGTATATGGTGTACATGTGCATTACCAACTCCTGCCTCAGTGACTTGATCAATCGGTGTACTTTGGGCAGCAGTATTATGAGTGTGGTGATCCGTCAAGTTATATGCGAATTCACCCATTTGTGCAGCTGTGGAAACGTAAGCATTGTAGCAAGTTTTAAACTTAGTTTTTATAACGTCGATTGCGTCACTGGTCCTCGCCACACGCCTTTATTACCGCTTGTAGAGCTACATCGTACGCCTGCTTCAACTCCACCCATTGGGACCTTAATTCTTCTCGCTGCACTTCCATCGAAAATACACTGTGATCTTCTTGTCTGGTTTCATTGAAGTCACTCTCGAATTCCAGAAGCGCGTTCGCCATCATCACGAACTTCTCCGTAGCACTCATTGTGTGATATGTTTTTATTTATTTATTTTATTAAAATAAAAAAGGTATTCAAAAATAGAAGAGGGTCGCCCAAGAGGTAATAAATAATGATACCAAACCTCACTGTAATTAATAAAATTCCTAAAAAAAATTTAAATAAAAACCGAAATAATTTGTTCTTATACGTACACCTTTTATTTAAAAAATATTTATAAAAATTTAAAACAAAGTTGCAAATGTAGACTGTAGGGTATGTTAATTTACGGCAATGTTTAAATATTTGATTTAAACTAATAAAAAATGCCGAAAAAATTACTTTGCTGAAAATAATTAAATGTGTGTTACGCCGTCTGTAGCGTACACCCTTTTATATATACCAACAGCTGTTTAAAGCTTACCAACAAATTTTCTTGTGTGTTGTTGTTGGTTTAAATGTTTCTTCGTCTGCTTTCACTGCTTCTTTGCTCCTTTCCAAATTTAAATCCAGAATTCCATTTTATTTAATTTTAACACTTTATGAAATATGTAGGTATATAATTTCACACTATACACTTTCACTTATTTGCCTTTTGCTCTCTTCTTTGTTACACTTTTTTTTTTTTTTATACGTATATAATTTTTTTGTATTTAGGCACTTTTTATAACCCTTATATTAACTTGCTTTGGGTGGACTATATATATATATATATATATATATATCCATACACTTCCACATGAGCTAGAGAGCTGAAATTGGGAACACTGATAGAACTCCGGTGACAATGCATTCTATTAAATTTTGGGGTCCATCAGAGGCGTAGGGGGCCGTGGGGGGACTCAAACCCCTTTTTTTTAAACATGCCATAACTTCCAATTCCTTCAAGCTACAAAGATGAAATTTGTATGGGATGGGATGGAGTATTTTTCGTATTTTTTAAGCTACAGGGCTGAAATTTTTACTTATGTTCGCATTGGGGAAAAAGAGTAAAAAAAGGAAAAAAAAAAAAGGGAAAACCAAAAAATTTTTTTAAAAAAAAGAGGAAAATAAAAAAGAGTAAAAAACAAGTTTTTTAAAATATAACCCTTTAACCGACTAAAAAGCAGAAAATAAATTTCCTTTAAATTAAATTTCGATTTAAAATTAAGGGTTTTTGGCGGCTTCAAAATCTGAAATGATATTAGGAACAAAGTAGCCAAAAACCCTTAATTTTAAATCGAAATTGAGGAAATTAATTTAAAGGAAATTTATTTTCTGTTTTTTAGTCGGTTAAAGGGTTATATTTTAAAAAACTATTTTTTTACTCTTTTTTATTATGTATCCTTTTTAATTTTTAAATTTTATTTAAGGAGCTTTTCAAAATATTTTACTTCGTAGCACTTTTTCTTGAATTTTACATTTAAATACAATCTATGTTGTATGCAAATCAAATAAAACACTGAATTTATTTTAATTTTATTTAAAGAAACGCGGTTTTGTCTGTCCGAGAAAAGTATAAGGCGAACTAAAAGGCAGAGCCAGAAACTCGCTAAAGTTATTTCGTTCCCTATGATCTGTGAGGGGAATTTGGTGGAAGCTATTCGCTAAGCTAAGCTGTGCTTAGAATTTTTGCTATTGTGTATGCATGAGTGGGAACAATGAGGGGAATCTCGTGGGAGTCTAGTTGAAGCCGATTGACTTGGTCAAAGCTGTGCTCAGCTATTATGCGTGTATGTGTAAATGTATGAGCGTGGGAGCAATCGGTCGACTTTGACGAAGATGATTTGGTGTAGTGGGAGAGGGCGAATATAATTTTAAAAAATTGAGTAATTTTCTTTGCTTTGTTTGTCCGTCTGTTTCTTGTTCTTTATTTAAGATAAATTAAGTTGAATGCACTTTATATATAACGTACCAATTAATTATGAAATGCAACTTACTTTTTTGGGGGTTTAGCTGCTGATACGTTGCTAATGATGATATTGATGATGGTGATGATTATGATGATGGGAAGATGGCGAATATGTCGTCGTCTACGCCTTCAGCACTTTTCGATGATGGGGGAGATGGCGAATACGTCGTCGGCTCAGCTTTCAACACTTAAGCACTTTCCGAATCCTGGTTTGTTGGACCAATAAATGTTCCTGAAGCCCTATGCTTCGTTGGAGAATAGAAAGGATGGTTACTCTCGGTGTTGGCAAAGTGTTGAAAATAGGAGGGGTGGTTTCAATTTTCTTTATAAAATTTATTCGATATCCAAAAAAGAGCGGAAACACAAAATTCGGCGATCTTACCTATGGTAGTTGATAACAGCAATTAAATCTTAAATATATTTGGCGCCTTTCGGTTAAGCCGAAGTCGCTGCTTCGAAGCGAACTCATAGTGAGTAAAACGCCCTCTATCTTCTAAAAATTCAAGTACAATTCAATTCTATTACAATGACTATTAGCCTACAAACGTTAGTGGAAAGTTTTGAAAAATATGTTATAAAAAAATGTAGTTAACAAATATTATAAATATATTATGTAGATTCCTACACCTCTGAAGAAGATGGAAAAAAGCTAGCTAAACGTCGGGAGAAAATGAAATAAAGTTATTTATTTGCATTTAAAAGTAACTGACCGAAAAATCACAAAAACCCACAAAACTAAAAAAAAAATTCTCAACTCAATTTTTTTTGTTTTTAGTCGGTTTAAGGGTTATATTTTAAAACACTTGTTTTTTACTTTTTTTTCTTTGTAATAATTCTTTCTTCCAATTGTAATTTCCAAACCCTCCATAATTACTATTTTCAATTTCAATTACATGTACTGTAAAAACAACTTGTTTTTTTCAGACTGCTGGTGAACATCACAAACGATCTCTTGTTGACATAACATTGGTAACATGTCATTTCGAGTACCATAAGGACCATACATCTGTATTCGCAAATATGTTGTCTAAACTACCACGCTGGGCCTATGCTGTGCCTTCGGTGGCTTCTCTTAAATCGTGGTCATTTTAAAAAAATATATATTGTACAAGATCAAATTGTAGTTTTAAGTAAATGAATGATGGCAACTATCGTTTCATATGCGACGAATGCTTGCTTCAGTGATTTTGTATTCTAATAAAACGCAGTAAAGAGAATACTGGCATAGACTTAATGTCGGCGGTATGCCAAGTTAGGCTATTTTAGATGAATTTTCATTTATTTAACCAAAGAAGATATACTTTTTTAACTTATTTAAGAGAGTAACTCTTTTCAAAACGAATAGATTTCGAAGTCTTTTTGAAAATGAAGACTTGAAAATGTTGAATACAAAAAAATTTTCTCGGAGCACACATAATGTAAAAATGCATATGCCATGCAACTTGCTTGCTGGGACTTTGAGGAAATTCTTCAACCAGGCATGGTAGTAGCTTGCTATAACAACAACAAGTAAAAATTCAGTTTGCTGCATTTTACCATTCGCTGCTTCAGTGAGTTGGCGTGTGATACTTAATTATAGCCATACTTAATTATAGCGGCGCTTGGATCAGTGTTACCATATTTACAGATTTTTTTGAGCTCTGTCATTTTTTAAGATTTTCTGCCAGAAACCACAGATTTTGTATAAATGTAACAGATTTTACAGATTTTTACAAAATAAATTCAAATTCTGATTTTTCCTAAAATGTATTCTTATCTCGATAAACAATGTATTTTGGAGTAACACATAACAGCAAGAGAAGCTAAATTTTTTCACTTGAAATCTCAATTTTGTTCCGTTTTTTTGAAATCTAAAAATAAAAAAAATTCGGCTAGCGATGAAACCGTAAAGGAAATAGAGATTGGCGGTTTGAAAACTAAAAAATTCGGTTTAATCTTCTTGTTCCATCTCCAATTTTTATGCGGCAAGTGCGTTTATGAGCATTTTTATAACAAAAATAACTTTTGCAAAATGGTTTGTTATGGAATAGCGCAAATTTTCCATCAAAAATGGTTATCTTCCAGGAAAAGGTCGAAAAGTAGTTCAATTTTTAAATAAGATTTTCTCGCTTAAAGTGCCCTGGGACTCATTCAAACGGTGTTTTCAGTAGTACCCTTAAAATTCTTTTTTTGTTTCAAGAATACAAATTTTGTTAAAATGAACCAACTCTTATCAGGGACATGAACTTTGAAGATATTGACGACTGTGTATCAATTTTCAATTGTACGGCTTAGCAAAATCTTCGAGATATGTGTTCCAGGCTGTGCGAACAACGAACAATCGCCCAAAAATTCTGGGTCATTCTTCATAATGAATAAAAGCCCAAAAAATTGCGGAAATCGCCCAAAAAACTATGAATTTTCGCCCAAAAGTTAAAATGAACAATCGCCCAAAATATTGGGCTTTTGTTCATAATGAATAATAACCCAAAAACAAAATGAACAATCGCCCAAATAAAATGTTTATTTTTTTTAATAATAAGAAAACATTTCAGATATTCATATTTCAAAGAAACAAAGAATTTGGAAACTTCTGCTTTTAGAGAATTCTTAAGCTGCAGATTAGGCATTATTTGCCCGAATACACTCAGGTATTTTTAATATCAACTAAAATCGTATGTGACTGAACCAGTATTTTATTTTTCTGAATGTATTTTCCCAGTATTTGTGCAAATATTTGCCTAATCTGACCTTAGCTTAAAGCAAAAATACGGAACTAATATTAAACTCTTGTGATTAAAAATTCTAATTACAATGATGCTACAACTACAACGAAACAGTTGGTGTTTTTTTAATTTTGTTGTTGTAATGGTGTAATCTTTAGTGTAGTAATGTTATTGTATGTCCGAAGTATGTTGGAAGGAAGCGCCGCAAGCGAAAAATTTTTCCAGTTTAAAAGGATGTGTGTTTAGCTATTACAAAAAACATCTTTGTACATCTTTTTTCTAGTGTATCGTAAATATGAAAAATTGTATAAAAAATCTCGCGATTTTATAATACTTTGTTGTTGTAATTTTCGTGTTGATTTATGAATGAACATTTTTGTAGTGTACCCACTCCTATTTATGTGTCAAAAGCTGGATTTCAACAAAATAAACAATCGCCCAAAAAATATTTTTGGGCGATCTTTAATTTTTTGATTTTTGGGCGATTGTTCATTATGAACAATTGCCCAAAAAAAAAAAATTAAAAAACACCCAAATCAAAAATGAACAATCGCCCAAAAATGTTGGTACAATTTTTTGGGCGATTATTCATTTTTTGTTTTTGGGCGATTGTTCGTTGGGCTATTGTTCGCACAGCCATGTGTTCCAAAGAACATTAAAAAGAATTCAAATGAACTTGGTGCGGTATGGTTTACAAAAGAATTGAGGAAACTTAAAACTTCGAAAACTCGAGCATTTAAAACATATAAAAGAACTTTAAACCTTCAAGATTATTCTAATTATTCGCTTCTGAGACATAAATATCAAGTACTTAATAAAAAATGCTATGATGAATATTTGAACGATTTGAAATCCAAAATGAAATACGATTCTAAAACTTTTTATAACTTTGTAAATTCAAAAAGGAAAAACACTGGTTTTCCAACTACGATGAAATGGAATGACCGTGAGTCCAACAATCCTACTGAGATATCTAATATGTTTGCTGGCTTCTTCAAAACGACATATTCTGATAATACTTATGGCAACATAAGCTCTGATACACACACAACAATTCACTTGCCAGAAAATACAAAAACAAAATGGTTTTTGGTTTGATTGGCGTACCCTCCATATGTTTATTTAGTATAAAATTCTCTTGTGCGTCATACCAATACTTACTTATAGCAGAGAACTTATATTCATAGAGAAGCGTCATAAGCTCTTCCTCTTCCATTTTGCTATCTCGGACAGAGAAACTCAAAAACATTTTCACGCAACATTTAACCAGAGGACCGATAGCAGAATACATTTTTACAGCGCTTAATTTTTAACATTTTTCCCTTTGTTCGCTGTTACTTTTTCTGTTTTCTTGTGGTTATCGCGTTTTTTTGTGATCTTGTGATTCTCTTGCTTTTTTGCATTCCTTGTGGTTATTTTCTACTTGTCATTTTTTTGGTACCCCTCAGTTGCCAAATTTCTGTGACGTCATGACGTCTTTGATTGTTTTGCATATTTCTACATTTCTTTTGTGTATTGAAATTGAGATGCATTAGGTTTCTTATTCTGTGTCATGCTAGCGAATTGATATTATTTTGATTATCCGTACAAACCGCTTTTGGTTTTTTACGCAATTTACAATTATTATATTTCAATGATTTCATCACATTTGTATTTACATACAATATTTTATTTAATATTATTATTAAAAATTGATATTTTATTTTTCAAAAATGCAGATGGCCGATGCTATTTATTAATTTTTTCAATAAATAAATCAATATATGGTATTTGAATGTTTTATAGAAATTCATAAATATAAAAAGTAACAGCGAACAAAGGGAAAAATGTTAAAAATTAAGCGCTGTAAAAATGCATTTTCTTAAGAAAAAATAAATTTATATTTATTTCTGAAGAAAATTGGTATTTTGGTCTTAGCGAACGCACAAAAATTAATTGCTTAATAAAAATAATTAAGTAAAACTGAAAACTGATACAAAAGTAATTTCAGAAACCTTACTCAAGCATATTTTGAATTGAATTGAGTCGTTCCTAAAGAAACGGAAACTCAAATACTGAAAATAAAAAAATTCATTAATTTGAAATAATAAATTAATAAATTGAAATTAATGTTTATGTTTATTTATTTAAGCTAAAACTATCAGTTTTCCAATAAAAGATATAAAAAACATTTTTTTAAAATTTTAAAATGCATTTTGCTTGTAAAAGTAACAAATCCCGAAAAATCTCGGGATCCCAGGATTGCAATTGTCAGTCCCGAAAATCCTCCGGGATCGAAAACCCTATTAGCTACAAAGCAGATAATTTCCATAATATATCATGTGATTCCAAAAATGACAAAACCATCAAAATACTTTGTCGCGAATTCAAACAAATCATACAAAAAAATACATGCATATAAGAAAACAGCAGCAGGAGGGATGAAACAACAATAAGCGCCGCCAATCATAGTAACAAAACCAAACGGCAAAAAGTTGCAAGATGCATAAAAAAAAGAACCAAAACAATCGAATCTAGATCTAGTCAAAGAAAACGATCGAAATAAGAAAAGTGACAAAAACACAAATGTTAAGAAAAGCAAAAACAAAAGCGAACCAACAACAAAAACATTTCTAACAGGCTACAACAAATTAAAAAATGTTAGCCAAATGCCGCAGTCTGTACACTCACTGTCCAAACTCCGCAGTCTGATTACTCAGCAGAATTGCACGAGCTCCGAGTTAGCAAAAAGGAAGAGGAAGAGCTTATGACGCTTAAAATAAAATGCATAAAGAGTGCTGACGAGGATGCGTGGCTGGATCCGAAACAGCTGTACACTCTGCCAGACTGAGTTTTTGCTTAGTTGTTGTACTCCCTTTTCCAAAATTAATTTTTTGGAAAATGAGCTAAAACCCATAATTAATACATAAATTGAATTTTATACTAAATATTTGTAATCTTTATCGCGTAAATTGACTGTTTTGATTGTTGTGTCTTTGTATTTTTTGTTAAGTCTAATATCGTACAGTAGAGAAAAATTATGTTTGATCAAATTCATATTCGTCGCATGAATTCTGATGCGTCATAACATATTCTTTTAATTTTATTGGTTATTATTACTTTAATCTTGTTTATTCCCTCATTAAGTTATGTTGAGAAGAATTCTCTCTTGCATTCATAACCCAATTCGTGTTTTATTAATATGCGTTTTATCAGTTGATGATGTTAATCTGTAGCTGAAACGAATTTCAAGATATGTTTACCCGCGATAGGTTGCACAGCGTAATCCGGACTACGGCTGTTCGGTCACCAATTCCGTGCGTCATGCGGATGTGCCCTTCGGTCGGTTGGACGGGTAAGTGGGACCGTTGGGATTCGTCGTTAAGATGGTGTAAATAATTAACTGGCCGTTACTATCCCAATATATATTATAACATCATTTGTGTGTCTGTTTGTCCATCAATCACGGCCAAACGGCTGAACCGATTCTCTTGGAATTTGGAGGATTCTATAGGTATCGACATGTAACATAGGCTATGAGGTAGAGATTGGACAAGCTGGCGTGGCACCTCCCATACAACACATAACTTAAATACCAGCTAATTAAGCAACGATTGAATATATTCTAATGAAATTGGAGTTGTACAGGATGTTTTCTCAGCTATGTGTCGAATATGGGAATAATTGGACAAAGGGGCGTGGCACCTCTCATACAACACATAACTTAAATACCAGCTAATTAAGCACCGATATATTCTACTGAAATTTGGCATAGAGTTGTACAGTGTGTTTTCCCAGCTATGTATCGAATATGGGAATAATTGGACAAGGGGCGTGACACCGCCCATACAATTCTTTACCCCCACGGTAAGGCAGCTTTAGTGATTTTATTGAAATTTGTATATTAAATTGTGTAAGTAGTGGAAATTTTAATAGGACATAAGAAGTTGGATTTGGACAACGGGACGTGGCACCCATACAACAATTAAAATGTAACTTAGTAACCATCGAATATTGAGTGGTTCACCAACTGCGTCCTTGGACATCTGCCACCAGCTGCCACCAAGTGCTTCCTTGGACATTTTTTGGGTGAATCATGCCCTGTGGGATTACAGCTGCCACCAAGTGCGTCCTGGGCCTTTTTTTGGGTGAATCATACCGGGTGGGATTACAGCTGCCACCAAGTACTTCCTTGGACATTTTTTGGGTGAATCATACGGGGTGGGATTACAGCTGCCACCAAGAGCTTCCTTGGACATTATTTGGGTGAATAATGCCAGGTGGGATTACAGCTGCCACCAAGTGCGTCTTTGGACATTTTCTGGGTGAATCATGCCGGGTGGGATTACAGCTGCCACCAAGTGCGTCCTGGGACTTTTTTTGGGTGAATCATACCGGGTGGGATTACAGCTGCCACCAAGTGCATCCTTAGATATAATTTGGGTCACAAGGGGAATTGACCATCGCAAATTACTATATATATTTATTTTTTTACTTTTATGCAAACCAGGCAACGCCGCACAGTGATTTGTCCCATAGACAAAATTCAGAAAGTTTGATGTCATCAATTATATAAAATATGGTATTTTTGGAAAGGTGACTAAAAAGAATATGAACTTTTTTATTTGATTAAAATTTTTAGGGAAATTTGATAACAAATGCTGGAACAAAAAAATTTATTTTTGATAACTTGGCGAAAAAAATTGCCCAAAAAGCATTTTTGGCAAGAATGATACAAACTTGCCTTTTTTATAAATGTTATTATTGTATTAAAAAATGAAAAATAAAATAGTTGTCATTAAACTTCGATGTAAAAATTTGTGAGTACCATGAAAAAAAAAGTTTTTCAAGTAAAAAACAAAAAAAAACACAAAAAATTATGGATTGTAAAAAAAAAGGGCGTAAAAGTTAGTGAACATTTTTTTGTTTGTTTTAAAATTCAACGTGTTTTCTTTCAGAAAAAAAAATAAATTCACCATTTTTTACCAACTTTTTGAAAAAAATGTTATTTTGTAAATGCCTAAAATTACGATTTTATATCCAAAAAACTTTTCAAAAAGTTCATAATGTAAATAAAATGGTAAAATATGATGAATGTATGTACTTTTATTAATATATTGATATTAATGTATATATAGTAACTAAAAGCTCAATTGAAATATTGTTGATCCAATGTGATTTAATTTTTCTCTATTTTACTCTTCTCTCTTCTTCCTATTGACTAAGACGGTCAATACCGAATGGTTTTGGCAATCCCGGGTTCTCCAGATTTTTCAGGATTTCTTGGGGTTTGTTACTTTATCAAGCAATGCACATGTTAAACAAATAAAAAAATAAAAAATGTGCCAGAATTATTAAAATTGAGAATACAGGTAAAATTTATGGTAAAAGTGAATACGTCACTTCGACAAAAGTACACTATCAAGTACACCAATCCGTGAATACCCCTAATAGTAGAATATACATAATATAATATAGTATAATATACATTTTTCTTTACAAAGTATTCAAGATTATAAAAATGTATTGATATTTTCAATAGTTATAATATTAAATTTATTAAAAAGTTTTCTTAATGTGTTTGCATTAATGTACCTGCTACAACTGCTAGCCAAAAACGGTTACCAAATGTGAAATCAGCTAATCAAGAACCACTAGAATCCGTTATTAAAGCTAAGAAACCTTTTTCGAAATATAATTGTAGAGTTGTATTATATGCATAATAATTTAATATGAAAATCAAGCATACAATTCTGGATTTATTCAAAAACTATAAGCGTTACAGAAAAACCGATTACATTTTTGAAATCAGCGGGCCAAAACACATTTACATAGTAACTTAGTTTCAATTAATTCAGAATACTCCTTCGATTTTTGTCCCAAGCTCATATGGAGACAAATCACTGTGCGCCGGTGTTACATACCCTAAATGTATATAAAATTTACTAATTGGTCTGAATTTAAAAACAATATCAGATTTTTTTTGGGGGAAAACAAGATTTTTTTCTGGGGAATTACAGATTTCGGTAAAAAATATGGTAACACTGGCTTGGATTAAATGAAATGCATAAAGAGTTCTGTCGAGGATCCGTGGCTGGATCCGAAAAAGCTGTACACTCTGCCAGACTGAGTTTTTGCTTAGTTGTTGTACTCCCTTTTCCAAAATGAATTTTTTGGAAAATGAGCTAAAACCCATAATTAATACACGAAAGTTTTAATTTTGTGAACTTTTCTAATAAAAGTTTAAATAATTGCAAAAATATATTTTTGGTGACGAAATAAAAAGATAATAAATAAAAATATCAATCAAACCATATTCAAAGTGAGAGAAATAAAAAGATATTTGAAAAATATTTGACATATTGCAGCGCTCTTTCTCCAGCGGGAGAAAGAGCGCTGCTATACCGATGATTCAGCGAACACTTTTCATGCAATGTACGATGCTTTTTCCATTGCTTCGTTATTTCTTTTTTAACATTGCGTATCCTGCATATTGGTAGCATCTGAAAGATACTTCGTTTCCGCAATAGAAATATCTGTGGTTGATAGACAAGGATAGACAGGGTGAAAGATACAGCCGCGCTGAAATGCTGCCTCCAGAGACAAGGGAAAGATGCAGCCGCGCTGAAATTCTGCCTCCAGAGACAGGCTGAAAGATGCAGCCGTGCACATGTGCTGCCTCCAGGGACTTTGTTTTTCTACATCCGAATTCCCTTCTGCGTTGCTTCTTCGAATTGTAAAAAACCATAATTCTCCTCTTGACTGCATCTGTTGGGGAAAAAACTCCTCAAATTGACTTGTCATTGAATTTAAATTGCAATCTACTTACCGAAGACACACTCATTAAATAGTTTGACCGACTTAATATGATACTTCCATTTCCATCACAAAGGCCTCTGATAGATACTTATATAATATTAAAATACTGTAGATATTATTACTTACTTTTTTCTGACCTTTTTCTGAACACATAATTATTAGTACTTAAAACTAGAGACCGACCGAAATTCGGTTTCGGTTTTTCGGCCAAAAAAACTGTTTCGGCCGAAAAATAAAATATCGTTTTCAACCGAATTTCGTTTTCGGCCGAAATTTCGATATTTCTGCCCAATACGGCTTGATACGAAAAATGTAACAAATAAATAACAAAGATTACACTGATCGACAAAACTGAAATTTTTGTGTGTTAAATAGACTTAATAGACAAATTGTCATGTATTTTGCCACGACGAATACGAAAAAAATAATGAAATTTTTACAGACTCACCAAAAATGCATTTTTTGTGGCGTCATTATTAGTTTCGGATTTGACGTGGCAAAATACATAAGGAACAACAAAGTGGATAAAAGCGGTATGTAACACAAATTTTAGTATTGATCATAGTTTCGAAGAATTAGAAGCGACAAAGAAGACATACCGCCTTCATCCATTCACCCCTTCACAGCGTTCTCACTCTACTCCTATCGGAGTAGATCTACTACTCTCGCGATGATTTTTTAATTTCTGCTCCTCTGCTACGGTAGTAGATTTTTCAACTTCCCCCAAGATATTTTCTACTACTATTGTAAGAAATCTACTCCTTAAAATATTATGTGAGTTTCATACTATGCAAAACTAGTACTCTTTCTACAAATCTACTACCCCGACAGAAATGTTGGCCATTTCGGTTTCGGCCGAAATTAAAAAAAAAGATTTCGGTCGGTCTCTACTTAAAACACGTCCTTCCGCAATCTATCTGATTAAAAGTGACGATTACGAAGTTATCATTGCAGCCTTTGTGTAAAGAAAAGAACCGCGTAATTTTCGCTAATAGAGCATATTAAAAGCCAGATTTCGTTTTCGCCCGAAATTTCAGCCGAAAACGATGCCGAAAATGAACAGTTTTATTAATATTCAAAAAATCATTTAATGTTAAAAGAGCCTTTTGCACAATTATTTTGCAACCACTTTAGGGTTGTTAGGAGCAGCTGCATCAAAATATAATTTCTTTAACATATACATTTTTTTATAACAACAACTGAGGTCGCCATCGCGCAGTGATTTGTCTCCATATAAGCTTGGGACAAAAATCGAAGGAGTGTTTTAAATTAATTGAAACTTAGTTTCTAAATGTATTTTAGGTCCGCTGATTTCAAAAATGTAATAGGGTTTTCTATATTGCCTCATCATTTGTAACGCTAATAAGGAGGCGTCTCCGGTATGTAAAAGTATATATATTCTTGATCAGCATCCTCCTGATACGATATAGCGATATGTAACAAAAATTTAAAAGAGCATTTTTTGGCAAAAGTAAAGTGGTTTAGGAACGCCTTTTGCCCATAATCCCTCCCATATATATGTATTGATAGTTTCTAAAGTTAAATGTTAAATTACAGATAGTTTGCTTTTGAATTCATCTAATTAATGATCTTAACTTAAAATAAACGATTTCAGCCAACTGAAACTGCTATGTACTACTTTATAATATTTGTTTTTGTTTTTTCGGATTTTTTTGGGTTTTGGTCAAAATTTAAAAATAATTTCGGCCATTTCGGTTTCAAGCGAATAAGAAGACAATGGATGGGGCAGTTATGCCATGTTTTTCGGTTTCGTTTATTTGCCAGTGGAATTTGACCATAACAAAAGAGCCCAGATAAACGCTTGAGGGCAGCACGGAAAAAAATGGATAGAAAATGGGAAGAGGACCAGGAAAAAGGAAAAAACCGAAAAGATCTGTTCATCCTGTAGCAGGTAGAATTGGAGCAACACGTTGCTACGGAAGTTTTCGGGAAAGAAGGAACACGTTGCCGAAGTTAACGAAGCAAAAATAGAGATTCACCCAGGCCGTTCACCCAGACCGTTGAACATTTTCAAAAAGGGTTCAAAAAAGGGTCCTGTTGCGTAAAAAGGGTCCCCATAAAAAAATTACGAAAACCCGGGTTGGCAACCGAATCGAATAAAGGTTTCGGTTTCACTCCCACTTGGCAATCGGTTTCGGTTATCGGTTTCCCTCTTTGATTTTGAAAAGGTTTCGTTTGGTTGGAGCTATTGAAAAGGTTCCGGTTTAGGTTTTAAAAGGTTTCTAGATGGCCCAATATAACAAAATTTTATATCAATTCAATATAAATCGAAAATTTTCCAGTGTTTTCCTAAACCATATAAAACGCGTCAAAATGGGGTCTGTAGGCAAACTTTTTTGTTGAATATTTAAAAAAATATTTTCCTATATTGAAAAAATATATGAAATAAATATATGAAATACGATGAATTTTCTTTTAGAAAAAAAAAACCTTCAAGTCAATTTTGTGTACGAAAACCTTTTAAAAACCGATTAAAAACCCATAACCTTTTTAATTGGTTTTGGTTGAACCCATTCAATCGGTTACGACGAATCGGTTTCGGTTTCGCTCCCCAAAATGAATCGGTTTCATTCTGTTTCGGTTTCGGTTGCCAACCCTGACGAAAACACGTAACAAAAGTAGCTAAATGTATTTATTTCAACAAAAACTAACAATTCATTGAGAATTACAACAAAAAAACATGCATTATCCATACTATTTATAAAATTAAAACGTAAATTTCTTTGTACCGGGTAGGAGCCAAAACTAGAAAACCGATTTCCATACTTTTTTTTAAAAAATCCTATTTGTGCCAAGGAAGCGAATAGGATACTTTTTACTTTTGAAAGGTAAATATCCTAATTTTCGGTATTAAGTTTTATTCAATATGTAATGCTATGCATACAGATTTCCGTTCGATTGCATTGACATAGTTTGTGCTTATGGGTTTTTGCATTTAGCTTTACACTCTTTTCTTCCTTTAGGTAGTTGAAAATGGAGAGTTATTTTTTTATATTTTTGTGCTCTCTCTCACGCTTTATTCACAATGATCAGGGATTTTAGTTTGTTGTGAATGTCTGTATTTTTTTACGGGGGTAACGCCATGGTTGAATGCTTGTTAAACATAAAATTCATATAACAACAAATTGTTTTTGACGTATCTGACGATTTAAAATAATCAACCTAAATATTCTATAGCCCTTTGCTATTGAATGATAATGGTGAAAATGTGATTAACTCCGGATTGCTCAAAGTGTTGAAATGAAAAGAAAAGATGAGTATTTCCAAAACGTTATAATATTTATTGTGGTGATGAAAAAGCTCGGACGAATTTGTCGTTGATCTCACCTATTGCAGTTAAAAACAGCGATTGAATTCATAGGTTTTGGCGCTTTTCGGTTAAGCCGAAGTCGCTCCTTTGGGCTAACTCCTAGTAAGTCAACCGCCCTCTATCTTTAAAAAATTTAAGTAAAATATGATTCGAAATTAGTTCACAATGACGTTTGGCCTAAACATTGCCGCCCGCCTATTTAAATATAAAATAGTAAATAATGAGTATGTTGCATTCATAATTCATAATTGGTACTAGTGCATATAAATAAAATTTAAAAAATTCATATACTTCATAAAATTTATTTCCAAGGCGTCAATTCTAAATATATTCCGTAGCAAATCCTATTCCATTCCAAAATCCAGTCCTTACCGAAATTACACACCCAAATATAGTGGGCTGTGCAACTAGCTGCCCAAATGTCCCCTGCCCCAAACCCCGTTTTATTACTCTCGGTAACACATCCGCTCCCAGACATAAACACGACGACTCCGAATCGCCAAAGGTTTTGTCCGCCAACTGCAAATCTTCGAATTGGCCGTGCACCTGTGTACCGACCGATTGAGACGGTGAAATCCTTGTAAAATTTGGACGAACTTCTGCGTAGATTTCCAAACGCCCAAATCTACCATCCAATGTGATAATACACCTCTCATCCTCTCCTCTTCCAACAGTCCTAATCGATTCACCAATGACCTGGAGACAACTGATATGGGACAACACTGATCTATTATCAAGCGCACCTTCTTACACATGCCGTCGTTAATAATATTTACTCTCGCCGTTGGGTAAATGAGTGCTATGCGCTGTGTGGCATGACGTGGTTCCAAATCTCGCGGGTACTGCTCGTTTTGCCTCTGGACTGATCGTTGACGGTCTTGACATGGTTGGCCTTGATGACGATACCCCTGGCGACGATCCTGCTGTTGATGATGTCCCTGGCGACGATCATTTTGACGATTATGTTGACGAGTTGCTTGGTGGTGATCGAGGCCCGTCGGTCGTGATCGAGCTCCCGAACGCTGCTGATTTTGCCCAAGGTCAGACGCTCTTGGTCGGACTCCCGAGTTGTTACGATGTCTCTCGAGGCCAGACGATCTAGGTCGGACTCCCGAGCTGTGTTGACTTCTTTCGAGGTCAGACGTTCTAGGTCGGACTCCCGAGTTTTGGCGATGTCTTTCGGGTTCAGACGGTCTAGGTCGGACTCCCGAACGCTGCTGGTTTCTCCCGAGGTCAGACGTTCTAGGTCGGACTCCTGAGTTGTTGCGTGAATTGTTATGCCGAGCCCGCAATGACTCGATAATCTCCCGCGCATCCATTTGTGGCTTGCCGTCACTTTGCAGTGCGGGTCGTAATGGACGAGTCCATTCTCTCGGTGGGGCGATTCCCTTTGAATCGTTGCCCATTTCACTGTCCTCAACAGCATTAGCGGCCGATATAGACGGGGGGCGCGAAGATTGCCGCGGCACTTCGATGACAGTATCTGCAGACGACCTTATGTCGTCTTCGCTTTCCTCTTCCGACGACTCTTCTTGCGACAGCGTATCACGAAACTGACGAGGTCCTTGTTGACCAGCTTCTGTGACAGGTGTGTCAACGTCTTCATGCAGCATACTATGTTGCTTCTCCTTGCAGTACCTACACCGTACCTCACTGTTGCATCCAACGAGTACATGGGTCCTCGACAAACAGTTAGAGCAATATTTATGCACCAACTCCTCACGCAAGCGAAACTCCACGGTCATGCTGCGAAACAGGGTACAAAAGCGCGGCATAACGTCGTTATTGACTGAAAATGGGTTTGTACTATGTGGTTTTTTTTTACAACTGGGAAGGACAATCAGTTTAACAATAGGCCGAGTAATTGACCCCCTTTGGGTTCGTACTAGAGACCGACCGAAATTCGGTTTCGGTTTTTCGGCTTTTCGGCCAAAAAAAGCTGTTTCGGCCGTGTTTCGGATTCGGCCGAAAAATAAAATATCGCTTTCGGCCAAATTTCGTTTTCGGCCGAAATTCCTATATTTCCGCCGAAAATTTCGGTTTGATAGAAAAAGTAACAAATAAAAAACAAAGATTACACTGATCGACAAAACTGAACGTTTTGTGTGTTAAATATACTTTATAGACAAATTCTTATGTATTTTGCCATGCTGGATACGAAAATAATAATAATGAAATTTTTACAGCACCAAAAATGCAACTTTTGTGGCGTTTGCAGAAAAATGGTGCGTGCTGGAAAAATTTTAAGTTTATTTTCGGATTTAGAGTATCAAAATACATAAGGTACAACCAAGTGGATAAAAGCGGTATGTAACACAAATTTAAGCATTGATCATACACTCAGGGAAAAAAAACATAGTAAAATCAAGTACGATCGTATTTACTCCTTCATTTTTTCAACTTAATGGAAACAACTTTGAAATAAAGAGAAAATACTTAAAATAACTATTGTCAACGTTGAAACAAAGTTGCAAAGTTGAAATGAAGTGAAAAATACTTAAAATAACTGTTGTCAACGTTGAAACAAAGTTGAACGATTTTAAATCAAGGTCTGGCAAACTTAATATAAATTGGAAAATTTTTTAAATAATCGGAAAACAATTTTGAAATAAGTTTGTTTATTTTTGAATTTAAGTTTTCAATTGAAAACAAGTTTGTTCGTAGTTGTTTCTAAAATTTCCAACTTTACCAGACTTTCATTAACGTTTCTACTTGTTTTAAGGTGGTTATTTTTGATTCTAGGTTGTTTTTTCTCTGGGTGTAGTTTCGAAGAATCAGAAGCGACAAAGAAGGCATGTCCTATCGGAGTATATCTAATACTTTCGCAATGATTTATAAATTTCTACTCCTCTACTACGGTAGCAGATTTTTCTAATGCCCTCAAGATATTTCCTACTACTATGGTAAGAAATCTACTCCTCAAAATATTATGTGAGTTTCATACAATGCAAAAGTACTATTCTTTCTACAAATCTGCTTCCCCGACAGAAATTTCTACAACTCGTAGAATTTCTAGTACTTTATGCATAAACCCATATCTACTTACCTCTCTTGAAATCTACTACCCTGACAGTAATTTCTACTACTCTTGATTTCCACGCATTTGATAGTTTGCTTCTAAATTCATCTAATTCATGATCTGAACTTAAAATGATCAACCCATATTCATAGTCAAATTAAGCTCCAACTTAACTTTAGTAATCTACTAAGTTGACAGATAATACACTGAACTGGCAGCTACTAAGCTGGTTCTAAAGTTTAGCAGCTACTAAATTTGACTATGAATATGCGATCGATTTCAGCCTACTGATAATCTTAATTATGTCCCACTTTATTACATTAAATCTCACAATTGTTTCTTTTATTTTTTCGGTTTCGGCTTCGGTTTCGGCCGAAATTAAAAAAATGAAAATTCGGCCATTTCGGTTTCGGCCGAAAAAAAAAATAAAAAATTTCGGCCATTTCGGTTTCGGCCGAAATTAAAAAAAGCGATTTCGGTCGGTCTCTAGTTCGTACATCGGCCACTCGGACTTTTTTATCTTTTCCTGTATAAACTTTCCTTATCCTACCAAGTCGCCACTCATTTGGAGGTAAATTCTCCTCTCTCACTACAACCAAATCATTGATTTCCAAATCTCTTTGGGGAAATTTCCATTTATACCTTCTTTGAAGCTGAGATAAATATTCACACTTCCACCGTTTGCCAAATAACTGATGCATGGCTTTCAGTTTTTGCCCTCTGTTTATAATAGACATAGGGTTATCTGTAATTTCTGGCTCCGCTATTCCCAACAGCGGAGTCCCAATTAAAAAGTGACCTAGAGTTAATGGGGTTAACATATCAGGATTCTCTGACATCGCACTTATTAGTCTCGAATTTAGGCATGCTTCAATGCGCGTCAGCAATGTGGTGATCTCCTCAAAGGTAAATTTCATTGCTCCTGCTACCTTTTGGAAGTGCGTTTTAAAACTCTTGACCCCTGATTCCCACAGTCCTCCCATATGGGAAGCTCCAGCGGGAATAAAATGCCACACAATTCCTTGATACAGTTGACTGTCTCTAACTGAGTTACGAGCAGAATTCATAAACTCACGGAACTCTCGTTTAATAATTTTTGAAGCTCCTACAAAATTAGTTCCATTATCAGAGTACAAATTTCCTGGACAACCGCAACGAGATACAAAACGGGCAAAAGCAGCCAAAAACGTAGCCGACGATAAGTCCCTTGTGACATCTAGATGTATTGCCTTCGTAGAAAAGCACACGTCATAAGGACCAGCGAAATCAATACCAGTTGTCGCGAATGGTCGCGAAAACTCAGTACGAGCTGCAGGTAAAGCTGCCATAATCTGGGAATGTTCCTTTTTCCTATTTATTACACTTACTTTAAAATTGTGGATACTGGTCTTTATTAGATTTTTAGAGCGTATAATAAAGAATTCCATCTGTAGTAACCGCAATACCAAATTATTACCACCATGCAGTGAAATCTCATGGGTAAATTTTACCATAAGCCGAGAAAACTAACAATTATAGGGTAAAATACCTGGATGCTTCTCTTTATATGAAAGAGATGGCGCTAGCGCCAAGCGGCCACCTAGCCTCATTACGCCCTGGTTATCCAAAAATGGGTTCAATGTTAACATCGAGCTTTTACTGCTTAAAGGTTTCTTTTCGGAAATATCACGATATTCGGATGGAAAATGTACCTTTTGAGCTAAACCGATCAGCCTATTTTTCACATGGTCGAGTTCTTCTTTCGTCAACTGTGCTGACTGAACCCGATCCTCTGTGCTATACTTGGGACTGACGCGATAGTAAAATCGAAACATTAAAGCTAATATACGCAATGCTCGTGGAAGTGATGAGAATCGTTCTAAAATATCTTCAAATTGGTTTAAGTATGCAAAATGGGTTTTAATTGGCTTGCTTTCGAGTGAGGTTGAAAATTCTCCATTACCAGAAGCGACCATAATTGGTTGTGAATAAAATTCTGCGCAGAAACATCTCGGCTACCTAAATCGTCAGGGTTATCTCCAGAATCGACGTGATACCAATTTGTGTTGCCTACCTTGTCTAGAATTTTCGATACGCGATTTGCTTCAAAGGTAGTCCAAGAGCAAGGGGGTTTTTTAAGCGAAGCCAAAACAATTGTGGAGTCTGTCCAAAAGTATACCGTATATTGTTCCACATTTAATTTAGGTACCACGGACTCAACCTGGTCTGCAGCTAAAACCGCTCCACATAGTTCCAATCTAGGAAGAGAAACTGTTTATACAGGGGCGACCTTAGTTTTTGCAGTCAACAAGCGGGTGAAAACACGAGAATCTGATGCCTCAACGCGAATGTAAATTGCTGCTGCATAGGCCTTTTCCGATGCAACACAAAAGTTGTGGAATTCAATTTTCCTACATGGAGAAAAATACACCCACCTATCAATTTTGATATTATTTATGAAATGATAGTCACTTGAAAATGACTTCCACGTATGCAGACTTTCACTAGTTAAATTGTCGTCCCAATCCGTTTTTTCCAGCCAGATTTGCTGCATTAGAATTTTCGCTGCGATAACAATTGGGCCTAACCAACGTTTGGCAGTAAAAAAAAAGGTCTAAACTAGCGTTCCAACGAATTCCCAGTGTCTTGACCATACTAGTGTCTTCTAGTTCCAAAAAGGATTCATTAAGTAAATGCTCCTTGGGAATATCTGAAATTATATCCTTGCAATTCGAAGTCCATTTACGTAGAGGGAAACCCGCAGAATTTAAAGCCGAAATGAGTTCGTTCTGCGTCTATATTGCCATTTCCATCTCATGTGCGCCTGCCAATGCATCATCCACGTACATAAAATCCTTTAACACTGCGGCTGCCAGCGGCATTGTATCCTGAACGTCGTTTGCTAGCTGTAATATGGTTCTAATTGCAAGGAACGGGCACAGTTAAGTCCGAAGGTGACCCTATTCAGCTCAAAATCTTCAATATCTGACTCAAGCGAAGTTCGAAACAAAATCCTCTGATAAGGAGTGTGTTTAGAATCTACAAGGATTTGCCTAAAACGTACTTAAATAATCTTAATTTCAAAATCAAAAGAGTCAAATCTGTTTGCAACACTGGGCCTGTATACAAAACATCATATAAACTAATACCATTTGATGGGAGAAATGACGCATTGAACACAATTCGCAGTTTTGTTGAAGTACTTTCCTCTTTTATTACCGAATGATGGGGTAAAAAATAATGGGCAGGTGACTCTTCGAATCTTGGAGCTCGCACCCTATTCATGTGGCCCAATTCAAAATAATCTTTGAGAACTTGATCGTATTGAATTTTAAATTCCGGACGCCTACAAAGTGATGTTTCGTTTCTAGTAAATTGTTTGCTTGCTGCCAGACGCGATTGACCAAGACTTATTTCCTGAGGGAACTCCTTCTTAAAAGGCAAAGTTACTACATATCGACCATCGTTCTTACGGCGTGTAGTTTCTACAAAATTACTTTCACATAAACTATCTTCATGTGACCAAAAATTCTTATTTGGAATAAGTAGTAAATGTTGACATCTCAGCCTGTGGAAGGGGGCCCTTAAATATCCATCCTAACACGGTTTGTTGAGCTATGAGCGATCCTAATATTTGGTGACGTATACCTTTCAAAATAATTATAGGATAAAGGTTCGCTCCTATCAATAAGTCAACTTATCCACTTTTATGGAAATTGACATCTGCTAATTGAAGGTCCGGCAAATCTCGAATACAAGCTTCATCAACAGAATGGGTTGGGATATTTCCGGTTAATTGGGGAAGGATGAGACCCTTTGCCTCGATCCTTAAATTTGAATCTATAGGAGAACCTAACACAAAGCTGCATACCTTTTGAACATTGGCCGATACAACTTTGTTCAAACCGGAAACTTGAGCCGTAATATTTTCAGTTGGAAGTTTCAGTATGCGTTGTAATCTTTCTGAGATAAAAGTGCATTCTGAACCTGAATCGATAAGCGCTCTGGCGGCCGTACCCAAGTGATAAATAGTCACCATAGCGGTGCCCAAAAATAAAATTTTCTTGTTTATTGCGAAGCAAGCCTGGAAATCTATATTATCGGAAGGACTAGTAGGTGTTATTTGGGCTGTTAGTACGCGATGATTTGAATTTGGAGACTGAGGGGGTTTTGATGTTCCAGCCTGATTTGCAGGTGGACTTACAAATTCCCTATGTAAAAGGGTATTATGGCGCCTCTTGCAGGTCGCACAGCTAAATTGGCTTTTACAGTCTTTCACATGATGTGAATATCCTAAACAATTTATACAGAACTGATGTTTACGCACTGCTGCTAACCTTCCGTTTATGCTCATGCCCAGAAATGTAGGACAATTCCTAAGGGAATGTAGTAGTGTTTGACATAGTTTACAATTAGGACCAACAGTAGTATGGTGGGATTGCACTTTTTTATTTGAAAAGGCATGTTGAGGGGGTGAAAATGGTTTATTCCTCTCAGATTTGTTTGAGACTGAGCGGAGATCTGAAATAGTTTCCAAAGTTTTGAATCTATTTGTTAAGAAATTGTCCAAATCTTTCCACTTTGGAATCCCAAACTTATTATTTATGCTTTTCTTCCATAAGGAGAGCATAGCTTGAGGCAATCGAGTTGAGCGTAAATACGTAAAAATTGCATCCCAATTGCTAAGATCGATGTCAAATAATTGTAAAGTTGAAATGCAATTATTTATGTCGCGCTGTAATTTTTTCAAGGAGGCACCCGATTCGCCATTAATAACCGGTAGGTTAAAAATAGGGATGTCAATTTTCGAGACCTTTGCCAATCCCGGGATTTTCGGGATTGAAAAATGCAATCCCGAGATTAGTCCCGGGATTTGGATTTTTTTTCAATTCAACCAAAATTCAGTAAAAAAAATGTTATAATAAATCGAATTGAATTGCTTTAATATACCCATTAAGGCATTCAATCCCGGGATCCCGAAATCCCGGGATCCCGGACGTTTTCTCAATCCCGGAAACCCGGGATTTTCAGACCGGAATCCGGGATTCAAAAAAGGCTTTTTTTATGCATTGTTTAAGATATTTTTGACGGTTTTCTACAAAAATATAGCCGTGCGTTTACATCCAATCTAATTGGTAAATTAAAAAAAAAACACTTTTGCAGATTTAGTGCTACATACACACAAAAATTGACAAAATTTTTGTCAATGACGGTTAACAAACAATTTTTATCGATCTGAATAAAATTTTTTGAATTTAAACAATTTTACAAAAAAGATATATGTTTTAAACAACAATTCGTGTATCCGTTCCAGCTATAATACTAAAACTACTGAAAGTAACTTTTTCGTGTGTAGCATGAAATGGAGCTGATTATATTCAGATTCAGGTGGCAAAAAAAATGATATGTTCGATCAATGTAAAAAGAATTACTTTTTGTTAGACTTATTTTAAATATTATTTGTTTTGTTTAATGTTATATTTAATAAATATTATTTCTTTGTCGAATTATAATGAAATTAAACTTAAAATATTGTTGTAACAATTTTTTCTTTAATTTTATATTAATTATTGTATTTAATTGGAAAATCCCGAAAATCCCGAAGAAATCCCGGGATTGTAATTTCAAATCCCGAAATCCCGGGATTTCCAAAAACACTTCGGGATTGAATGCCTTAATACCCATACTATAATATTTTGGAAATTGCGCAAATAATCTAACAATATTCAATTTTTTTTTTGTTTTTTTTTCAAATTGAATTTATCACACCTATGATTTGGAATATTAGAAAAAAGTTTGAATAACTTTAAAATATGTAGAATAAAATACTAATTGGAATAGATTTGGTCTTTGGAATCTTGGGTTTCCGGTCAGAATAAGATCATTTTAAAAATGTGTCGTTTGATCCACATTTCTCGAACAACTCTTGACCTGAACATTTTGTCGAACATTTTAATATACGAAATTGGAATTTGTATTTCATGTCCCGAACGATGTTCGATGTATTTTTTGATCCGATTTCCATTTAAACAAAATGGATTTGAGTGCATTATAGTCTAATAATTTGCAAACAGTTTGGAACTATTTTTTGCTTAAATTTGTTGACGTAATGAAAATATGCCTAAATTGCCTTCACGCATTGGTACAAGTTTCTGCAATGCGTAAGGAGAGCATAGCTTGAGGCAATCGAGTTGAGCGTAAATACGTAAAAATTGCATCCGAATTGCTGAGATCGATGTCAAATAATTGTAAAGTTGAAATGCAATTATTTATGTCGCGCTGTAATTTTTTCAAGGAGGCACCCGATTCGCCATTAATAACCGGTAGGTTAAAAATAGGGATGTCAATTTTCGAGACCTTTGCCAATCCCGGGATTTTCGGGATTGAAAAATGCAATCCCGAGATTAGTCCCGGGATTTGGATTTTTTTCAATTCAACCAAAATTCAGTAAAAAAATGTTATAATAAATCGAATTGAATTGCTTTAATATACCCATACTATAATATTTTGGAAATTGCGCAAATAATGTAACAATATTCAATTTTTTTTTTGTATTTTTTTCAAATTGAATTTATCACACCTATGATTTGGAATATTAGAAAAAAGTTTGAATAACTTTAAAATATGTAGAATAAAATACTAATTGGAATAGATTTGGTCTTTGGAATCTTGGGTTTCCGGTCAGAATAAGATCATTTTAAAAATGTGTCGTTTGATCCACATTTCTCGAACAACTCTTGACCTGAACATTTTGTCGAACATTTTAATATACGAAATTGGAATTTGTATTTCATGTCCCGAACGATGTTCGATGTATTTTTTGATCCGATTTCCATTTAAACAAAATGGATTTGAGTGCTTTATAGTCTAATAATTTGCAAACAGTTTGGAACTATTTTTTGCTTAAATTTGTTGACGTAATGAAAATATGCCTAAATTGCCTTCACGCATTGGTACAAGTTTCTGCAATGCGTATTGCATATTTTTTTATGTATAACTCATATAGTTTATGTACGAGTATATCAATAAACTTTTCGCCAATTTTACTTAATTTTTTTCTTTAACACAAAATAAATAATTTTTCCAAACCATAAAATCAAATGAAACACATTAAATTTCCAAAAATATCCGACTTTTCGAAGTTTTTTCCTGAATGCTTATCAACATTTTTTGGATGAAAAACTATGGACCTTGCTAAAACTAAACCATTCAGAAAGAAATTATTCATGATAAAAAAAGCTCCTGAATTTATAAATTTTTTCTAAACAAATCAATCCCGGGATCCCGGGGTTCCGGGATTTCGGGATTAACATGCCTAGTTAAAAAGCACCTTTAATTGGCTGTTGACCAGAATACGTTTATTTTCGTATCTGTCCGAAAGATTGTTCCATGCCTGCGCGAACCCGTCGTTAGTCAAAGGAGATTTTTTTAACAATATCTTTTGCTTCCCTCTTGTCTTCTGATTTAAATAAAAAAGTTTCTCGACCGGCGTAAGACTCGAGTTGGTAATATAAATGGCCGAGAATAAGTCACGGCCATGTCGCATAATCACCATAAAATACTTCGGTATCACAAGGAGACAAGCGTATGTCCAGATGTATTACCGACTATTGCCTGATCGCCATGAATATTTGGCGTACTTTGTGCTGTATATCGATCGCACCCTTATCGTCACCACAAGTTTTCATCACTGCTTTCAGACGTATGTCGTACGCCTGCTTCAATTCCACCCATTTAGACCATTTGGATCATCCACTTTTTTTTTTTTTTATAGTAATTTTATTCAATTGAATCACCTAAATAATAACTTAGGTCTAACAATGATTTTTCAACAATTCAGAAATTCAGCTTATTTTTATAATATTCAGATTAAAACTATTTGCCCTATATCCATTGATTTAGGCAATGTAGAGTTATCGTAACTAATATATGGGGAATATATTAGTTTCGTTTGAGACGTGAGGGATTCAGAGGTCTCAGTAAATTTCTAGCTAGAATGTTTGGGTGAAACATGAGCTTCTGCTTGTACTTCGAGGTAAATTTCGGAATTTCGTCTTTTACTGCAGGTATATTCAGGTCTCTGTGGATGTTAGTATTTTTTAAAAACCAAGGGGCTCTGGCAATTTGTCTCAGGATTTTAGATTGGACTCTCTGGAGTTTTTCCACGTTCGAGGGAGAGGCAGTGCCCCAGAGTTCAATTCCATATGTCCATATGGGTTTTATTATACTTTTGTATATTTGGACTTTGTATGTGAGATTTAGCTTTGATGCCCTTGAGATTAGCCAATTTAGTTCCAATTGCTTTAATTTGATCTGAGTGATTTTGGATTCAATATGTTTATGCCATGTGAGTCGGCGATCGAGATGCATTCCAAGATACTTGGTTTCGGAACTTTCAGGGACGACTTGGCCGTTAATCTTCAGAGCAGGACACGTGCCCCTTCTTAGAGTGAAGGTTAAGTGACAGCTTTTGGATTCATTGACCTTGATTTTCCATCGATGTAGCCAATTACTTAGAGCGTCCAAGTGTTTTTGCACGTATAGAGATGCCATGTATGCGTTTGAGTGAGAGCACATGATAGCAGTGTCATCAGCAAAAGTCGATATGAGAGTTCTATCACTTTTGGGCATATCTGCAGTATAGAGAATATATAGCAGGGGCGCGAGGACACTGCCTTGTGGTACTCTGGCCAGTATTTCGTATTGTCGGGAGACAAAGCTTTTGTATTTTACTACAAATTTTCTATTCGTGAGGTAGTTTTTGAGTAGACAGTGCATATTAGCGGGAAGAATATGCTGTAGTTTGTAAATAAGTCCTTCATGCCAGACTTTATCGAAGGCCTGGGTGATATCGAGGAAAACAGCGGAGCAATACTGTTTTTTTTCGAAAGTGCCTTTTATTGAGTCAACAATGCGGTGCACTTGCTCAATAGTGCCATGCTTTTCGCGGAAGCCAAACTGGTGATCGGGAATCACTTGTTTTTCTAGAATTTTCGGTAGAATCAATTTTATTAAAAGTTTTTCGAAGAGTTTCGATATTACAGAGAGCAAACTTATAGGCCGGTATGACGTCACATTACTGGGATCTTTTCCAGGTTTGGGAATCATTGTAACTTGAGATAGTTTCCAATCATCTGGGTAGTGACATGTTCTGAGAATCGCGTTAAATATGTGCAATAAGTGGGTTATTGCAACTGTTGGCAGTTCTTTTATCATTGTTGGCGTTATCAAGTCTGGTCCTGGTGCTTTTTTCGGGTCCAAGCTTTTGTTTATTGCCTCCATAAGTTCGTTTTTTTTAATCGCGATTGTACAAGAGGTATTATGTGGGATTAATGTTGGTATTGGGATATCTCCAGCTGTCGTGTTCGGGGTGAACACGGTTTTTAGGTGGTTGGCAAAAGCTGCACCCTTTTCTGCATCGCTTCTGGCCCAGTTTCCATTTGGTAGCCTTAGAGGGGGTTCTGTCAGTATTGGTTTTTTCATATTTTTTGCAGCTCGCCAGAGCGAGTAGTTTGTTGATTTTGTGGGTGCGAGATGTTCAAGAAATAGCTGGAATTCTCTTTCGGATTTCCTCTCAAGCTGCTTTTTTAGAATTCGAGAGACATCATTAAGCTGTTTTTTCAGATTTGGGGATCTGTTGTTTTGCCAATCGCGACGTATTTTCCTTTTATTTTTTATTAACTGCTCTATGTCCTTTGGAGTACACTTTGCATAGCTGCGAGTTGAACTTTTTGGGATTTGGGCCGCTGCAGCTGCTTGGGAAAGCAAGAGTGTGAAATTTCTAACAGCTGTGTGAATTTCAACTTTTGTTTTTAGTGGCACATTAGGGATAATGTGGGAGCTTATATACTTTCGATATTTGAGCCAGTTTGTGAGTTTGCTGGTCAGTTTATCTGGTGGATTGGCCTCAGAACTTGGCGCATACTTTATTGTGATAATAGTAGGCGTATGATCTGATGAGAGATCTAGAGAGGATTCAATAAACAATTGGCTCCTTTTTACAGTTTTGAAGACTGCAAAGTCTATGACATCGGGGGTTTTGCGACTGTCAGTTGGCCAGTAAGTTGGCGTGCCAGAAGAGATCACGTCAAGACCGAGTCTGTTGACAGTGTTCAACAGGAGCCTGCCCTTTGGCGATATAAGGCGAGAACCCCAATATGTATGTTTGGCGTTGAAATCGCGGCAACGAGATACTTTTGTCCAAGAGAATGGAAAAAAGTCTGGAATTGTTGCTCAGATATTTTGTGTCTGGGCGGGCGTATATAGCTGTTAATGTTAGGCCTTTTAAGTATTCATCGAGAGAAATACTTGTCGCTTGAATATATTCTGTGCAATAATTCTGGAGAGCGTAATGTTTTATACGACTTTTAATGAGAATGGCGGTTCCACCTCTAGCGTTTCCGCTTGGATGCTTTGTGTCATAGAGTCCGTATCCTGGTAAATTGAAAAAGTGTTTTTCAGTGAAGTGTGTTTCAGAAATTAGCATAACGTCTATGCTGGACTCTTTCAAGAACTCGAGAAGTTCTAGTTTGTGATGACACAGGCCGTTTGCATTCCAGAATGATATTTTTAAACCATTCATGGCTTAGACATGAGATGTTGTAGTAAAAGACTTTGATTCTTTATCATTTCTTGCATCATATTTTGCATACCAGACATAAATTGAGACATATTTTGCATGAATATTTGTAGAGTTTGTTCAAGGCTACTACTAGGAGGGGCAGGTTGCGCGTGCACAGTGGCAGAGTGACCACTTTTTAAGGCACTGGCGTAGGAAACGCCTTGTTTTGTAAGTGGGTTTGCGAAGGATTGTGCAGGGGATAGCGGAAGAAATTTTTGGGTTTTCCATGTTTCATGTTTTTGCGTCACATTCGCCGTCTTTTTTATGAAGCTTTGATAGACTGCACAGCCTCTATAGTTAGCAGTGTGATTGCCACCGCAATTACTACATTTTTTAATAGTGGAATCCTCTTTTGTTTTTGTGCACGAACCTGTTTCGTGCAGGTCTCCACAAATTACGCACACGCTGGGAAGAGTGCAGTAAGACTTTGTGTGGCCGTATTCTTGGCAGTTATGACACTGAATCGGTCCACTGCGCTTGTGAGGCACTTCAATTGTGATTTTGCGATGTAGCAGATATCTGAGCGAGTATATCGGGTGGGGTTCACCTTTTTTGAGCAATTTCGAGTCGAACTCTAGTTCCACACGGAAAAGGGGTTGTGGGATTTTTTTTTGATTCTGGATATTGAATACGGACTTTATTTGGAAGCCTTCATCGCTTAGTGCAGTTTTGATTTCGTCGCATTCTACGAAAGGCTCGATACCTTTCAGTACGACTGAGAGGCCTTTGGAACTTTTGAGCTGGTAGGTGTAGTAGCTCTTTTTGAGTTTATCAAAGAGATTGACAATTTTTCTATAATTGGATTCGCTGTAAATTTGGATTTTGGTTTCGTGTACTTGTCCCCTGAGAATAGAAATCACGTGGAAATTATTAGGACCAATATTTTGAGTTATATCTTTGATGAGCGAATTAGAGTTTCGCTCACGCAGGTAGATAGGTGGGGGTTTTTGCGATTTCGGCTTGGGATCCGAATCATTTTCTTCAGCAAGAATCGCATATCGATTTTGCCCAAGCTCGAGAGATGGCTTAACGGGATTCGTCTTTTGAATTTTTGCGGGATGCCTATTCCCATTAGAGGGGGACGATAGTACTCGCTTTGCGAAGTAAATGTCGATTCCTGTCTGCACTGTCGGCATTTTGCTCTTTTGACCTGTAATAATGGAGCGAGTAGCGACCTTTGTTATGCGATTAGCGATTTCAGAAAATCCGCTATTCGTCTCACTTGAGTCAGGAATGGGGGTAAGGCCTACGGGGATTTCAATATATTTGCTAGGGGTGTCAACCAAAGAAATTGACGATACAGAGTTACCTGTGTTTGCGTGTGCAGTATCGATATGGGAACTCCACTGTATATCTGGCGAGGGAATTTGAATAGGTTGTTGTTGTTGTTGCGGAAGCTGCTGCTGCGCACCGTCCTGCTGTGGCTGCAGGGGTTGCAAAAGTTGTTGTTGTAGTTGCAGCTGCTGATGAGCTGTACCATTTCGTCCACTGTCTACTGATGACGGAGGGGTACGTTGCATGACGAGCGGTCACACTGGTACTAATTTCGCGTTTTTAAGGTTCTGGTCACCCTAATTAGAAAAGCGACGCATAGATGGCGCGATGCGATTTGTGTACTCGCTGATCGCTGCAAACAGATGTTTTTTGGGATATTTTTTTTCTGAGGGAAATTTTAACGTCAACGCTGTGTTGACTTTGCTGTCGGTGGATCAGCTGATTATATTTTGTTTATAAAGAATGTGTAATGTTTTAGCAGATATGTTGCGCGGGATAAAGTTTTTGTTGATGAAGCGAATTCGAATTGTGATTTTATTTGACAAAAATTTTCGTTTTGTTTTTAAATTTCACAAAAGTGTCCAAGCAAGTGATCGCGAGCCCTATGCAAACGCGTCACTGTACTATCGCACGAAGCCGGGGCTGTTTCAATATTTTTAGAGTAGAATTTCCGATATAAAAATTGATTTTATGAGAGCAGATTTTTTATTCGCACAACCGATTGAACTGACGTGTTCGTCAAAAGAGCACTGCAATTAAAAAAAATTCCTAAAAAATTTGTATAAAACCAAAATATTTTTTTTCTTATACAAACACCTTTTATTTTGAAAACATTTATAAAAAAATTCTTAACAAATTGGCAAATGTGAACTGTAGGGTATTAAAATACACGGCAATGTTTAAATATTTGATTTAAACAAATAAAAAGTGCCGAAAATATAAATTTGCTGAAAATTTTATATGTGTAAGTCAGAAAGGCCGACTGTAGGGATTATAGCTTTTGCACATAAAAGCAGCTGTTTGAAGCTTACCAACAACTTTCATTATGTGTTGTTGTTGTTGTAATGTTTCGGTTTTCTGCTTCCACTGCTGTCCTGTCTTCCCCAAATTAATGTTCCAATTTTATTTTAATTAAAAGTATTTATAAAACTAGAGAGTGGACTATCTTCGGCTATACCGAAGTTGAAATACCCCCACACAGTAGGAAGAAGTACCTCGAACGTAATAAAATGTGGTCTCAAGACCCTATTTTAAGCAAATATAGGTGGTTTTGGAGCCCAGACCATGTCCAAAATCCATTTCTAAAAATTTGCAATTAAATCCACAAAAAAAAAAATTGGTCTCAAGACCCCATTTAGACCCTTATATATGTGGCTTCGGAACCTCGGACCATGTCAAAAATACGTTTCTAAACATTTCCAATCGAATACAACAATAAAAAATTTTTACCTTTTTTTTCGGTGTATTGGAGCCACGCCCAGTTTTTGTCCGATTTGGCTGATTCTCGAACTTGATCTCAGTATTCACGAGAAAAACATGTACCCAAAGTTTCAAGTCGATATCTCCAAAACTGCGACCGCTATCGTGCGGACGGACAGACGGACAGACAGACAGACGGACATCGCTAAATCGACTCAGGAGGTGATACTGATCAAGAATATATATACTTTTCCATACCGGTCACGCCTCCTTATGGGCGTTACAAACGTTGTGACAAAGTGAGTACACCCTGCCACAGTGAGTGTGGGGGTATAAATATATATATATCACACTTTACACTTTCTTATCACTTTATTTTAATTTTTCTATATTTTGCTCTCTAGAGCTTTCTATAGAAGGCACTAATTCTATTTTCTGTATTTTTATTTTCTCGTATTTTGACACTTTTAAATTTTGATATTTTTTGGAGCTCTTTTTTTTCAAATATGGTAACTTCACTGAAATTCACTTTTATTTTATATTTAAATGAAATTATTTCATTTCATTTAAATATAAACACTGATTTTAATTTTTTGTTTAAAAAATAATGAGTTTCAGATAATGAGTTTAGGTAAAAACAACGAGGCAAACTGAAAATCCGAGCCAGAAACTCGCTAGAGTTAATTCGTTCCCTTTGATTTATGAGAGGAATTTCGCGAGCGGCTAATTGAAGCTAATTGACTTTGTCAAAGCTTTGCTTGTCTGTTATGTGTGTATGTGTGCGAGCGTGGGAGGAACTGATCGAATTTAACGAAGATGATTTGGTGTAGTGAGATAGAGCGAATATAATTTAACAGAGTTAATAGATTTTCGTTTTCTATATTTCCGTCTGTCTCTCGTTCTTAATTTAAATTAAGTTGAATGCACTTTTATATATAATGTACAATATAATTATGAAATGCAACTTACTTTGATGATAATGACGTTCAAATTTATTTGCTGCTACAGCTGTTGGTGTTGATTTATTTGCTGCTACAGCTGTTGATGATGATGATGATGAAGGGGGAGATGGCGAATATGTCGTCGTCTCTGCTTTCAACACTTTAAATTTTCCGAATCCGGTTCGATGGATCAATAAATATTCTCTAGCCCTTTGCTATTGAATGGTAATGGTGAAAATGTGATTAACTCCGGAATGCTCAAAGTGTTGAAATGAAAAGAAAAGATGAGGATTTCCAAAACGTTATAATATTTATTGTGGTGATGAAATAGCTCGGACCAATTTGTCGTTTGTCTTACCTATTGCAGTTAAAAACAGCGATTGAATTCATAGGTTTTGGCGCTTTTCGGTTAAGCCGAAGTCGCTCCTTTGGGCTAACTCCTAGTAAGTCAACCGCCCTCTATCTTTAAAAAATTTAAGTAAAATATGATTCGAAATTAGTTCACAATGACGTTTGACCTAAACACAACCTGTTGGTTGTTTATCGATTTTATAAACGTACCTATGTAAAAATGCGTAAATAACTCACCATAACTGCGTGATATTTTCGAAAAAAAAAATTGATTTGGAAATTCAGCCGAATTTTACGCCAGTTTTGCAAAACCAATCGTTACTCTCCAATGATTACTTTTCTTATTACTGCAGTTACCATTAACTTTTTCGGTAAATGTAATATTTTTTTTAAGTATTGAATATCAGAAGCTACAATAAAACAATAAAACAAATGCCTTAATTACTTTCTTAGGAAAAATTTTTCGCAAAATGTAAAAAATGTTAGTAAATGAGATTCAATTTCAAAGAGTTTTTAGTTTTAAAAAAAGTGGGGGTGGCATATGCTCCCCAGTGGCGAATCCTTCACTTTCTACCTTATTCCGGCGGGTATTTTCGGGAGACGAAGCTTTTATATTTTACCACAAATGTTCTAGTCGTGAGATAGTTTTTGAGAAGGCAGTGCATATTAGCGGGAAGAATATGCTGTAATTTGTGAACAAGTCCTTCGTGCCAGACTTTATCGAAGGCCTATGTGATATCGAGAAAAACAGCGGAGCAGTAAGGTTTCTTTTCGAAAGTGCTTTATATTGAGTCTATAATGCGGTGCACTTGCTCTATAGTACCTAACTGAAATAAAACTAGAGAGTGGACTATCTTCGGCTATACCGAAGTTGAAATACCCCCACACAGTAGGAAGAAGTACCTCGAACATATAAAAATGTGGTCTCAAGACCCTATTTTGAGCCAATTATAGGTGGTTTTGGAGCCCGGACCATGTCCAAAATCCATTTCTAAAAATTTCCAATTAAATCACCAAAAAAAAAAAAAATTGGTCTCAAGACCCCATTTAGACCCTTATATATGTGGCTTATATATGTGGCGTCAAAAATACGTTTCTAAACATTTCCAATCGAATACAACAATAAAAAATTTTTACCTTTTTTTTCGGTGTATGGGAGCCACGCCCAGTTTTTGTCCGATTTGGCTGATTCTCGAACTTGATCTCAGTATTCACGAGAAAAACATGTACCCAAAGTTTCAAGTCGATATCTCCAAAACTGCGACCGCTATCGTGCGGACGGACAGACGGACAGGCGGACAGACGGACAGACAGACGGACATCGCGAAATCGACTCAGGAGGTGATACTGATCAAGAATATATATACTTTTCCATACCGGACACGCCTCCTTATGGGCGTTACAAACGTTGTGACAAAGTGAGTATACCCTGCCACAGTGAGTGTGGGGGTATAAAAAGCATGTAAAATTGAAATTACCTGCCTTTCAATTTTAATTTCATGTCAAAATTTGTTAATTTGATGAGAATTGTATCATTCCATTCGTTTTTCATATCATATTGATACTTTTTTTGTTAAATTAGTATGAAAAACAATAAAATAATAGTATCACGTTTTACACTGCATTATCAATTCACAACATTAAACTTGCAGCACTACTTATCAATTAATATCCTATCAATACTACGTAACTCCCGTAATTTTATAGGAAATAATGATAAAAATTCACATAATTCCACATGGGACCGCAGCCGCCTCAGCCGTGCCACCATAAACAACGGACGTAGAATAATTTTAGACGGCTTAGAACTCTGACAATTTTTCTGTGCCAGAACAACTACACAAATACAGAAAATGTGAAAAAGCCATTTTGTAATGAAAATAATTAGGGAATTCACAAGGGTCCTAAGCACAGGTGAACCGCAATATTTCTTCCGATCCTTGATTTGGGCCGCATCAGCACCTCCGCGAATGGTGGCACGCATCCCGTGGCGAACGAATTTAGGTTGGGTTGAACATTTGCAATATAATTTTTTCGCAATATAATGCTTCCGGAAACACCCTGGGCCCGGCATTCGTCGGCCCGTAAGTGCAAGTGGCCATCTGGACAAAATGATGGTCGCAAGACTTTTGAAGAGTTTACTGGTCAAAATATCTGGTGAATTGACCTCAGAACTTGGCGCGTACTTTATTGTGATAATGGTAGGTCTTACGTGCGATTACAAGTAATCGTCGTCCTCAAAAAATTTAGAATACGATTACTGTAATCGTACTCAAAAATTTTTTAGTACGGTAATCGACTCAAAATTTTGATTACAATTTTTTTTGAGTACGATTACAAGTAATTGATTACATTTTCGTTGCGAGTACGATTACACGTAATTGATTACAAAATTTTTTCAGTACGATTACAAAATTTTTTATTGTTTTTACCATTGGAAAAAGTATTATAATTTTATTTCGCTTCAACCTAATATGAAATATCAGAACTTATTCAAATATGGAACAGTAAAACAATAATAAAAATTATATACATTCAAATAATTTATATTTAATTAAGGGTTGCTTAAAAGAACTGTCAAATTTCATATAGTCATCTGCACAACTGAATCGTTTCCGAGGGGTTTCCCACTTTACATGAATCGCCCTATTGTGTATAGTCGGGTTCTAGCTTAATTCAACTTAAATTAATGAAGCTGTAAATTTTTAGAGCAACGAATTGTATGCCAGCAGGTAGAAACTAAATTAACCTTTAGCAAAACCAATTTTTCGAAATTTTTGTCCGGAAGTGTATGTCGCCTGGGATTATTGATAAGGCCTGCGAAAAAAAACAATCTTTCGACCGGGACTGACGATGTCAATAAAATATTGAACTTAATTGACGCTTTTTTATTTATCGGATATCTAAACCAGGGACCGCCAAGAACCGGTTCAGGAACCGAAACCGAAACCAGAACTGTTATATTTTATGGAACCGAAACCGATATTCTGAAAATTTGAAAACCGGAACCGAAATTTTATTAAATTTCGGAACCGGAACCGAAACCGTTTAATTTTTTTGGTTCTAGTTGGTCTTTTTCGAAGCAAACCCAGTCAATTTACAACCAATTTCAACATGAAAAGCAGGAGTTGAGTTATTAAACGCCGCAAAATCAAATTTTTTTCTTCTGCTTTACATGAACGTGTACACATGCATATATTTTGGTACCGAAGATGACATCCCAACGTGCAATGAAAAGCAAGCGTTGAGTTATCAAATCAAATATTTTTCTACTGCTTTACATGTCAACAACATACACATGTACATGTACATAATTCAGTACCGAAGATGACATCCCAACGAGCACAACGGGGTCAATATCAGGAAAAATGTAATTGGACACTAGTGTGCCTGGTATAATGATGCAAAAAGTAGAAATTCATGTATTCTTAAACGATTTCTAAGCCAATAAAACCGGTTCAGAGTAATAGCAATTCGTTATTAGACCACAACAAACAATACCAGAATGCCGTTGAACTGTCACCTTGATTTTCGGCGACTGGACCCCTTCATATGACAAAACAATGTTGAAGTTACCGGTAAGCTTCAAATAAATAACAATATTGGTTGCTTTTAAGTTGCTTTTGCGTTGGCAACCCTGGGTTTTGATGCTGCTTTGAAATGTTGGTTGGCAACCGTGACTGAAATGTTGGTGTGATCGGTTTTTTATTGTAATTTTTTTTTAATTACAATTGGTGTGTGGGGACTAAGGCATTCAATCCCGGGATCCCGAATCCCGAAATCCCGGGATCCCGAAAGTTTTCTCAATCCCGGAAACCCGGGATTTTGAGTCCGGAATCCCGGGATTCAAAAATGCATTTTTTTTATGCATTGCTTAAGATATTTTTGACGTTTTTCCACAAAAATTCTTTCGTGCATTTACTTTCAATCTAATTGGTAAATTTAAAAAACCCACTTTTGTAGATTTAGTGCAAACACACAAAAATTTACAAGATTTTTGTCAATAACGGTTAACAAACAATTTTTATCGATCTGAATACAATTTTTTCAATTTAAACAATTTTTTTTTTTCAAAAAAGATATATGTTAAAATTATTTTGTTGACCGTATCTTGAAAACTTTACGAATTGGGTAAATGGTTTTGCGTGTGTTTTACTTTTGAATGGACACAAATTTTAATAGTTTTAAGCAACAATTGGTGTAGCCGTTCCCGCTATAATACTAAAACTACTGAAAGTAAGTTTTTCGTGTTTAGAATGAAATGGAGCTGGCAGAATTTTCTGATTATATTCGGATTCAGGTGGCAAAAAAAAATAATTTGTTCGATCAATCTTATTTAAAATGAATTACTTTTTGTTTGACTATATTTATTTAAATATTATTTGTTTTGTTAAATGTAATATTTATTAAATATGTTTTCTTTGTCGAATTAAACTTAAAATATTGTTGCAACAATTTTTTCTTTAATTTTATATTAACTATTGTATTTAATTGGAAAATCCCGAAAATCCCGAACAAATCCCGGGATCCCGGGATTGTGATTTCGAATCCCGAAATCCCGGGATTTTCATAAACACTTCGGGATTGAATGCCTTAATCAGAACCAAGAAGGATATAAGCACAGATCACGATATGACGTTTACTGTTAGGATCGCCATTTTGTCTTGACGTCAGCAGATACTTCTTATGACACGAACAGCTGTTTACGATTTTCTCGGAGCCAACGTTGCCAGAAAGATCTGAATTGAAACATTTTCTGCTAGAGTGGATTGATTGCTACATTACAATATGGTGCGATAAGTTCTTAAATGAATTTTGAATACTTGTTTTGAACAAAATAACCTATCTGCCTTTGTCAATACTAAGCATTTTTGCTTTAAAAATTAGTTTTCTAAATTTTTTGACGCGTAAAATTTGGCGTCAAAAACGTAAAATTTATTTTTTGACTGAACTTTTTTTAAGCATAAGCGCAATTGTCTTCGAAGCCGAAACTTTGGCCGGAGGTTTAAAAAGCATTCATTAAAAACTAGAGACCGACCGAAATTCGGTTTCGGCTGTTTCGGCCGTGTTTCGGTGTACGAACTGATGTTCGCGTCGTTTGAGTATTTGTAAGGTACTGATTTTATTTTAATAAAACACCTAAATATATAGGCACAAAAAATCACTTAAACTAGACAAAATTAGGATATTATCAGCAGACTCACGATAAGCGACCCCCGCACAGGCTATAAACTATTTATAACTTGTGTGTGTACTTTTCTAAATAGCGACAATAGTAGAATACATTGGAATTGTAAATGGCCACATAGCCTCAACTCAAACTGAGTGTTACTAAACATAGGTTATGATGTGTGAGACACATCTTCTGTTTGACATTTTTTATTACTAGCGATAATTACTAGCGATAATTATAGATAATATTAGAAATGTAAAAGTGTTCATAAGTATTTTGAACATTCTGCCGGGGGACAGAAAAGACGATAGTTGCAATGTAAAGTGGTCATAAGTATTTTGAACATTCTGCCGGGGAATAGAAAAGACGTTGGCAATAATTTTTCTTACGATAACTATAGCTATTATAATAATAAACAAAACTACCAGAACAAAAAAGTATGCTCGCTGATGTGATGGAATTTTAGACCTTTGAGATGTAGATTATCCGCGTGCAGTTTGCTTCTTCAGTTGATCAATTTCCTTGGTGTGATTGATGACAACCGATCCTAGAGGTTTTTATGGGATGCTCGGATAAGTTTTCAATTTCCTTCGTCAAAGATGTGTTGTTGATACGAAATGACCGTAGCTGCTTCCGATATCAAGATATTCCCTTTGACTGCTTGCTTTTTGCCGAAAATTCTGAGTTTATCTTTCCGACGTTTCCACCATTTCCAACAGTGTCTTAATTTGTGGAATTAATTTTCCTTCAGAATTTAAAATACGTATTTCATTGTTTGTGCTGACTGGATCCAGATGCTTCGTCGATATTATGCACTGATTTTGTGCGCACCATGCTTCACGGTACCGACGTCCTCCTTCATAGTTTCCGCCTCTGTCACGGACATCCTGATCATGGCCGTTTCGGTGATGAACACTACCTCGTTCCTTGCTCTCACGATAACATCTGCGTTGTAGGATTTTACCAGAAAATGTCTGTGGTTGTTGCTGTTTGGTGAACCTCCTCATCTTAAACCCAGTTGGCCCATGTTCTACAAATGGAACGTCTTCCACAATAGCTTGAATGTCCATGTAGCTCTCACCCTCGCTAACCAACTTGTTGTCGCCATTGTCCTCTTCCGGAATACGACTCTCCCTCTCGACGCTGGCTCCTTCTTCGACACCGTATTTTTCTGGTATCAACTCGCGCTCTTCATAGCATTCAGTTTCATTCCACCGTTTGTCGCCTTCCGTCGCGCTATCTACAGGTTTATCAGCTGCATTCACATCTTCCTGCTTTTCATCACCATTGTGAATGGTGTCTTCCGCCTCGCATTTGAATGATGATCCAATAGCATATGCGATCTTTTCGCTTGTATCGAGCGAGTATAATTTTCTTGAAAAACCTTTGAAATATTCATCGGTGACTTTTTTTTTGTAAGCAATTATGTCGTCGTCCACGTAGGCCATGCCATATGTTAATTCTTTTTGTATGTTCCAACACTGTTGTTCTATATTGTTATACATCATGTCAGTTTCATCATGCGGCGGTAGCTCTTCAAATGCTGCCGTTACTGATGCGAACAGTTCGTTGAGCGATTGTTTTGCATTTAAAATGTCATAATCAGACATGTGCTCCAGTTCATGCGACGTATTTGTGACTAACTTTCGGAGGTTCCCCATTCTCCTAAGGAATATCCTCATGTGTGGTGTGTCACATTCAAACATCTTGTGTAGTTTAAATATGGTGGTGAAAAATTTAAAAATTTTTCACTGTTCCGATGTTAAGGCCTCGGTTACGCTTCTCTCACTGTTTAGGCCGTGAGAAACGCCACTTAAATAAAATTTTAAAATTTCGTGCGCACATTAGCGATTGAGACAATTTAAAAAATTTTACAACGACTGTGTTTCCAATTTCACTAGCTCGTTTCCTCGAAGGACCAATGATCGAATATATTTCAATTCGCTTTGGCCTTTCTGTACCACTGAAAAGATACAACCATCTAATCGTTTCGAGTACTTCTGCGATACTCTCGAATTGAGTATTTGTATGATACTCGACGGTTCGAAGGACCAATGCACGAACTTATGTTATCGTCGTTTGAGTATTTGTAAGGTACTGATTTTATTTTAATAAAACACCTAAATATATAGGCACAAAAAATCACTTAAACTAAACAGAATTAGGATATTATAAGCGACCCCCGCACAGGCTATAAACTATTTATTACTTGTGTGTGTTCTTTTCTAAATAGCGACAATAATAGAATACATTAGAATTGTAAATGGCCACACAGCCTCAACTCAAACTGAGTGTTACTAAACATAGGTTATGATGTGTGAGACACATCTTCTGTTTGACATTTTTTATTACTAGTTATCTACTTATCTATAATTATGATAATATTAGAAATGTAAAAGTGTTCATAAGTATTTTGAACATTCTGCCGGGTCACAGAAAAGACGATAGTTGCAATGTAAAGTGTTCATAAGTATTTTGAACATTCGGATTCGGCCAAAAAATAAAGTATCGCTTTCGGCCAAATTTCGTTTTCGGCCGAAATTTCTATATTTCCGCCGAAAATTTCGGTTTGATAGAAAAATGTAACAAATAAATAACAAAGTTGACACTGATCGACAAATCTGAACTTTTTGTGTGTTACAGCACCAAAAATACAATTTTTGTGGCGTTTGCAGAAAAATGGTGCGTGCTGGAAAAATGTAATTATTTTCGGATTTAGCGTATCAAAATACATAAGGAACAACCAAAGCGGTATGTAACACAAATTTAAACATTGATCATAGTTTCGAAGAATCAGAAGCAACAAAGAAGACATGTCCTATCGGAGTAGATCTAATACTCTCGCAATGATTTATAAATTTCTACACCTCTACTACGGTAGCAGATTTTTCTACTTCCCTCAAGATATTTTCTACTACTTAGTAAAAAATTCAGATTTTTATTGAGCTTTTCATAATTTATGTATTAATTATGGGTTTTAGCTCATTTTCCAAAAAATTCATTTTGGAAAGAGGAGTACAACAACTAAGCAAAAACTCAGTCTGGCAGAGTGTACAGCTGTTTCGGATCCAGCCACGGATCCTCGTCAGCACTCTTTATGCACTTTATTTTATCCAAGCGACGCTATAAGTAAGTATTGGTATGACGCACAAGAGAATTGTTTCTCCTTTGCATCACACGCCAACTCACTGAAGCTCAATAAAAATCTGAAGCTCAATGACGAAAAACTGAGAACGCCATTGTGTTTAGAATGGTCTGTGATATTTTTACGTTTCAGTCAATTTCGAAAACCATTAACTTTTTCATTTAGTTAAGTTAAATTTCTTCAATTAACTAGCATTAGTTAACTTTAAAACAAAAAAAAAAATTTTTATTATTGAATGTAAAAAAGTAAAATTTCACAAAACAATTAAATACACTTGCCGATATATTTCGAAGTATTTTATATTACATTTTTATGTATGAATAGACCATTCTAAACACAATGGCGTTCTCAGTCATCGTCAGGATGTTTACATACATCGTATTTTCCATTTCTCAGATTTCTCAAAATGGCGAAAAACTGAGAACGCCATTGTGTTTAGAATGGGCTGTGATATTTGTTCTTAACCAAACTGCATTCGTTTCATTTTTATTATTTAATATTCTAATAAACTTTGTATTCCTTTATATAAATATAAAAAAATTGTTTCATACACGAAATTTCGTTTTTTGATAAAAATTTCATATTTGCATAAAAAGCTGAAACCGATCGAAAAAAGGGTCTGTGAGTGCTGGCACTCATCGTATATAGTTAAAATGTTTTTTTATGTGTTTTTTTTAAAAAAAATTTTTTTTGTTTTTAGAAAATTTAACTATTTAATTTAACTTTTAACGAAGTTAACTTTTCAACGAAATTAACTTTTTAATTTAACGAAGTTACATTTTTGATTAACTATTACCGGGTTAACGAAGTCAAATTCTCGATTAACTATGCCCAGCTTTGACTGGAACCGAAAGGAATATCGGTTCTGGTTTCGGTTCCCTAATTTTATAATATTTCGGTTTCGGTTCTCTGATTTCAATAATATCGGTTTCGGTTCCGGTTCCTAGATTGTAAAAATATCGGTTTCGGTTCCATAAACTCAAAAAAAAGTTGGAATTGTAAAGTGAAAAAAGACACAAAAGTTAACTAAACTAGATTTTCCACTTTAATAAGCATAAACTAATTTTTTGTTTATCGTTTTCCCTCAAACCAAAATTTCAGCAAAATCGTTGAAATATGTATGTACAATAGAGTGGTTCTTATTTTTCGAAATGGAAGAAGTGCACCCCTGCAGTTTGTTCCTTTTTTTTCTATAGGCCCCAAAAAATAAAATTTTATTTATTGGTCCTACGCGGGGGCTTCCTCCCAAAATTGATATTTATGGCTTTTTGCACGTATTTTTCTAATTCTAAAACGCATTTTTAATTAATTAATTTTTTTTGTAGCCTGATTTTTCAAACTTTGATCAATAAATAAAGACCAATATTTTTTTTCTGAAAATTCGACAGTTTGGTACGCATTGCGTTGGCAGCGAATTGAAGCCTATGCACGCGAACATAGGAAACTCAAAAATGCCCATCACTGATGTCCAGTATTCGTGTACGAATGGCAAATTCTTTGATATAAAGTCAAAAGTAAATGTTTTGTCCACAAAATTCAAATAACAAAGGCATTCAATCCCACTAAGGCACTCAATCCCGGGATCCCGGAAGTTTTCTCAATCCCGGAATCCCGGGATTTTGAGTCCGGAATCCCGGGATTCAAAAATGAATTTTTTATGCATTGTTTAAGATATTTTTGACAATTTTTATCGATTTGAATAAAATTTTTTCAATTTAAACTATTTTTTTTTTAAAAAAAGAATATATGTTAAAATTATTTTGTTGACCGTATATTGTTGACCGTTTAGCATGAAATGGAGCTGGCAGAATTTTATAATTATATTCGGCAGACTTGGGAAATTGAGCGACCATTACCATTACCATTATCATTACAGGTAATGAAATTTTATTTCATTACCATTACCATTACTGGTAATGGTAATGGCACTCAGAAGTTGTCCTAATCCCACCTGACATGATTCACCCAAAAAATGTCCAAGGACGCACTCAGAAGCTGTCCTAATCCCACCTGACTTGATTCACCCAAAAAATGTCCAAGGACGCACTCAGAAGCTGTCCTAATCCCACCTGACATGATTCACCCAAAAAATGTCCAAGGACGCACTCAGAAGCTGTCCTAATCCCACCTGACATGATTCACCCAAAAAATGTCCAAGGACGCACTCAGAAGCTGTCCTAATCCCACCTGACTTGATTCACCCAAAAAATGTCCAAGGACGCACTCAGAAGCTGTCCTAATCCCACCTGACATGATTCACCCAAAAAATGTCCAAGGACGCACTCAGAAGCTGTCCTAATCCCACCTGACATGATTCACACAAAAAATGTCCAAGGACGCACTTAGAAGCTGTCCTAATCCCACCTGACATGATTCTTCCATAAAATGTCCAAGGACGCACTCAGAAACTGTCCTAATCCCAACTGACATGAATCATACAAGCTACAATTAAACTTGGCATGATTCGCCCAAAAAAAGGGCAAAAACGCAATTGGGGCAGATAGGTAATGAAGTAATGGAAATTTCATTACTTCATTATCATTACTATCGCAATGAAATAATGGTAATTTCATTACCATTGCAATGAAATTTTCATTACTTCATTACCATTACCATTACAATTACCATTTCATTACCTGTAATGGTAATGGTAATGGTAATGCGTAATGAAAATTTCATTTCTTTACAAGTCTGATATTCGGATTCAGAGAGGCAAAAAAAATAATTTGTTCGATCAATCTAATTTAAAAAGAATTACTTTTTGTTTGACTATATTTATTTAAATATAATTTGTTTTGTTTAATGTAATATTTATTAAATATGTTTTCATTGTCAAATTAAACTTAAAATATTATTGCAACAATTTTTTCTTTAATTTTATATTAACTATTGTATTTAATTGGAAAATCCCGAAAATTCCGGGATTGTAATTTCAAATCCCGAAATCCCGGGATTTTCCAAAACACTTCGGGATTGAATGCCTTAGTCCCCACTAAGGCTGTCAATCCCGGGATCCCGAATCCCCAAATCCCGGGATCCCGGACGTTTTCTTAATCCCGGAAACCCGGGATTTTGAGTCCGGAATCCCGGGATTCAAAAAATGCATTTTTTATGCATTGCTTAAGATATTTTTGAAGTTTTTCCACAAAAATACAGCCGTGCATTTACATTCAATCTAATTGGTAAATTAAAAAAACCCACTTTTGCAGATTTAGTGCTACACACACACAAAAATTGACAAAATTTTTGTCAATAACGGTAAACAAACAATTTTTATCGATCTAAATCAAATTTTTTCAATTTAAACAATTTTTTTTTTACAAAAAAGATATATGTTAAAATTATTTTGTTGACCATATATTGAAAACTTTACGAATTGGATAAATGGTTTTGTGTGTGTTTTACTTTTTAATGGACACCAATTTCAATAGTTTTAAACAACAATTCGTGTATCTGTTCCCGCTATAATACTAAAACTACTGAAAGTAAGTTTTTCGTGTGTAGCATGAAATGGAGCTGGCAGAATTTTATGATTATAATCGGATTCAGGTGGAAAAAAAAAATGACTTGTTCGATCAATGTAATTTAAAAAGAATTACTTTTTGTTCCACTATATTTATTTTAAATATTATTTGTTTTGTTTAATGTAATATTTAATAATATTATTATAAATATTAATTAATATTAATAATAATATTATTTCTTTGTCGAATTAAAATGAAATTAAACTTAAAATATTGTTGCAACAATTTTTTCTTTAATTTTATATTAATTATTGTATTTAATTGGAAAATCCCGAACAAATCCCGGGATCCCGGGATTGTAATTTCAAATCCCGAAATCCCAGGATTTTCAAAAACACTTCGGGATTGAATGCCTTAGTCCCCACACACCAACACGAAATTCCGCATATGCTTTTTTTTGCGAACAAAATTACATGGCGGTATACGAGAGCATTCACTCTGCGGCGATCAAGTTCCGCCGTTGAAGCGTCAGTGCAGCGCAATTTTTAAGTTACGCTGCATTAAGGCATTCAATCCCGAAGTGTTTTTGAAAATCCCGGGATTTCGGGATTTGAAATTACAATCCCGGGATCCCGGGATTTATTCGGGATTTTCGGGATTAAAGAAAATACTGTTGCAACAATATTTTAAGCTTAATTTTATTTTAATTCAACGTAGAAATACTATTTAATAAATATTGCATTAAACAAAACAAAATTTAAAATAAATAAAACCAAAAGTTATTAATTTTAAATTACTCTGATCGAACAAGTTTGATATTTTATGTGTTAAATTGAGTTGCTTTATTATTTATTTTGCCACGCTGTCACAAAATAATTTTATTAAATATATCTACTCTTTTGACGAATAAAAAAAATGTTTTCAATTTGAAAAAATTTTATTCAGATCGATAAAAATGTTTCGTTTACTGTTATTAACAAAAATTGTCTTAATTTTTTGTGTGTGTAGCACTAAGTCTACGAAAGTCAGCTTTTTGTGTTTACCAATTAGATTGAAAGTAAGCGCACTGTAGTATTTTTGTGGAAAAGAGTCGAAAATTTCTTAAACAATACATAAAAAATCTATTTTTTGAATCCCGGGATTCCGGACTCAAAATCCCGGGTTTCCGGGATTTAGAAAATGTTCGGGATCCCGGGATTTCGGGATTCGGGATTGAATGCCTTACGCTGCATGCACCATTTTCAAAAGTTTCGCGATCGAAGTGTTGATAGAAAAAGGGATTTTTTCGGACTTCAGTTGCCACTAAGTGCTTTCTTGGACATTTTTTGGATGAATCATACCATGTTGCATTACAGATGTCACCGAGTGCATTCATGGAAATGTTTTGCGCGAATCATGCCAAATGGGATTACAGCTGCCACCAAGTGCTTCATTTGAACTTTTTTTTGGGTGAATCACGTCACTTGAGATTAAAAGAACTCCCAAGTGTTGGACTAATCCCAAGTGACGTGATTCACCCCAAAAAAGTTCCATTGACGTGGTTCACCCAAAAAATATTCATGGAAGTACTCGGTGGCAGCTGTAATCTCAACTGCAATGAAACATTAAATAAAATTCCAAAGGCATACTTGGTGGCAGCTGTAATCCCATTTGGCATGATTCACCCAAAACATTACCAAGTACGCACTCGGTGACATAAGTAATCCCACATGGTACATTTCACCCAACAAATGAATGTGAATAGAAAATAAACTAAAGCAAGAAATACAAACTATTAAGGTCGTGAATTCAGGCGAAAACTTGATTATGCCCTATACAGCCACAAGACGTAGATCCAGCCCGCATCTGACCATCCATTTCACTTTCAAATTCCAAAGTGTCCAGTTCCGTGCCGTTGTCACCTATCCGCGGTTATGTATTCGATGCGCCGAAGATCTGTATGCAGCGGTATGCCAGCACCTCGTCCTGTATCCTGTGTGATGAATGTTTCAATGGCCATGGAATGCCCTTCGCTTAGCATCAGCCGGTGATAAATATTGGCTGGTTTTAAGAATTCGTAAATTTTTTGTTTATTTTTATCCGCTGTTCGTGATATCTTTACGATTAGTGTAGCCACCCCGTAACAAATATTCTGCTTAATGAATTTGTCAAATTATTTTAACATTTTGAAAAAAAAAATAATGGTTAGCGGTGAAAAATTAAAAAAAAACAAACAAAAATTATACATTTTATTAAAAAGAGCGCACTATCACTATTTTTAAGAAAAATCTTTGTGCTATTTGTGGCATCACTGTAATGAAACAAATTTCCAGCGTTGCATTTGGGTCGCGGCGGAGTGTTTCGCGTCAGTGTGAATGAATAATTTCGCGGCCTTTTCGCTCCTGCGCTGTAAGAGGGAATTCCGCGGCGGCTACGGAATTTCGCGTTGGTGTGGGTCCCCACTAAGGCATTCAATCCCGAAGTGTTTTTGAAAATCCCGGGATTTCGGGATTTGAAATTACAATCCCGGGATCCCGGGATTTGTTCGGGATTTTCGGGATTTTCCAATTAAATACAATAGTTAATATAAAATTAAAGAAAAAATTGTTGCTACAATATTTTAAGTTTAATTCGACAAAGAAAACATATTTAATAAATATTACATTAAACAAAACAAATTATATTTAAATAAATATAGTCAAACAAAAAGTAATTCTTTTTAAATTAGATTGATCGAACAAATTATTTTTTTTGCCACGCTGAATCCGAATATAATTATAAAATTCTGCCAACTCCATTTCATGCTAAACGGTCAACAATATACAGTCAACAAAATAATTTTATCATATATCTTTTTTGAAAAAAAAATAGTTTAAATTGAAAAAATTTTATTCAAATCGATAAAAATTGTTTGTTAACCGTTATTGACAAAAAACTTGTAAATTTTTGTGTGTTTGAGCACTAAATTTTTTGTGGAAAAACGTCAAAAATATCAAAAACAATGCATAAAAAAATGCATTTTTGCATCCCGGGATTCCGGACTCAAAATCCCGGGATTCCGGGATTGAGAAAACTTCCGGGATCCCGGGATTTCGGGATTCGGGATCCCGGGATTGAATGCCTTAGTACGGACTGATCAAAAACCAGACATCGGTGCTCGAAACAACGACAAACATTTTACGAAAAACTGAAGCAGAAAGAGGAAATCAAACAAAGGGAATCAACAAGGAGTTAGACATTGTGTATGAGAAACTACGAAACTTGAGCATGGAATCAAGGCAACAAAAATCAATGCAAAATTTTCATACACTGTCAATTTTAGCAGCGTCACTAATACAAGAATGTAAATTTACTCAAGGAACTATTCAAGATATAATCACGGATTCTCATCATAACCGTGCCAACACTCTCGTCATCGCTCCCTCCCAGCTTCAGAGTGAATTAGCGTATATAAAGGAACATCTTCCTCCGAGCACGGTACTTCCTACAAACAACCGACTCATTGAAATAACACTAATTTACAGATTAATGAAAATCCATTATCGAGTGGTGAACAATTTCATTATATTCGGAATAACGCTACCGCTATTGCAGTCAACGGACTTTCACATATATAAGCTGGTTCCACTACCATCAATAGTTAAAACTTCCGTTATTGCCATTACCAGTCAATTCGAAGTGTTACTTACGAACGTATACCGAGATCAATTTTACTTAATGACCACACTCGAATTCAGTTATTGCGATCAAGTTAACGATGAGCACTACTTTTGTGAACAACAACATCCTATTAAGATTAAAAATCCGCAGTCAACCATCGGTGAAATTGAGCTATTCCTCCAGCACCCAGCTCCGACAACATGCATGGTAAACAGTATGCCAGCACACAATTCATGGATACAGTTACAAACGCCAAATCAGTGGTTGTTTTCATTATACAAGCAGCAACTCATCACCTTCATTTGCAACAACACTGCTGTTCCCACTCACTTAAATGGCATCGGACTTGTAACCTTGGCCGCTGGATGCGAAATGAAGAATGATGATGTCATCATAAAATCTGGAAGACCTGCACACTCCCAGGTGTTAAGTCAATCATTTCATCCAAAAATCAACCTTACATTCGGAAGTGAATTGATACACCACGAGGCAACTGTATTCGCTCACCTTCGCATCATCAACCACGAAGGGCAACTGAAGAATGTGACCAATGAGATACGAGACATCAAATCACATCAAACGAAATTACAAGATCTCCAACCATCCAACACACATATCGTCATCGTTGGCTATACAAGCATGGGCCCTATACTATCAGTCATTGTTTATTTAGGACTCAAATGTATCAGAAGAAGACATACATTTTAGAGCCCGACCGATAAGCATTTTCAGGCCGAAGCCGAAGCCGATGCCGAAGGTCAATTGGCAGCCTATTACTTCGGCCGACGACGAAGGCCTATACCGAAGCCGAAGCCGATACTTAAATAAAAACCCTTTAAAAACTTGTTTTTTCGTGTAAATTCATTCAAATTCGAGTATGTAAATACACATTTAGTTTTTTAAGGAACTAAAAATGTATTTAAACAAATAATAAAAGTAACCAAAAGGATTCACAAACAAATTTGGGCCTCCTAGGTCAAAACTAACAATAGCCTCAAATTATCCCATATATCCCGTGTAAGAACAATTGGATTTTTTTAAAATCACTTTGAGCCTATTTACACTATCAGTTCCATGACAAAAAATCTGACGAAGAGCTAATAAGAACTGCGGTAGTGAAAACGGGATAGAACATTTTGCACCGAAAATCCATACAAAAAACGTAAAAGGTGGCAACTCCATGCTTCGTTTATTTACATTTTCATATAAAAACTGTCAAATTTCGTCATGCCCATGTCAGTGTAAATTCTAAAAACGGCATGCCCATGCGTCATGGGAATGACTGTGTAAATAGGCTCTTTTAAAAATTTGGAGTAAAGCTTAAAAAAATGGGAATTTAGAAGAAATGGTAGAGAATTCTTCACAGAATAAATCCATCTAAGTAGCTGTTTTTTAAGGACTCCCCAAATCCGTCAGGTGATGGGCAAAGGATGTTCTAGTTAATGGTAAAAACCACCTGTGAAGCTTTGAACTTTAAATGTAAAATTTTACCAAAATTGGTCCCGGATTTCAGCACCTTTTCATATATGTTGGTGCAGCAATTTGGGCTACATTTCTAAAAGGTAGAATCCTTCCGTGAGCCTCCTTCACCTATATTTGAAATTTCATACAGTTTACCAGGACTCCTTTTAACATAGACATCAGGGCAAGTAGTAGCTTCTAAATCTATATTTAAAATTCAGTAATCCACCCAGAAAATGTCTAAGGATGTACTTTGTGGCAGTTTTAACCCCGTGCCACGCAATTTGAGGCCAGATTCACTCAATATTCGATGATTACTAATTTAAATTTTAGTCATATTTTTTGTTTTGTGGGCCTCTTATGTCCCATTGGAAATTCCATCAATTACACAATTTTACATTCAAGTCTCAAGAAAATCAGTAAGACCGTTTAGATGTGATGTGGGCTAGAAAATCGTATCGTAAAAAATTAGTTTTGGTTTTCGGTGTCGCAAAAATAAGGAAAAAAATTGAAAAGCTTCGGCCAAAACTTCGGCCATTTTTTGGAAAAACCGAAGCAGAAGCTGAATGTGCATTTTCGGCCGATAACGGCCGAAGCCGATGCCGATTAATCGGTCGGGCTCTAATACATTTCAACCAACACCAAGACGTCCTCAACTGTTAAAACCTGCACAATTAATATTTCACAAGAACTCCAGAACACCATGTAGCGAGGACTTTAGTTTCGAAGTTGAAGACTTCAAAAGGGGCCAGAATGTTGAGTCGCCGCATTAATTTGGAAACAAAAATTGTCAAATGTTGTAAGAATTACGCTTGACTCACAATTGCTATGCAAACAATAAATGCAGTTCGTATTCCCAGCAGAAGTCAACGACCAGACGCTTGACTCAGCATATATGCTGTATTTGGGTCACGCGTGACAATTCAAGCTGCATAATGTTTTTTGCATAGCAATTGTCATTGCAAATATTAATGTTGTTATCAGCAATATTGTTCTATATAAGCAACCAATTAAATAAAGAACGGCGAGTTAAATCAGATAATTGAAACCAAGCAGTCATTGTTTTAATTCGACGTTTTAATTTCAGTCTTGAAGTACCGTGCAACACCGTACTTCAAGAAATCAACAATCGACACTGTGTAACACCGTGCTCGATATAATAAGTAGAACTTACTATACGAGCAACTCGTATAGTAAGCGAAACATGCACTATCAGTTCCATGACGAAAAATCTGACAAAGAGCTAATAAGAACTGCGATAGTGAAAACGGGTTAGACAATTTTGCACCGAAATTCCATACAAAATACATAAAAGGTGGCAACTCCATGCTTTGTTTGTTTACATTTTCATATAAAACCTGTAAAATTTCGTCATGCCCATGTCAGGTAAATTCTATGGGAATGACTGTGTAAATAGGCTCTTAGAAATGTTTTTTTTGTTGGTTCGCTTTAGTTTTTGCTTTTCTTTACATTTGTGTTTTTGTCCCTTTTCTTATTTCAATAGTTTTCTTTGACTAGATCTTGATTCCTTTGTTTGATTCTTTTTTATTCACTTTGCAATTTTTTGCCGTTTGCCGAAAGTAGCATAGCAGTATTCTGTTGTTCCTTTGCTAAAAAAAATGCGCTGGCATGTCCGTTCCAAAATACCACTACGATGAAATTTATGAAATAGCTTATGATTTTTTTTTGGCATTGACCTTCATTGGATACATATTTTTTATAATTTTGTGGTAATATACGAGAAATTTATTAAGTCTGTCATATAGTGAGTTGTGATCCCAGTTCAGAATATTAATATTTTCGAGAAATATGGAGCATAATTTTATACGATATATTTTTCAAATATTAAAAATTTTGTAATATTTTAGAAAATAAAGGAGATTGTCTTTTTTTTTAATGCAATGTGATAGAAAATACATAAACCTAAAAGTCCTCAGAATTATTTGTCCATTTAAAATTTTTGCTGATTTTTGAAAGAATTTTTTGTAACAAATGTATTAATTGGGTAGAATATATAAAAAAAAGTTATACAAAGAAAACATATATGTAGGTACAAAGCAGATAATTTCCATAATTTATCATGTGATTCCAAAAATTTCAAAACCATCAAAATACTTTGTCGCGATACCAAACAAATCAGAAAAATATACATGCATATAAGAAAACAGCAGCAGGAGGGATGAAAATCGCCAACAACAACCTGCGCCGCCAATCTTAGTAAAAACACAAATGAATAAAAAAAGAATCAAAACAAACGAATCAAGATCTAGTCAAAGAAAACTATCGAAATAAGAAAAGGGACAAAAACACAAATGTAAGGAAAAGCAAAAACAAAAGCGAACCAACAACAAAAACATTTCTAACAGACTGCAAAAAATTTTAAAATTTTAGCCAAATGCCGTAGTCTGTACACTCACTGTCCAAACTCCGCAGTCTGCTTACTCACCAGAATTGCACGAGCTCCGAGTTAGCAAAAAGGAAGAGGAAGAGCTTATGACGCTCCTCTATGAATATAAGTTCTCTGGTTTTAATTTTATTGCGTCACTTCTACAACAGAATGCGACCCATTTTTCCACAACTTTTTCGTTCTTTGGGAAATCATAAAAGCGTAAAGTTGTTTGTCCTTTAACGCTGATGTTGTTGCAGCTGAACACGGAGCACATCATTTTCCAATTTGTTTATATTTTTATTTAATTTACTTGCTAATTAATTACCGAGTTGAAGAATATTGTTACCACTTAGCTAAAATCGTTTGCCGTAACAATAATATAAAAAAAATATTTTATTAAAAAAAACAGCTTTAACTTATTAAATTGTTTAATGTATTAAGCAGTTCAAATTCATAAGTCAATAATTTGGATTTCTTTGCCTAATTTTAACAATTTTGAATAGTATTTCTACAGTAGGAAATATATTAATCTGGTAGCACTGTTTCAAAACCAATTAAGCTAAATTTGTGGCAACGCTTGCATTTTTCTGTCAAACTGAGAAGAAGTTGACGTCATGCTAGATAACGGTAAACGGCCTCATGACGTCAGCTTCTTGTCACTTTGGCAGAAAAATGTAAACGTTACCACAAATTTAGCTCAATTGGTTTCCCAATAGTGCCACCAGATTAATGGATTTTCTACTGTATTGATTAGTCGTTAGTAGATTTACTATTCAAAATTATGCAAACTAGTCGTCAAAAACTCTTAATTTTAAATCGAAATTGCTGAAATAAATTTAAAGGAAATTTATTTTCTGCTTTTTAGTCGGTTAAAGGGTTATATTTAAAAAAACTTGTTTTTTACTCTTTTTTTATTTTCCTCTTTTTATCATCCTCTTTTTTTCATCATTGCTTGAAGGAATTAGAAGTTGTGTCATGTTTAAAAAAAAGGGGTTTGAGTCCCCCACGGCCCCCTACGCCTCTGATCGACCCCAACATTTAACAGAATGCATTGTCAACCGAGATCTATCTGTGTACCAAAATTCTGGCTTATGTGGATAAGTGTATATATATATATTCAGGGTCCTATTTCTGTTGATCGGATTTTGACGTATTTTAGACCGTTGTTTTTGTTATCAAAATAGCTTTCCAACCTACTTAAGAATAGCCTTCTAGCTACAGTAATTCAGAAAGAAAATAAACAGGGAAAACACTTTTTTTTTAATTTTTTCGCACAAATCGCCCTATAACTCCTTACAGGGCCATTTGCAACCAGATGAATCAACTGGCGGAGATTTATTCGACTGGAAAATAGGAATTGGGTTTGAACTTCCACTATTGATACATAACGGGTTAGGGTTCGAAAGGTATTGATTAGACTTTTCCAATGATACCAATATCGATAATATAAAATGTGACTGTTGGTTTTTTGCCAATTTCGTGATTAAAGTTCAATTATTGAACGCAACACGCAGTTTTGTACATTACCACATTATCATAATTTGAAATTGATTTGTCAGCATGTGCTGCCGTCCCCACCCCGACTTAACAACAACACACAAACAGAAAGTGAAGCAGGACAAAAAACAAAACAAAGCAGTGCGACGCACATTGTAGCTAACACAACTGTACACGCATATTTTGCGCGCGGCAGTATAGCGCTTACAACAAACTACGCATCTGTTTTTTTTGCATAGTCAAACATTTGTATTACTATAATGCATTTTTTAATTATTTATTGCAGAAGAAAAAAATATTCATATTCATAATCATAATCAAAAATTTTAGGAATACATGCGCTTAGAACATCACTAATTGTTAGAGCCCGACCGATTAATCGGCTTCGGCATCGACCGTTATCGGCCGAAAATGCACATTCGGCTTCGGCTTCTCTATAAAATGGCCAAAGCTTTGGCCGAAGCTTTTTAAATTTTTTTTTTCTTATTTTTGCGACACCGAAAACCAAAACTAATTTTTTACGATACGATTTTCTAGCCCACATCACATCCAAACGGCCTTACTGATTTCCTTGAGACTTGAATGTAAAATTGTGTAATTGATGGAATTTCCAATGGGACATAAGAGGCCCGCAAAACAAAAAATATGATTAAAATTTAGCTTAGTAATCATCGAATATTGAGTGAATCTCGCCTCAAATTGCGTGGCACGGGGCTGCTGCAAAGTACATCCTTGGACATTTTCTGGGTGGATTACTGAATTTTAAATATAGATTTGGAGGCTTTATATTCGCCCTGATGTCTATGTTAAAAGGAGTCCTGGTATATGAGGCTCACGGAAGGATTCTACCATTTAGAAATGTAGCCCAAATTGCTGCGCCATATATGAAAAGTAGTTCTGGTGCTCAAATCCGGGACCGATTTTGGTAAAATTTTACATTTAAAGTTCAAAGCTTCACAGGTGATATTTACCATCAACTAGAACATCCTTTGCCCATCACCTGACGGATTTCGGGTATCCTTAAAAAACAGCTACTTAGATGGATTTATTCTTTGAAGAATTCTCTACCATTTCTACTAAATTCCCTTTATTATGCTTCACTCCAAATTTTTAAAACTGATTTTAAAAAAATCTCTTGTTAGTTTTTACCTAGGAGGCCCAAATTTGTTTGTGAATTCTTTTGGTTACTTTTATTATTTGTTTAAATAAAATTTTAGTTCCTTAAAAAACTAAATGTGTATTTATAAACTCGAATTTGAATGAAAATACACAAAAAAACAAGTTTTTAATGGTTTTTTATTTAAGTATCGGCTTCGGCTTCGGTATAGGCCTTCGGCGTCGGCCGAAGTAATAGGCTGCCAAATGACCTTCGGCATCGGCTGCGGCCTGAAAATTCTTATCGGTCGGGCTCTACTAATTGTCTTATTCTACCAACAAAAGTGCCAACAAAAATTGGTATAAACTAAATAGAAGGTGACAAGACTTGTCATTGATTTGTCATTGTTTCTTATTGTCAAAATAAAGCTCTACAAATATCTCGAAATTTTCCAAAAAAAATCAAGCCCGACAGATTGACCGAAACGAAAAAAAAATCGTTTTGTTTTGTCCGCGATCAAAACTATTAAATACACAAGAAAAGTTTAAATTTTTGAAAACGAGCGAAATTAATTGCCCAGCTGAATCGCTCGTATGTGTATTTTACGAAAGAAGGAAAAATGCAAAGAACAAATCGGCAACAAAAAATTGAAACGTTTTTTTGCCTTTGGTGTAGCTATATTGTAGAACTCAGTAACTTTTCCCACCCTGGTTTGTTGCAAACTTTATAATGTGGATATGGGTATCATAGGGAAGGTCTAATCAATACCTTTCGAATGTGCGAAAAGTAATCTAATCAATACCTTTCGAATGTGCGAAAGGCATTGATTAGAGGTGGTCAAACCAGACTTATTACTAATCTTGTAGATAATAAAATTCTCTACAATTTTTAGCTACAACATTTTGTTGTGGGGTAATTGGTTTAAAAGCTATAGCTTGGCAAACTTTCAACCCAATGATCCCACAAGAAAATGTTGTAGGGAAGAATTGTAGAAAATTGGATTAAGTACAAGATTGGTAATAAGTCTGGTCAACGTGCATCCCACCCTTTACAACATATTACACAGAAATCAGATTTACACAACTTTGACACGTTACACTGCAAAGTGAACCTATCTTTTGGTGTGTAATTTTACACACAACACACATTTTTAAGTGTATATTTTTTTTGATAAATAAAAAAAACACACATTCAAGATTTTGGCATTTTAACACGCATGCGTGTTTTTCAAAAGCACTTACAGTGTTTATACACGCAAAGTTGTGTGTAAAATCTGTCTAAAAGTTTTACACACTTTAGGTGTGTATGAATAACACATTTCACTTTGCAGTGTATATAATACAAGCTATCACCTTTACAAAAACCCTTTTTAGTCTAAAAAGTAGGCGGAAATCTCCTGGCAAAACGATACCAGGAGATTTCCCATAGGATGCACCATTCACGAGATATACGTGGATACGTATATCTGAAGCACAACCTCTAGAGTCCCGCCATTTTCGAATTAAGTTAAGGGCACGCCCCTGAATGAGTTCAGCAAAAAAAACGCGTACGCTAATTTTTGTGAAAAAATGCTACAATGACTAGGACTACTAGTCTTTTTTTAAATAGAAAAATGGAACTAATGATTTCTGTTATTGTTGGGTAAATCCATGTCCTTTTAAGTTGAGAATGCTATAGACCGCTAATTGAGCTGAAGTTGAGAACTAACGTTGGAGATTCGAGAAAGCTATTTGATATCCAACCGATAAGCTTATTAGGTATTTTCGAAAAGCACAGAGCACTTGGTTCGGTCGAAATAATAATTAAATAACAGAAAGAACTCGAATGAAAGAATAAAAGAATGTGTACTTTATTTTCAAATGGTTAACCATAATAAATTTTGAGAACAATTTTTAAAATTAGCAAAAAATACTAAAACTATGAAAAAACCGGATAAATTTTTCAAAAAACCGGAGACCGGAGAAACGTTCAAATTCCCGGAGTTTCCGGGCAAAAACCCTGTGTGTGGCAAGCCTACTGTGCTTTAAAGTATCGATATATAGTTGTTCAGGTCTGTCTGACTTTCTGTCTGTCTGTCCCTAACGCTAACCGATTCAAAATGAACAACTGAACTTAAACATTTTTTTAGTTTGTTAACTTTCTTTTCTTTTAAATGTTAGTCGTTGTGGTGGTTCGTTCACACGACGCTGAGGTCGTGAGACGGAACCAGAGCCACTTACAATATATTCACACATATATTTTTTATAACTGTTAGCCGCCAGGGATAGGTGTCGAATCCACGACGCTGCGATAAGATGAAGTAGCCAACTAAACGCCAACTCACCAAAGCCACTTTGACTTATACAATACCTTTAGCTAATATTGATTAACTTCAGCAAGCCATATGTACAACGGTTTAATGTATATACACATACAAAAAATTATATGTGACATAAACAAAAATAGCTTCGACCCAAAGATACCACCTTTAAGAAAATAAAACTGACACAAGACTATTTTCATATTAGACTTTCATATTAGCATATATTCCCAGTACAACATTAAAGTTCCCACGAACCAACGCGAAATACCGCAGCCGCCACGAAACTTACTCAAAAATGTTTCTTGAAAATGTATACTTCCTTTGCAAGAGTTTAATGATTTTTCGAGAGCTTTAATTTTCTGCTCTTGGAATGGTACATTAGGGTGGTACTAACTGAGATCTGGTGGGTAAGTACTAGATGGGTGTACTTAAGAGCAAGGACCTCTGAGGCATTATTGTAGGACAAATATTTTGATATATTATACATTAAAATCGGATCATAAATAGAGACAATATGAAGAAATATGTCGATGCGCTACCTCTACGATCGGCCAAAAAAAAAAAGAAAATTTTTTCCGGAATCTCTTTCCAAATATGCTTCGAATTAGATGGTGTGCGGTTAACTTTTTTTTTTCCCCCTATAAGGTGATACGGTCTAGTGCACATGAAACATAAAACTGAGTGTGTGTCTGTCTGTCTGTCTGTTTGTCCGAGCATCACGGCTAAACGGCTGTACCGATTCTCTTGAAACTTTCAGGATAAATTCTATAGGTATCGACATGTAACATAGGCTATATGCGGTTGGGATTGGACAAAGGGGCGTGGCACCTCCCATACAACACAAAATATGTCTACAAGTTAATTTAGTAACTATTGAATTGAATTTGAGTTGAATATTGAATAATACATACGAAATTTAGCACGAAGTTGCATAATAACTTTTCCAAGCTTTATGCCAAATATGAGCATAATTGGACAAGGGGCGTGGCACCGCCCACACAACACTTACTTAAATAACAGCTAATTAGGCAACTATTGAATATATTTTAATGAAATTTGGAATGGAGCTGTATAGTATGTTTTCCCAGCTATGTGTCGAATATGGGAATAATTGGACAAAGGGGCGTGGCACCTCCCATACAGCACATAACTTAAATACCAGCTAATTAAGCAACTATTGGATATATTTTAGTGAAATTTGAAATGGAGTTGTACTGCTATGTGTCGAAAATGGGAATAATTGGAAAAGGGGCGTGGCACCGCCCATAAAATTTTCTATCCCATATCACGGTTAAACGGCTTTACTGATTTTATTCAAATTTTAAGGTAAAATTGTGGAATTTGCAATAGGATATAACAGGTTGGATTTGGACAACGGGGCGTGGCACCTCTCATACAACAAAAAAACATATTAAAATGTAACATAGTAACTATCGAATATTAAGTGGTCCATGCAACCAACTGCGCCCTTGCACATTTTTTGGGTGAATCATACCGGGTGGGATTACAGCTGCCACCAAGTGCGTCCTTGGACATTTTTTGTGTGAATCATACTGGGTGTGATTACAACTGCCACCAAGTGCGTCCTTGGACTTTTTTTGGCTGAATCATACCGGGTGGGATTACAGCTGCCACCAAGTGCGTCCTTGGACTTTTTTTGGCTGAATCATGGCGGGTGGGATTGCAGCTGCCACCAAGTGCGTCCTTGGACATTTTTTGGGTGAATCATACCGGGTGGGATTACAACTGGCACCAAGTTTCACGGGGGGAATAAACCATCAACTACAGCGCCATTGAAGTTGTCGCAAATTCCTATATATATTTATTTTAAAATTTTATACAACCCGTGCAACGCCGGGTTTGTAACAGGTAACAGCTTGTTATTTTTATAAATGAATTAATACTGAAAACGCAAATTTTCTTCTGAAATAAATCTAAATTTATTTTTTCTTAAAGAAAAAGATAAACAATACATTTTATTGGAATTATTATTTATTTTGTATTATTCAAAATGTTCCGTAATTTTTTTTTTACATTCACATTTTTTTTTTGAGTTTTTTATCTTGTTTTTTTTTATTTCGTTATCAATAACTAGTTTTCCCGAAAATCCCGGGATTTGGGAAAAAATATCCCGGGATTCACGGGACTAAAAATGGATCAGGATCCCGGATCCCGAAAGCCCTAATGCATAGCCTCGCGAGGCTATGGGCTGCCTGGCACTGCACTAAAGAAATTTACAAACATGCAAAACAACCAAAGACGTCATGACGTCACAGAAATTTGTCAACTTACCGGAGGGTTACCAAAAAAAAAATGTCAAACAGAAAAGAACCACAAAAAATGCAAAAAAACACAAGATCACAAAAAAAAAACAAGAACCAAAGATGCATTCATGTATCGGTCCTATCTTTAAATGTTGCGTGAAAATGTTTTTGAGTCTGACATCCCGAGTGGTGCATCTCTACTCGTCTATGTTCTCTGATCCAACTATATGAGTCTAAGAGCGCACCTTCACCCTAAGGAAAGACACTTGCTCCATGCTTACAATAAATAATAGTGAAATACCACAATGTACTGAAACCAAATATCTTGGTATGCATCTCGATCGCAGACTCACATGGAAAAAGCACATTGAAGCTAAAATTACACAAATCCAATTAAAAAAACTCGAATTAAATTGGCTCCTCTCGAAGCAATCAAAACTCTACACCACATATAAAATCCTTTTATACAAAAGTATAATTAAACCCATGTGGTCATATGAGATCGAGCTCTGGGGAACAGCATCTCCATCAAATGTTGAGAAACTGCAAAGGATGCAGTCAAAAATTCTGCGCCAAATACTTGGAGCGCCATGGTTTATAAAAAATGAACACATCCACAGAGAATTACAAATATCGAAAATATCTGATGAGATACCGAAACGTAATACAAAGTATGCAGATAAGCTAAAATTGCACCCTAATATTCTAGCTCGAACCTTAATAAAACCCACCCGACCCTTACGTCTAAAACGAAATTATTCTATTGCCTTTGAATAGATAGTTCAGGGACACCCTCGTCGATGCAGCCGTTCGTCTATGCCGACATCCTGTAGATGCCGACATCCAGTCAACGCCTACATCGCCTTGATATATACATTAAGTTGTCCAAATCAGTGGATAAGGTCAAGTAGTACTATGTTAAATCTGTTATGTAATGTCTAATTATTTTGTTCAAAGTTATTGTAAGTTCTAATTTTTATTTTAGAAGATTCAATAAATAAATTTTATGTAGTTAAAAAAAAAAACTATATCAAATTTTAATCGTTCAGAGCAGCGTGCCACGATTTCAATTATATTTACAATGCATTTAATTTCAACAATTCAATTCAAAAGACATAATCGGAAATTCATCTTTTCCTAACAAATAATAATTCAAATACCTAAAATTTAATAAATAATTGTCATATCAATAACTTCTGACTACTCCGCTATAGCCCTAATGCTTAGCGGAATAAACACAGGTAAAAGTCCTTTTTGCTTAGCTTAACGTCGATCTTCCGAATTAATTGCGCTATAGCCTTCATGCTCAGCGAAACAAGGAATATTTAACTACTTCCACTATAAAGCCTTTATGGTTCTTTTTTTTTACATATGTTTTATACTTTTTATGTAAAATAAAATGACGGCTTACATCTAAACGAGGTATCAGTTAAACGGCACAGGATATCGTGCCCATTGCTCTTCGAATCCTTTTAACTCTACCAGTATTAGTGGCTAGCGGAGAAAGTAGCTTTTCCAAATTAAAGTTAATTAAAAACTACACAGGCCGACTTATTTCGAAGTGTTGACTACTTCTATATTCTCGTATTGTTTTTATATATAAATGGACAATTCTAGAAATTGCAAAATACGATCTTTACATCGTTTTTATACAATAACTCTTGAAATAATGCAGGCACAAAGTTCTTCCATAGCACTTTGGACAGATTTTCCATTATTTTCTCGAAGTGTACTTAACGGATTAAGGTGTTCTGATAGTCATTCGAAAGGTATTGATTAGACCTTTCCGTTACTAAAAACTGCATGCCGAATACTTTTTTGGGCCACCGTACGTTGTATTACTTAATGTGTTCTATTTGCAACTTTTGTACTGAATAATTAAAATTTTTTTTGAAAATTCATTTGATGAAGTTTTTGTTGTAAAATTGCACTGAACAACAGCCAAAACAGCCCAAGAGATTTGATTGTTGCTCTTACATAACTAAGACACGCGGAGCACGATGGCGTCCTCAGTTTTTTCCTCCTAACAAACCTAATTGATGATTGCAAATGTTATTTCTAAATATTTTTATGATTGAATATTGACAAAAATGTATATTTTTGTTACCTTTTGTGAATTTTTTATGAACACAATCCAAACAATATTATGTGCGCTCAAAATTCTGAGTCCGAAAAGTATATAATTTTGATTGGTCTTTTGAGGGCTGAGAATTTAAAGTCCGAAAAGTATCTAATTTTAAAAGATTTTATTAACCAAAATAATTTTTGAATTTCAAAATATGCTTTGTTTTTATCGGCATGAATGATAGCTCAGAGGGTTAAGCATTGAGTTACGAAACAGTTTCATATTTAAGACACATTTTAGAGTCAGATTACAGACTCCAATTAGAGTCCTATCCCATACAATTCATCGTACCCCTACAGGAAGGGAAACACACCATATACGGCTCCTATAAGAGTCTTTTCTGAGCGAAATGAGAGCCTTAAAAGTGATCAAAAAGAGTCAAATTGTTTGCTGGGAATGGACGAAAATCGGCCAAAATATACACTTTTGTCAATATTAAAATATCATAAAAACAATTTTGAAATAACTTTTTTTTTTTTTTAAAAACTTCAAATAAAGTTTTTAAAAAATTGGATTTTTGGCTTCGCCATACAACTGAAGAGTTTTTCATGTACGATGTGCCACGTCTTCCCGTTGACCGATCGACCCCGGGCGCCAAAATGTGCTCCCACAGCCCTGCTGTTGCTGTTCGGTCACCGGTCCTTGCGTCATACGGATGCGCCTCTCGGTCGGTCAGGCGGGTAAAAGGGGCCGTGGAATTTGTTGCAAAAACAAAATTTGTACAACGCAAGCAACCAAACTCAAATTGGTTCACTTTTCCAATTTTTTTGGTTAAAATTTAATTGTTACGATTAGCTAACCTGTGTTGTTAGTTAAAACCACAAAAATAGTAGTTGTTGTTTCTGTTTTCCATATAAAAAAAATAGTTTTATTTTTTTTTAGGTTAACCTATCTTTTTTATTTTTGTGTAATATTACCTTTCATGTTGTATATCGGTTTTATTTGGTAAGTTGATAGCAGCTAGTATTTTAAATCAATCGTTAGATTTTGTGTTCAAAATTTGTTTTCACATAACACTGTGCGACAGTACTTGTCGGGGATGAGGTTTTTCAAGTGGAATGAATAGAGTGCATCCCAAATAACAATATAAATTCGGGGTTTTGCTGGGTTAGCGAAATTAGTTTTTTATTAGTTTACAGGTCCTTTTAGGTAAAAAAAACTCGAAAAACTATGATGGAGTTGTTCGATTTTTATCATTAAGAGGTTGTTGGAACGGCAATACACAGTAGTTTTTACGAATATATGGAAACTAAATTTTTAAACAGTAGGGCGCGTTTTAAAATGCATTCGAAAGAAACTTTAAAGTTAAAAACTGTAATTAATTTCGCTAACCCAGCAAAGCCCCGAATTTATATTGTTATTTGGGGTGTACTCTATCTATTCCACTTGAAAAAAGTGGAATTTTGTCCAGGAAAAAGCCCGGGAAAAAAGTGGTCTTTTGTCGCACAGTGTAATTAACGAAATCTGAAATTTATAATCAAAATGTTTTTTTAATTTAATTCGTCGACGAACGCTGCTTCAATATCAGCCATTAAGATATCTTCGTTATCGGGCACACGTGACATAACGTCTTCTGATTGTGTTTCGTCGACCTTTTCGAATTTCTGTTTTTTTCTTTGTGGTGCAGCTAATTTATTCACCATACTTTCGTGACTTTCATTTTCACCAAATTCTTTGTCCTCACGCATTTGAAGAACGGGTTTAGACGCTCGTAGCTTAGTAGCACTTTCTGATGCTATATTGTTTTCAAATATATATTCGGGTTCGGCTGCATACTCGGCCTCTAATTGAATCTCGTCTTTCAAAACATTTTCAATTTCGGAATGAATTATATCGACAGACACATCTGCTGCATTTGATGGCACATTGCAAACTTCTTGATCGTACTGAGCTGTTTCATCCTCGCTGTCTTCTAGTTCGGTATTTGGGAACGGATTAGTACTTGAAGAAGTCTTGAGCAAACGTTCTTGTCCAAATTTAATAAAAGTGTTTCGAATATCGCGTATATCAATAGGAAACAATAAACCTTCTTTCTGTGGATGTACGAGTTTCTCCAGACTGAATAATATTGTGCCGCAGTAGTGGCGAACCTTTGCAATGCCATCACGTTGATGTGCCGTTTGTAAAATATAAATCGCCATTTGGGTAGGCGCCGGGCACAAATGATGCGGAGTCATTAGCACAGTGTATAATAAGTTGTAGACTTCGAATCGACAAACCCAGTTATGGTATAAATGTTGACGTTTCATAGGCAATTCGTAGAACATACCACATATTTCCATAATTTGTGTCTGGATAATCTATAAGAAGAACCATATCAGTTAGAAAACATTTCTAATTACACTGTGAGACAGCAAAAATTATAAATTTATTATCTAAACAGCTTGGGGTGTTACTAGTAGGGCTCTTGAAATTATTCGAATAATAAAAAAACCGGTTAATCGAACGTCCGATTAGTAACCGTTTGTACGAATAGTATTCGGTTAATGATATTCGATTAGTCGCTCAGCTTCGACTATTCGATTAACCGTTCATATTCGGTTAGCCGAATAAGAGTTCAAATCGAAATCAAAAGTATAAGTTTTAACTGCCAAAACGAAAATTACAACCGAAATTGAATTTGCTAAGCGTCGCACATTGCATATAATTTCTCTTATGAGCGTGTCATTGAAGATTTCGATTTTTAAATTCATAATATTCGACTAACCGAATATCAACGGTTAACCGACTATTCGACAGTGAACGGTTAATCGAATAGTCGAAGCTGAGCGACTAGTCGAATACTTCTAATCGAATAGTAATAGTCGAATAGTTAGGTATCCGGTTTATTCGGGTAATCGATTATTCGAATAACAAGAGCCCTAGTTATGTAATAAATACTAACTAAGAATTTTCATTAATATACCAATATTTAATATTTACAGCAGAGTGGGGAATAGTGCATTGAATTCTCAGGGCACTATAGCTTCCACAACCGGTGCCCGGTCATAACGCCCATGGCCATAAGGCCCAAAAGAAAAATTGTTACGAAAAATCGCGCGATTTTTCCTAACAATTTTTCATGTTAAAGAGGAATGAAGAAACCACATTTTCTTATTTTAGGCGTTATGACTAATGTGACCATACGTCCCGCTTTAGGCGGGACAGTCCCTCTTTCTAGCACTGTGTCCCGCTGTACCCGAGGAATGGCTGGGGACACGCGAATGTCCCGCTTTTAGAAATTTGTCCCGCCTTTATTCCACTCTTAAATATTTTTCCATTTTACACTGTAAATGCAACTCTGATAAACTTATTTAAAATTGATTCAAAAATGTTTTGAACCGAAATTTAGATGCGCTCGAACCAAATCGAAAGCAATAGTTAGAAATGTGTTTGCGCGTAATGCAATGGATGAATTGCAAACTCATTTGTCGGAATGTAATTGCATATCAATCTCAACAGATGCTTCAAATCACGGCTACCATAAAATTTTTCCGGTTTTAGTCCGTTATTTTCTACCATATGAAGGCGTTAAAGTCAAGATTTTGGAATTTCAAGAACAACCAGGTGTGCATTAACGTTATTATTGAAAATGCATGTCAGCAAATCGTAACTCTCTACTCTTTCTAAAAATTTAATTACAATTTGTTTAAGGTGAAACATCGGATATTATTGTCAATTATTTGATAACAGTTTTGACTAAGCACAACATCGCATACAAATGCATAGCGTTTCGCGGAGATAATACGAACTGCAAATTTGGTGGATCTCGTCGAAAAGGCATAAATAACATTTTTCATAAATTGAACTTAAAACTTGAACGTCAATTAATTGGGATTGGATGCGGAGCACGTATAGTTCACAATGCCATAAAATCTGCCGCTGATTGCTTGCCCTTTGACCTAGAATGTGTCATTGTAAAAATATATTCACATTTTTATATTTATACCGTTAGGGTGGAAGCATTAAAAGATTTTTGTGAAAGTGTTGATATAGAATATCAAAAATTGTTAGGATACAGTAAAACTATTTTGAATATCGAAGCCCAGAAAATCTCAGCAGTTGAAGTTGCAAAGGAAATAGATCAACTAAAACCAACTTTGTTATTAAAACAAAGCGAAAAATTTCTTCCGATATCTGTGAAACGGTTACTAAATCAGTTACGACCAAATACCGAGAATTTTGTGCTGAGCGCTGCATTCAATTTTTATGAAACTTGCCATAAATATTTAGAAGAGTGGACATCGCACTACCAACATTTGGAGATTTTCAAATGGGCGAATTTGATGACAGTTCCAAAATGGAATGAAGTACAAAAAGTGGTTGATTCGATGTGCTCTAACGGGTTTATTGATTCTGATAAAGACAGCGAAATTTTTGAAGAATTTTCACTTATTGTTAATTACATTACATCAGAAAAAAATTAACGAATGGAATGGGTTGAGTCTTTCAGCAGAAAATCGTTAAATAGAATTGTTCAAACATTTTAAATTAAACAATTTAAAACATTCAATTTTTGTTAAACTAATTGAATATATTCTATGTTTGCCGGGTGCCAACGCTCCAGTTGAGAGGGTGTTTTCTGTTATGAATAAAATATGGACTTCTGAAAAAACTCAGCTATCTGTATCGGTTTTAAAAGCCATGTTAATTACAAAAGCCAATATTGATAAGAACTGTACAGAATTTTATTCATATTTAACGTCGTCGCCTAATGTTTTAAAGCAAATATGCTCTTGTCATAAATACAATAATTTGCAATAAAACACAATTATTATAATGTTAATTCATTCGTTTTATTCATATGTATCTGAATCTATATTTAAAATTTTTAAAATTTTGTCCCGCTTTGACACAAAAAATAAATGGTCACCTTAGTTATGACCGCTGTTAGGTCGGCCAATACGTCTAAAATTTATTTTGGGCGTTATGAAATTATTTATATTTCTGATGTCAAGAAAATCGCAAAAATCGTATGAACACGTATAAAATATGCCGTTCGTGCCTCAACGAAATTAAAACAACACACACAGAAAATGACACTGTGACACTATGCCCTTTTTGCAGGCAAATTGTAGAAGATGTTCAAGATATTTATATTTCGCAATTTCTTAAATAAAGTTAGGTTTTGTTCCTTGTTACATATGAATATAATCTTACTTACATATTAGGACTGATTCAAAATAAAATTCAAAAATGGCTATATCACCCAATGGGTGTTATGACCGTTTTCGGCGGGGACAAAACGCGCAAATTTATTTTGGGCCTTACGGCCATTGGCGATATGACCGGCCACCTCCACAACCTCTAATAAAAATGAGTAAAAAAGTAGAAAGAGAATTATCTTCGGTCTGACCGAAGCTATAATACCCTGCACATGCGAGTACGATACATTCTGAGACCATATGTTAGTAATTTTATCGAAAATCGGTATTTTATTAATAGTTTTTCGATATTTTATTCATAATTTTTGTATGGGAGGTAGGGAGGTCCAATCATTCGCCAAAATAAGAGGAATCCCAAAATTTGGATGCGATCGGTTAAGTATTTCTCAAGATAAACGAAAATAATATAAAATTGGCGTGGCTCTTATCCGATATTGCCCATTTTCAATACCGTCCAATCATAAGAGGAATCCCAAAATTTGGAGGCGATCGGTTAAGGTTTTTTTTAAATTTTTACGAAAATGTTTTTTAATTAATTCTAGGGTGGTTTCCGCCAAAAATGCTTAATTATGGTTTTTTTCTCGTATTTTTCTTGATCTAAAACGAACTTAAAATTTGTGTTTTTTTTTCCCCCATACAAGTGTTAGCCCGTTTTGGCCAACTTCAGGGCCTTTGCGGGCCGGGTTGCCGTTATCGGATCGGCTTGAAATTTCAAACTTAAGAGTTTTTGGTGTATTTGCGTTAAAGCCTCTTTCGAGACAGATCGAGCAAATTTTTTTTTTTGGACAGCTCTAATGTACAACAAAAAAGTTATGATTTTTCAAATTTTTAATTGCTCTATTCGATTGAAAATGTCAAGAAATGGATACATATAATGGGTCAAAATTGGGACCAAATCTTTTTTTTGGTGGATTCGATTGGAAATTTTTAGAAACGGATTTTGGATTTAGGTTTTGGCTCCAAAATAACCTATAAACGGCTCAAAATGTTAGTTAGATAGTTCACTCTCTATATTATTTTAAGTCATTTAAGTCAAGACATTTTCGTTACGCCACTTTTAGACAAAAAGTCAAATAATAGAAATTTAATTACATAACAATACCTCACCAAATTTGAACATTTTTAATTTTATAACGCTGAACAAGATGGCCATCTTGGGATTTTTCTATCACGTTTTTGAGAAATGTAGGATCAAGAAGTTAAAAAATGGTCGAATAGGCAAAACCCAATAATTTATCAAAACAAAACGAATCTCTGAAAGCTGTTTACGTCATCATTTAGTGCTAATACTTTTTGTTTGGAATATATGAACGATTGAGTTTAGAGCCATTCATTTGTTCGGTACAAATAACCAAACTTTGTATTCAAATAAAAAAAAAACTAGCTCGAGATATTCATAATTCGAGATATTCATAATACTCAGTAACTAAGAAAAATCTGTTGTATGAAATTGTTTTTAAGTTCAGACCAATTAGTAAATATTATATACATATAGTAACGGCCAGTTAATTAGGTACAGCATACTTTAATAATTTATATTGGCTTCCGAAATTTTAAGAATTTTAACTTGGGTACTACTGAAAACACCGTTCGAATGAGTATCGTTCGAATGGGCACCTTAAGCGAGAAAATCAGATTTAAAGATGTTACTACTTTTCGACCTTTTTCCTGGAGGATAACCATTTTTGATGGAAAAATTTGTGCTATTCCATAACAAACCATTTTGCAAAAATCATTTTTGTTATTAAAATGCTTATAATTTTTTAGAAACTAATAAATAACGCACTTGCTGGATAAAAATTGGAGATGTGACAATAAGATTTAACCGATTTATTTGGTTTTCAAACCGCCAATCAACATTTCTCTTACGGTTTCAGAAGAAAACGGCTCTAGTAGAATTTTTTTCTTGTTAAATTTCACAATGACAGAACAAAATTGAGATTTCAAGTGAAAAATCTAGCTTCTCTTGTTGTTATGTGTTACAACATCTTCAGTTACTACAAAATACATTTTTTTTTTATCGAGATAAAAATACATTTTAGGAAAAATCAGAGTATATTTGAATTTTTTTGTAAAAATCTATTACATTTATAAGAAATCTGTGGTTTTTGGGAGAAAATCTTAAAATCTGACAGAGCTCAAATAATCTGTGAAAAAAAAAGATAAATCTGTAAATATGGTAGCACTGATTCCATAAAACCTTGTAAAATCGATTAAATTTCAGTATCGCTTCAATAATTTTGTACTGAAAAATTAACCTCTGGGGGGGGAGGGGTTGGAACCCAAACCCCCCCCCCCCCTTGCGCACGGGCCTGATGGGAGGTAGGCGTGGCTCTTATCCGATGTTGCCCATTTTCAATACCGTTCAATCATTCGCCAAAACAAGAGGAATCCCAAAATGTGGAGTCGATAGCTCAAAAGCTACGACAGTTATCGTGCGAAATGACAGACAGACGGACATGGACTAATGGACTCAGGAGGTGATGCTGATCAAGAATATATATACTTTTCCATACCGGACACACCTCCTTATGGGCGTTACAAACGGTGTGACAAAAACAATATACCCTTGGACACTAGTGTGTAGGGTATAACAAGTTTTTTAAAATATAAGCCTTTAACCGACTAAAAAGCAGAAAATAAATTCCCTTTAAATTAATTTCCGCAATTTCGATTTAAAATTAAGCGTTTTTGGCTGGTTTGTTCCTAATGTCAGATTTTGAAGTGGCCAAAAAACCCTTAATTTTAAATCGAAATTGGGGAAATTAATTTAAAGGGAATTTTTTTTCTGCTTTTTAGTCGGTCAAAGGGTTATATTTTAAAAAACTTGTTTTTAAAAATAGCAAGTTAATATAAGGGTTATAAAAAGTTTAGTGGCAGTCTACTACCACTGAACCTTCATTGGTAGTGGGAAAAATGCTGCTACCATTGTAAGTATGAATCTGAAAAGCTGAATTGAATCGTCAGGAATCAAAAGCGTTTATCTGCACGCCCCACACAAAAAGTGGGGGGTGCAGATAAACGTGCAGTTAATGATGCAGTTTGGTTCAGGCTCCAACACTGCATATCCCAGAAAAAAAGGGAAAGTGGTTATCTACAAAAAAAAAAGAGTAAAAAACAAGTTATTTAAAATGTAACCCTTTAACTGACTAAAAAGCAGAAAATAAATTTCCTTTAAATTAATTTCAGCAATTTCGATTTAAAATTAAGGGTTTTTGGGTACTTTCCTCCGAATATCATTGCAGATTTTAAAGTCGCCAAAAACCCTTAATTTTAAATCGAAATTGCTGAAATTAATTTAAAGGAAATTTATTTTCTGCTTTTTAGTCGGTTAAAGGGTTCTATTTTAAAAAACTTGTTTGATACTCTTTTTTTATTTTCCTCTTTTTTTCCTTTTTTCTCCCCTTCTTTTCCCCCTTTTTACTCTTTTTCCCGAATGCGAACCTAAGTAAAAAATTTCAGCCTTGCAGCTTACAAAATACGAAAGTTAGAACTTTAAATTGACTATATCCCGCTCCCCTTTGCCCCCACACCCCCCTTTCCAAAGGGTACAAAATTTCATTTTGTCAATAAGAACTCACCTACCAAATTTCATCATTGTAGCTTATTGACAATAGATTTCATCATTTTTGTTTGTTTTTGATGTATTTTTGTACATGTCAATTCATTAATTAATTGGAATAAGTAGGGGACCTTAGTATGCCTACTGGCATACTGGCTAGTTTTTATTAAAATCTTATATAAAGAGACCGTCCGAAATCGCTTTTTTTAATTTCGGCCAAAACCGAAATATTCGAAATTTTTAATTTTTTTTTTGGCCGAATCCGAAATGGCCCACACTCACTTTGACACAACGTTTGTAACGCCCATAAGGAGGCATGTCCGGTATGGAAAAGTATATATATTCTTGATCAGCATCACCGCCGGAGTCAATTTAGCCATGTCCGTCTGTCTGTCTGTCCGTCCGTCCGCACGATAGCGGTCGCAGTTTTGGAGATATCGACTTGAAACTTTGGGTACAAAAAATTTGTATCTCAAGACCCCGTTTTGACCTATTTATATGTGGGCTTGGAAGCTCGGACCACGTTAAAAGTCCATTTCCAAACATTTCCAATCCAATACAACCATCAAAAAGACTTAGAAAATGTTGACAATTTTTTTCGTTATATGGGAGCCACGCCCAGTTTTTGTCCGATTTGGCTGATTCTCGAACTTGATCTCAGTATTCACGAGAAAAACATGTACCCAAAGTTTCAAGTCGATATCTCCAAATCTGCGACCGCTATCGTGCGGACGGACAGACAGACGGACATGGCTAAATTGACTCCGGCGGTGATGCTGATCAAGAATATATTTACTTTTCCATACCGGACATGCCTCCTTATGGACGTTACAAACGTTGTGTCAAAGTTAGTATACCCTGCCACAGTGAGTGTGGGTCATTTCGGTTTCGTCCAAAAAAAAATAAAAAATTTCGGATATTTCGGTTTTGGCCGAAATTAAAAAAAGCGATTTCGGACGGTCTCTACTTATATTCACAAAACCTTCTTATACATTTTATATAAGATTTTAATAAAAACTAGCTCTTATAATAATATTAAATACATTTTATATAAACAGCAACCACAAATAACACATCCACGCATAAAGAAGGCAGCTAAGAACTGATAGAAACTGTGTTCGCTTTGTTTGGTGTTTTTGTCGAAAGTTAAATATTTTTGATTGCATAATTTGTATCTACAATTAAACTTTTTCTCCTTTTTTGAATGCAATGACCTGAAAGGTCATTAATTTTAGCCAACCACTGAAAATTCAGCAAAAATTTACTGAAATTTTGATAGGAAAATTCAACAAATAGTTTAGAGTGTAGCTATTGAACTCAGCTTTCAAATGAAACCGAGAGCTCCACGAAATTGTGTTTCAAACGAAAGTTATGGCCTCAAGACCCCTACTTATTCCAATGAATTAATGAATTGACATGTACAAAAATACATCGAAAACAAAGAAAAACTAGAGAGTGGACTATCTTCGGCTATACCGAAGTTGAAATACCTCCACACAGTAGGAAGAAGTACCTCGAACATAAAAAAATGTGGTCTCAAGACCCTATTTTGAGCCAATTGGTTTTGGAGCCCGGACCATGTCCAAAATCCATTTCTAAAAATTTCCAATTAAATCCACCAAAAAAAAATTGGTCTCAAGACCCCATTGAGACCCTTATATATGTGGTTTCGGAACCTCGGACCATGTCAAAAATACGTTTCTAAACATTTCCAATCGAATACAACAATAAAAAAGACTTGAAAAAATTTTATCTTTTTTTCGGTGTATGGGAGCCAAGTCCAGTTTTTGTCCGATTTGGCTGATTCTCGAACTTGATCTCAGTATTCACGAGAAAAACATGTACCCAAAGTTTCAAGTCGATATCTCCAAAACTGCGACCGCTATCGTGCGGACGGACAGACGGACATCGCTAAATTGACTCCGGCGGTGATGCTGATCAAGAATATGTATACTTTTCCATACCGGACACGCCTCCTTATGGGCGTTACAAACGTTGTGACAAAGTGAGTATACCCTGCCACAGTGTGTGTGGGGGTATAATGATGAAATCTATTGTCAATATTTTTTTTTTCGTCCATATTTCGCCTGTTTTATCGTCCACATTCTATATATATTTTCAAGATTTTCGTCCATATAAAAATCAGCCCTACTGATCAGCATCGAAAACTGAATCGATAGTGGTCACAGTTGAGGACAGTTTAGAAACAATTGTTTTATCCTGCAAACTGAGATGAATTTCGAGAATCAACCAAATCGGACAAGAATCAGCCAAATTAAAAAAAAACCTTTTCCAAGTAACTATTTCAAAAATGTTTGCATTGCTGTATTCAATTAGAGATGTTTAGAATCGGATTTTCGATTTGGTCCGTGGTTCCAAAACCAAAATAACAGGTATTTATCTTCGACGTACTTCTAAATGGGTCATATTGTGTGCGGTTCTTTCAGCTTCGGATTAGCCGAAATTAGTTCACTTTCACTTGGTTAGCATTAGGCCCGAGAAGGGGTTAATCAACCCCTGGGTGTGGTTGATTACGGATTTGCCACCAAAAGCCGAAAATTCAGCATGGTTAACCCAATATGGCGGTATTTCAAAATATCGCTGTATCAATACGACTACTATAAGATGGTTTATTGGGGCGTAGATTTCAAACACTAGATTATTAAATATTATTTACAATTAATTATAATTTATTCCGTGCGTATGCCGGCATTGCATACGAAAGCTCTCTATTCAACTTGTTTCTAAGTCAATTTTTCGCTGCGATTTGAATAAATATTTTTAAATAGTTATACTGTGTTCATTATTTTTAAGCTATTTTAAATAAATTAAATAATTAAAATTTTGGCTAATAAGTTTTATGAAAATAGCCAATAAGTTTTATGAAAATAGCAAAGTTTTTGATTTGACTTGTGTTCACACCAACCGCGTAAATATGAACGCTACCTTATATAAATTTGTTAAATGTAGCGCTGTTTTCTGTGGCGAAATCTGCTTTCAAGTATGGCGATTTCGGTTTTGCCAACGGCTTTTTGGCTTTTTAACTATTAATTACTACACTCTCTCGTCCGAATACCATACGAAGCAGCAGCCGCCACAGCCAAGAAAAGCCGGTAAGATTTTCTGAGGAAAATATATACAAAAATAAAGAAAAGATAACTAATTTCAAACGAATTTTCTGTTTTTTATCTTTTTTGAAAACGATTTCGAGAGCTATCGAATAGTTCGTAGAAGAACAAGGCCTGCGCCCAATTATTGGTCCTTCAATCCCGAATCCATTCCAAAGGAGACGAAAAGACCTCCACAACAAACAAATTTAAAACTGAGAAGAAAAGCTCTCCACATCAATAACAATCATCATCTAAGCTGCTGCTACAAAATTAAAAAAGGTGCGTTACATTTATAAATGGTGATCATATGTGCGCATTTTTGAAATATTAAAAATTTATCCGTGATATAAAAAAAAGTAAAATTTTCAATACGCTCAATTGCCAGCCCAAGCCACTCATTTACTCTCGTTTGTCTTCATTCCTACAACAAAAGCATTTTCTTAATATTATTCTGAAAGTGAAGTGATTTCTTAAATAAAGCTTCCAATCGTGCTATAAAATTAGTCTCTCTTTTAATTCCGTAATATCTGTTCATTTAATTTGGAGAACGTTTCTAATAAAAGTTTAAATAATTACCAAAACATAAGAAATAAAAGAGATTAATAACTAATAATACCGATCAAACGAAGGTACTCCATATTCAAAGTGAGAGAAATAAAAAGATCTTTGAAAAATATTCGACACATTGAACTGTGCAAAAATAACCAAAAGCACATACACACAAACACATACTCCCACCCGCTCTCACAAGAAAAAGTCTCCACTGCAGGTTGTTGCTGCATTATTTTCTTTCGTTTGCTTTAGTTAATTTTTCGGTTGTTAAAAGCGGACAGACAAACGAATTTGCATTTAATTTTAATAAAGTTAATAAAATAAAGTAAAGTAAAGTAAAACATTTAAATTAAAATCAGTGGAGTTAACTAAAGTGAAATTATGAAAAAAAACTAACTAGAGAGCAACAACAAACAACTACCGCGGTGAGAGAAATTCTTTATTCTAACGAATTTTGTGTGTGCCATACAGTCAGTCAATAAGAAATTCGAAATATTTCTTTGACTCGATCTGATTAAAAGGGAAAATATTTAAATAAAATCAATTAATACATATTCCCATATCGTTTTTTAAATATTTTCGTGAAATATTTAACATAAGCGATTTGGAATATATAAATTATTTTTGGCTCTTGGCATTTGGTGCATTTTGTTTTGTTTTTCCATTTGCCTATTCTCTCATTGTAGTGTATTTGAAGTGCGCCCTACGTCAGTAATTCCGACACTGACAAAGGGTTGAAATTTATAAAACCAAATTGTGAATTTTTTATCGCTTTTAAATATTTTCGATAAATATTTAAATAAAATTAGCGATTCAAAATATTTTTTGTTATTTTGAAATTTTTTGGTTTTTTGGAAATTTTAGTGGGATTTTTGTAATTTGATATTTTTGTGAAAAATGGCTGCTTTAAAAGAATTTCATCGTCTGGCTGACGAAATCCTTGAATTCGAAGCGGAATTCAATACCACTGGTCAGAGTGACCATTCTACTTTTTCGTTGTAAGTTCAACGTGAGGAATTTAAAGATTTATGGGTGAAAGTAAAGGCAGCTTATGAAAAGTGTTCGCGGTCATCCTCAACCGACAATTCGGAGTCTAGTGACGATTTAGGAATAGTAAAAGATAGGTACCGAAACTGTTATCAGGCTTATGTAGCCTGTGCTGCCATGATGGGTGAATTTGCTCACAATCTGACAGCTCATCTTTTAACGCCCCCTCCCAGTTCTACTATGCTCCTAAGTTCAAATGAAAATCGGTCGTCAACTAGCAACATGAGGTTGCCTCCGTGTGACACTGAGATTTTTTATGGAGATTATATCTCATGGCCCACTTTTCGTGACATGTTCACGGCAATTTATATTCAAAATTCGGGGCTAACTTCAGTTGAGAAACTATATCACCTTAATCAAAAAACTAGAGGTGAGGCTAAAGATATAGTCAAGAAGTCCCCTCTCACAAATCATGGATTTTTGCAGGCGTGGGATAACCTATCAGATAGGTATGAAAATAAGAGAATTCTAGTGAATAGTCAATTGAGGATTTTGTTCGGCCTTCAGCCAGTGACTTCAGAGTCGGGGTCCGCTTTAAAGAAATTACAGCGGGATATAAATAGCTGTATATCCGCTCTCGAACTGTATAAAATTAATGTTGAAAATTGGGATGCAATTTTCGTGTATTTATGCAAGGAATTAAAAATAAGACAGCAATCCCCAAATGGGTTGATTTAGATAGTTTTCTGACTGAAAGATTTCAAACTCTAGAAACAGTTTCAGATATTCGAGGTACGCTTAACCAAAGAACTGGTGGCTACCAAAATAAATACTCCCAAAATCAGAATAGAAAAGTAAATTCCCATAATGCAAACGTTTACCAGGCGAATTGTAAACTTTGTGATGCGCAACAACACCCACTGTGGAATTGTCCACAATTTTTAGATATGAACGTTAGTTACAGGTTGTCAACAGTAAGGAGGTGGCATCTGTGTTTAAACTGTTTGGCCAGTTCTCATGAGGTGAAAGATTGTACGAGCAATTACAAGTGCCTTAGTTGCAAGAGGCGTCATAACTCGCTACTTCATCGTGAAGGACTTGGGTCACCGCCTAATTCTCCTGCGCCATCAGATGGTGCAAATCAAAACAATTTTCCGGTTTCAAGTTCAATTTATCCACTGAACCATCCACTTCGCAAGGTCACGTCGATAGGGTTCAGACGCATTTCACAACGAGTACAAAAGGGGTGCTGTTAGGGACAGCTTTAGTGACCATATGTCATTCAGGGCTGTGCGAACAATCGCCCAATGAACAATCGCCCAAAAACCAAAAATGAACAATCGCCCAAAAATTTTGGGCCATTCTTCATAATGAATAAAAGCCCAAAAAATTGCGAAAATCGCCCAAAAGTTAAAATGAACAATCGCCCAAAATATTGGGCTTTTGTTCATAATGAATAATAACCCAAAAACAAAATGAACAATCGCCCAAAAGAAATGTTTATTTTTTTTTAATAATAAGAAAACATTTCCGATATTCATATTTCAAAGAAACAAAGAATTTGGAAACTGCTTTTATAGAATTCTTAAGCTGCGATCAGATTAGGCAAATATTTGCCCGAATACACTCAGATATTTTTAATATCAACTAAAATCGTATGTGACTGAACCAGTATTTTATTTTTCTGAATGTATTTTCCCAGTATTTGTGCAAATATTTGCCTAATCTGAGCGCAGCTTTAGAGAATGGATTTGACGAATTTAAAAAAATTTCAATTCTTGGAAATTATTCGTCCTAAAACACCATTGTATGCTTCTACTTCAGATGTAGTTCTTGAATGTTTTTTGAAAACAGAGAAATTAGCTGGCCCAATCTGTAAATTATGTAAAGCTAAGGTCAGATTAGGCAAATATTTGCTGAAATACTTGGAAAATACATTCAGAAAAATAAAATACTGGTTCAGTCACATACGATTTTAGTTGATTTTAGAAATATCTGAGTGTATTTGGGCAAATATTTGCCGCATCTGACCTTAGCTTAAAGCAAAAATACGGAACTAATATTAAACTTTTGTGATTTAAAATTGTAATTACAATGGCGCTACAACTACAACGAAACAGTTGGTGTTATTTTAATTGTGTTGTTGTAATGGTGTAATCTTTAGTGTAGTAATGTGTTGGGGAAAAGCGCCGCAGGCGAAAAATTGTAACCAAAAATCGCGCGATTTTTGTTTAATTTGTGTCGTTAATATGAAAATTTGTATAAAAAAATCTCGCGATTTTATAATACTTTTGTTGTTGTAATTTTCGTGTTGATTTATGAATGAACATTTTTGTAGTGTACCCACTCCTATTTTTGTGTCAGAAGCTGGATTTCAAAAAAATCAAAAAATGAACAATCGCCCAAAAAATATTAATGAAAAAACACCCAAATCAAAAATGAACAATCGCCCAAAAATGCTGGTACAATTTTTTGGGCGATTGTTCGCACAGCCGTCATTCAGGCTCCGTTTATACGGCCAGAGCGCTAATCGACTCTGGGTCAGAGGGCACATTTATATCAGCGCGTTTGCAGAAACGGCTGAATATACCCACTCAAAGCGTGAATGCCCAAATAGCAGGGCTAAATAATGTGGTTTCGGCACAAATTCAAAAAATGTGCAATTTTGTAATAGGATCACCAATTGATCCCAGGGTAAGAATAGAGACGAAGGGTCTCATTCTTCCTCAATTAAGCGGCAACATTCCCATAGTTTCTATCGATAGGACCTTGGTGCAGAATTTACCTGATTTGCAAATGGCAGATCCTAATTTTTATAAAAGCGAACAAGTGGATGTCCTCATTGGAGGTGACATATATCCACGAATTATTTTAGATGGAATACGAAGAGGTATTCTAGGGTCACTCATTGCTCAGAAAACAGTTTTTGGGTGGATCTTAACTGGGCCTTTGTCCCCTAATGGGGTTTCAATTAAACCGACATATTCGGTATACTTTAATCAAATTTCACTGCAGGATCAGTCGTCAAATTTGCCAGAACTTGAGGAAGTCTCAAAGAAAAGTTCTTGGAATTTAAATAAAAATACGAGTAAGAAAAATTATAACAAAACCACTCGTAAAAATGAGGATGGGCGTAAATATTTAAAATGGAAAACTACACAGAAAAATTTAGAGAAGTTAGAGATAATGAGTGAAGAAAGGCAATCTCCAAATGAGTGGCGGCTAGGCAGAGATATGAAAAAATATTCCGGCCGAGACGATAGAGTTCGGGTTTTAGATATCCGAAAAGAATACGGATCGCGTCGTTTTACGAACGCGCAAAACTTCTGCGAAAGTGGCGGAAGCGTCGATACTGCGGATGGTGGACTTGGACCTCGTTCGTCTGAGCCATCATGTGAACCGCATAGTAAAAAGAGGGATGGACTTGAGCCTAGTTCGCTTGAGCCATCATCTGAAGCACAAGGCTGCAGCACGGATGGACTTGGGCCTCGTACGCTTGAGCCATCCATGGGAGCGCGCGACGATGATATGGATGGACTTGGGCCTCGTACGCTTGAGCCATCCATAGAAGCGCACGACGGTGATCTGACTGGACTTGGGCCTCGTACGCTTGAGCTGGTCAGCTATCAGTCGGTTGGACTTGGGCCTCGTACGCTTGAGCCAACACAATCCCAGCGCGCCTTTGAGCAGCAACGTCACTTTCGTCCAACCCCTAATTTGTGGAGAAATTTTTAGAGGAAATTACCAAATGTAATTTGTATGTATTTTTATTAAATTGAATTTATATAGCGCTGATCACCATTTTTATAAATGTACGCCCTCCATTTTTTATAAATATGAAATTTTGTAATTTACTATTAGATTTAGTTGCAGTGATGCTGCAAGGCGGGCGGCAATGTTCACGCCAACCGCGTAAATATGAACGCTACCTTATATAAATTTGTTAAATGTAGGGGGCGCTGTTTTCTGTGGCGAAATCTGCTTTCAAGTATGGCGATTTCGGTTTTGCCGACGGCTTTTTGGCTTTTTAAATATTAATTACTACACTCTCTCGTCCGAATACCATACGAAGCAGCAGTCGCCACAGCCAAGAAAAGCCGGTAAGATTTTCTGAGGAAAATATATACAAAAATAAAGAAAAGATAACTAATTTCAAACGAATTTTCTGTTTTTTATCTTTTTTGAAAACGATTTCGAGAGCTATCGAATAGTTCGTAGAAGAACAAGGCCTGCGCCCAATTAACTTGTGTTACCAGCTTCACATAGATTCCACATTCAGCCTGATCATATTTTTATAAACATATTTTCATAATTTGAAAGTGCCTTAATTTTCGGAGTCAACATTTTGTCTCGTTACTATTTCCACTGTTTTAATTTAAATATTTTTTTTTTTTACAAATTTTACGGCATTTGCTTTTTCCGCAAACTTTTATAAGTACGATTAAAAGTAATGGTAATCAAAAATTTTTGAGTACGATTACTTGTAATCGTACTAAAAATATTTTGAGCACGATTACTTTAAAGTTCATTTGTTTTGAGTTGTAGTGTAACAATGCAGACCGCAAACAGAAATTCATTAGCTTTATTACTGTCATTATTGTCATTATTAAATGCCTGTCTGTAAGTCGAACGATCACTGCTTCCATCGCAGCCCCATTTCCATATTAAAGTTAAGTTATGTGTCAAAGTTTGTTGCAAAACTTCTTCTTGTACTTTCAAGAGCCTTCTGGACGTGTGGTCAACTAGAATTTGCAAAGTTACTGCTGCAGAAATATCTGTTATAATAATATTTTCCTGGCTTGGGTAGCATTCTTTTTTTTGCATCTAGAAGTATATGTTCGCATTTCTATATTTGGCTCCAGATTGCATTAATATATAAGAATTTTTAGTTAATCCACCATCCACATATAAAGCTAATGCTTCTTCTGGAGTATATTTCACAGGATTAGGAAATTTAAGTAAAGGATCCATTGTTTTTTGATTTTTGAAGCTCGTGCTGGTGAGGAGTCTAACTGTCGCAGGACCTTAGCGGCGTCTCTTTTTCCAGATTTATAAAGGACGACACTTGTAGCCTCAATCAACTCTTCGCATGTTTTCTGATTGACTAAAGAAGAAACTTTCGTAACCTTGCGTCTCTGACTTACTTCTGAAAATTTATAAAGGACGACTCTTGTAGCCTCAATCAACTCTTCGCATGTTTTCTGATTGACTAAAGAAGCAACTTTCGTAACCTTGCGTCCCTGACTTACTTCAGGTCGAAAACAGTCAGTCCAAAACAGTTAGAATCCACTAAAAATTATACATCTAACCATTCTTTGTTATTTAACTCAAAAAATTTTAGGCTTCGATGACAAGACTTCCATTTAATTTTTAATTGGATCGTAAAATTTTATATTTTTTCAACAATTTTTTTATTATTTTTGTGTTTTTTTACATTTGCTACGCCAATCCTTGAAAAAATAATATCAGCAACAGCTGCTTGTTTATTGGCCGAGGCGCTTTCGCTGTGCCAAACATCAAATATCACTCGCTTGGACATAGACATCGTTTCTTAAAAAAATTATATCAAAATTAGTCGCAAATAGTCGCAGTATTTTTTAACGTTATATTGATCATAATTTATATATACCTATATTTGTTCAGGTCTGTCTGTCTGTCTGTCTGTCTGTCTTTCTGTCTGTCTTTCTGCCTGTCTATTTGTCTGTCTGTCTGTCCCTAACGCTAATCGATTCAAAATTTACAACTTCACTTAAACAATTTTTTAAAGTTGTTAACCTTATTTTTTCTTAAATGTTAGCCCTTCTGGTTGTTTGTCCACACGACGCTGCGGTCGTGAGAAGGAACCAGAGTCACTTACAATATATCCACATATATATTTTTATACCCCCACACTCACTGTGGCAGGGTATACTCACTTTGTCACAACGTTTGTAACGCCCATAAGGAGGCGTGTCCGGTATGGAAAAGTATATATATTCTTGATCAGCATCACCTCCTGAGTCGATTTAGCGATGTCCGTCTGTCTGTCCGTCTGTCCGTCCGCACGATAGCGGTCGCATTTTTGGAGATATCGACTTGAAACTTTGGGTACATGTTTTTCTCGTGAATACTGAGATCAAGTTCGAGAATCAGCCAAATCGGACAAAAACTGGGCGTGGCTCCCATACACCGAAAAAAAAGGTAAAAATTGTTCAAGTCTTTTTTATTGTTGTATTCGATTGGAAATGTTTAGAAACGTATTTTTGACATGGTCCGAGGTTCCGAAGCCACATATATAAGGGTCTGAATGGGGTCTTGAGACCAAAATTTTTTTTTGGTGGATTTGATTGGAAATTTTTAGAAATGGATTTTGGACATGTTCCGGACTCCAAAACCACCTATAATTGGGTCAAAATAGGGTCTTGAGACCACATTTTTTTATATTCGAAGTACTTCTTCCTACAGTGTGGGGGTATTTCAGCTTCGGTATAGCCGAAGATAGTCCACTCTCTAGTTTTATAAATGTTAGCCGCCCTGGTGAGGAATCGAACCCACAACGCAGCGATTGCAAGTAAGATGAAGAAGCCAACCAAACGCTTTCTCACCAAAGCCACTTTGACTTATACAATACCTTCAGCTAATATCGATTTCCTTCAGCAAGCTGTATGCAAAACGCTTTCATGTATATACACTAGAGCACCCATAAATGCAAAAGTGTTTTTTTTGTTCGCTCCCCGCGCATTTTCGGAAAGGTGGGGGCTTAAAAAAAACATCTGCAAAAACAACTGGACTTCGGTAGTGGAAAAAAGCCAGGCCGGCTGGACTTTTGTCTTTTTTCCTGGGGGTTACAAACTGTTTTTTGTATGCAAAAAGGTGCTCTGGTCAAAATAAAGCAACTTTGCAAAAGAAGGCTTAACAATAAAACCATTTCCTGAATTTTGTTTTATTGTTAAGCCTTCTTTTGCAAAGTTGCTTTATTTTGACCAGAGCACCTTTTTGCATACAAAAAACAGTTTTGTAACCCCCAGGAAAAAAGTTCGAAAAGTAGGTTAATTTTAAATTAAATTTTCCAAATAGGTACATAACGGATTAAGGCGTCCTAGTATTCATTCGAAAGGTATTGATTAGACCTTTGCAATGATACCAATATCGAAACTATAAAGTGTGTCTGTGAGCCACTGCACAAGAAATAGCTTTATACGCAGACTTCATATTGCTAGTGTGGGTATATACTATAAATGTATCAACAGTTGCTGTGTATTCGATCTTAAAACACTCTCCGAGTATCCCTGAAATATTTACATGAAGGAGGAGAAGGTATCTTGAATCTGCACATATTTTTCCATACTAATAAAAAAAAGAAACAATTTTTTTTCTTTTAAAATCCATCTTTTCCTTAAAAATCCAAAATTTTTCCAAAATTTCAAATGCTGAAATACACTACATTCAATGCCCTATTCAATGATGATAAGCACTACATTTTACCTCCATCCAAATATGCATGAGATCAATTTAAAAAAACGCTTTACAATATATTTTTAGGTTGACCGCTTAAAACACCATGAACGGTTCCACCTAGGCTAAGAGTGTTTATGGGAAAAATGTTTATCCTCTCATTCTGCAAAAAAATGTCATATAGTCCTATCGCCTAAATCTCCTATTTTAAAAGTTACAGATAGATAAAGCTATATACTATTTTTTAGTCAATTTTTAAGACAAAAGTCCAGCCGGCCTGGCTTTTTTCCACTACCGAAGTCCAGTTTTTTTTGCAGATGTTTTTTTTGAGCCCCCACCTTTCCGAAAATGCGCGGGGAGCGAACAAAAAAACACTTTTGCAATTCCCATATAGCTCATGGGTGATCTAATATACACAAACAAAAAATCATGTTTCACATATAAACAAAAATAGCTTCTACCTAAAGTTGACACCTTTAAGAAAATAACACTGCCACAAGACTACCGTTGCCACCTAACACTATTTTCACCTATTACGGTGGTGTATTAGATTTTCATATTACACTTTCCTATTACATTACATTTCATATTTGCATATATTCCCAGTACAACATTAAGGTCCGCACACACCAACGCGAAATACTGCAGCCGCAGCGAAACTTACTCAAAAATGTTTCTTGCAAATGCGATATTCGAATAAAAAATATTTGTTTGAGGTGAGAAATTTCATAAAAACAATGTAAAATTTAAATCATTTACAAATTAAAATTGCCGAAAAAAAAATACTACAAAATGAACACCTTTCTCTCACTCAAGAAATTGTAAAAGGGGAAATCAATGCATGGCAAATTTACTAGTTATGTATATTTTCAAATTATGGCAACGCGAAGTTCAATCTTCATCAACCAAATAATAAATCCTCCATATTAAATCAAAAATGATTATAAATACTCATTTGTATACATTTTTTAAAATCAAAATTTATTTGATTTTTTTTTTGTCAAATGCTTGACCATTATCGAATTTTACTCATTGAATCGCACTTTTGGAATACCCTGGTACATATGCATGTATGCTGTATAGTATCCCAGATGTATTTTGAAGTAATACTTAAATTGTATGAGTGGTACCCCGCTTCTTTGACCAATCAAGTTCAAAGTAATACATAAACCTTTCGGAGCTTACAAATAAACGTTTGGTGTGTGTATGGTTCTGATACGTTCAGTGGTTTAGCCGTGATGTTCACTCATACCTACGCACCAACGTTTTTATATATTAAGATATATAGTATATATAGTCCACCCAAAGCAAGTTAATATAAGTGGAACTGAACTTGAAAAATGTAAATTTATGACATTTGCTAGAAGACACAATTTTTTATCGCTTTTTCATATTAATAATTGTAATCTAGAAAAGCTTTTTACTTTTGTGAACCTGGGTGTTACTATGGATTTAAAACTTCGCTTTCATCTAACTATTGATTTATGTGTGAATAATGCATAAGGGATGTTCTAGGTTTCAGGTTCTAGGTTTCAAAAGAATTTAATGACCCGAATGCATATCTATCATGTTGAACCAACACTGCTCCTAATCCTACTGGGTTGGCATCGGCATATAATTGTGTTTGGTCATCACTGTTGTAATAGCCCTATCGCGCTATTTTTAACTAAACTTTATTTTATAAAAACTAAATCCAGGACTCATATTCCACTGGAAGTAGCTCTTGACTGCAGTAATCCAGATACAATTAAGATGATAGATGAACGATTAGAAAAACACAGTTTAACATATGAAGTATAAAAAATAATTTAAAAATAAAAACTTGTATACTAGTCATTGGGGTGCAAAATGGCCAAGCTGCCCAGCGCCTCTCAGAAATATTTTGTAAATTAATTTATAAAATATTGTAAATAAATAAATAAATAAATAAAATCAAAAATCCCCACGCGATAATTAAAATTCCTAATTGCCCGGTAGCTCAATCGCGACGCGTGGGATTAGAGCGGTTTTGTAACCCCTGCCGAACGAAACACACGAATACGCGAAAACCCGATAACTAAACTGTTCGAAACCTACTCTGAAATATACACGTATATAGACTTCGATAAAATCGATGTCCAGCAACAACTTGGCTCAGGTGCCCTTCCACAACAAAAATTGTAAGGGAAAGGGGAAAACAGGACCACGAAACCGTCGGAGACCAATTCCACTATTAAAATATCGAAACACCAATGGCCGACTTGCCACAACTTGACAAACTCTATTGACATATTTTTTCTCTGCCACAGACAAAAACAAAAAAAACACTATTGCCACCCGCTACTCCCTTCGAAAAATACCTCCTGCCTCAGCTCCACGATCCAATGATGGTCCTCAGTAACCATAACAACACAATTCAAGAATCAAATTTAAAAATTAAAACCAATCTTTTTTTAAAACACTACTCCAAATTAAAATTAAAATTTTAAAAAATCGCAAGTCCACTAAAATTGTTCGCACTATTTTCCTTGCCTAAAAAGAACTAAAAGAGTATTGTCTATGTGAACGCATATATGGCGCCCACTTTACATTTCTCTAACTTTTTCCATTCTAGTTTTTTTTCCATTTTTATGTCCTCGTCCCGTAAGTATAGTTTCGCGCCTGGCAATGCCATCCCCAACATCGGATCGTAAAAGCTCATTAACAAACTTCTAAAACGAAGTCGCAACAAAAGAGAATAAGAGATATTGACAACAGTTTTCAATTCTCCGCCCGCGAAGAATAGACAACGGAATTAGGTTACTCATTTTACAAAACACGAGTTTCACTTATATGGCAGGTAGGGGTGGAAGTCGACCTATTCCGCCCATTAGCAATACCAACTCCTTCTAGGGCCTAAAAAGGATAAATCCAAAGTTTGGGCCTCTAGAGATCTTCTAGCTCCTGCAATAGTGTTTACAAGGACGGACAGACCGATAGGGCTAAATCAACTCAGGAGATGGCGTTGATCAAGTACATATAGTTTTCCATACCTGTCACTAGTCATTCTTGGTGTCATAAACGTTTCCGTGTATTTCCATTATATGGGAGGAGCCACGCCCAGTTAACTAATCAAGCCCACATCTTCTGATATTGTGGCTAGGACAACATTTGTCTTGCAACTAAATTTAATGTAATTTCTGTGAGCCGAAATCGAATTAAAATTCTTTATCAAAAAGAGTTCTGTAAAGTTGAAGTTTTTCAGAAATGTATTTTTCAGATGAATACTTTAAAAATGCTTCTTCCTTGTATCGAAAAACAATACCGCCAAATTTGCAAGCACGTAGGTAATAGGTCAAAGTACTTTTGGGAAATATTTAAGCTAAGTTGCTTGGTAGTGACTTTGAGATTTTGGAGATAAAAAATATATGTGTTCGATAAAGATATAAAAAATTGTCAAAAATACGCATTCAATAATGGCCAATTTTAAAAAAAATTTTATCGATGTGATACGGAATTACACACATGTAATAAAAACAAGTGAGTAAGTTTCAGTCGGGCAAGCCGACTTATATATACCCTACACCTACTGGGCCATATTGGATCCGCCATTTTGAATTTTGAAAATGCGACATCCAATTCGAAATCAGCTACCCCGAAAACACCACTATACAAAATTTCATACTGTTTTGATGAAATCTCAAAATTACGATAAAAACACGATTTTCATTTATATGGGAGGTAGGCGTGGCAGTCGACCAATTCCGCCCATTTGCAATTCCAACTCCTTCTAGGGCCTAAAAAGGATAAATCTAAAATTTGGGATCCCTAGCTTTCTTCTAATATATAATGAAATTAACGAAGTTTGGTTAAGAACAAATAGCACAGGCTATTCCACTTTCAGAAACTTGAGAAATGGAAAATACGATGTAAACATCCTGACGATGTAAACCTCACGTAATGGCTGAGAACGCAATTGTGTTTAGAATGTTCTATAGAATATAGAACACTTCGAAATATATCGGCCTGTGTATTTAATTGTTCTGTGAAATAATTTTTAAATTAAGTATCAATATCAGTTCGAAAATAGTATGAATTCTTAATTTTAACTTTTTTTTTATATTCAATAATAAAAAAAGTTAACTAATGCTAGTTAATTGCAGAAATTTAACTTAACTAAATGAAAAAGTTAATGGTTTTCGAAATTAACTGAAACGTTAAAAGTTAACCAAAAAGTTAACTTCGTTAATTAACTATCAACTAATTAACTAGTTAATGCCCAGCTTTGGAAATAAGTAATACAGGGTTTGCTTTTATTTGATTTGAAGATCCAATAGAATTTTGACAATTTACAAAGGTAATAGGATACATTTATTATATCCTTTGTCTCATAATAAATTTTTTAATTTTATTCTAATCATGGAAGTTTTGAATGAACTCACGGGCGTATTCAGCATCGTAAGGCCCCAAATTAAATGGGCGTTATGACCTCCCGAAAGCGGCCATTACGCTCAGTAAAACAAGTGAACTACTGGGCAATATTGGATCCGCCATCTTGAATTTGGAAATTTCAACACCAAATTGGAAATCAGCGACCTCAAAAACCCCTATGTAGCAAGTTTGGAACTATTTCAGCGGAATTATGTAACATATTTCAGAATACACGGTTTTCACTTATATGGATGGTAGGCGTGAGAGTCGACCTATAACGCCCATTTTCAATACCAACTCCTTCAAGGGCCAAAAGAAGGATATATCCAAAGGTTGGGCCCTCTAAATTTCTTCTAGCTCCTGCAATCGTGTTTACATGGACGTATATCTTGAATTTTAAAAATGCGGCATCTAATTCGAAATCAGTAACCCCGAAAACCCCACTATACAAAATTTCATACTGTTTTGATGAAATCTTAAAATTTCGGTAAAAACACGATTTTCACTTATATGGGAGGTAGGCGTGGCAGTCAACCGATTCCGCCCATTTTCAATACCAACTCCTTCTAGGGCCTAAAAAGGATAAATCCAAAATTTGGGATCCCTAGCTTTCTTCTAGCTCCTGCAATCGTGTTTACAAGAAAAGGGGACGGACAGACGTATAGTTCTAAATCAATTCAGGAGGTGACGCTGGTCAAGAATATATAGTTGTCCATACCTATCACTCCTCCTTCTTGGTGTTAGAAACTTCAGACCAAAGTAAATATACCCTACCTCATGAGGTGTAGGGTATAAAAAGGGACATTCAAACCGATTTAATATGTGATACAATGGTTTTGAATAAAATAAAGTCCATTTGGTCAACTTAACATGTTAACCAATAAAACCGATCGTTAAACTTCCACTTCAATTATATGATTTTTAGTATGCCCAAGACCCAATTTGCATCATTATATATCTGATAAGCCCAACAAAACGTTTCCGCGAAATTCCAATGGGAGGAGCCACGCCCAGTTAACTAATTAAGCCCACATCTTCTCATATTGTGGCAAGGCCATATATATATCTTGGATCTAAATTTCATGCAATTCCGTTGTGCCGAAATCGAATTAAAATTCTTCATCAAAAAGAGTTATGTGATGATTTAAGGCCCTAAAGTGTTGCACGTCAGAATCGGTCAAATAACTGAATTTTTTTTTCATACAGCAATTTTTAATAGTTAATGGAATTTTTTTTAAATATGACAATTTTAAAATAATGCGCAAGGACTAAGGCATTTAATCCCGGGATCCCGAACGTTTTCTAAATCCCGGGATTTTGAGTCCGGAATCCCGGGATTAAAAAAATTGATTTTTTATGCATTGTTTAAGATTCTTTCGACACTTTTCCACAAAAATACTGCAGTGCGTTTACTTTCAATCTAATTGGTAAACACAAAAAGCTCACTTTCGTAGACTTAGTGCTACACACACAAAAAATTAAGACAATTTTTGTAAATTTTTTCAAATTGAAACAATTTTTTTATTCGATAAAAAGTATATCTACCTTTATACCCTAATAAAATTATTTTGTGACAGCGTGGCAAAATAAATAATAAAACAACTCAATTTAACACATAAAATATCAAACTTGTTCGATCAGAGTAATTTAAAATTAATATCTTTTTGTTTGACTTTATTTATTTTAAATTTTGTTTTGTTTAATGCAATATTTATTAAATATTATTTCTACGTTGAATTAAAATAAAATTAAGCTTAAAATATTGTTGCAACAGTTTTTTCTTCAATTTTATATTAATTATTGTATTTAATTGGGAAATCCCGAAAATCCCGAACCAATCCCGGGATCCCGGGATTGTAATTCCAAATCCCAAAATCCCGGGATTTTCAAAAACACTTCGGGATTGAATGCCTTAGTAAGGACACAAAGAATCAGTTTTTTTGCTCTCCTGAAAAGTTGATGAAAAATACACAACTCTTTTTGTAAGCCCAGCGACCATACCGGACTTTTTCCATACCGGCCTTTCCATACCGGAATTGCATCCAAAAGCGTTCGGTTATTGGAATGATATTTGTATGGACAAATTAATGAAAAAGCTGTGCATGAAATTTGTCCGGTTATAGAAGCTGTCCGGCTATAAATACTGTAGAGGTTGTGCCTCAACTGCTATAACGAGAAACGCGTTATCTCGTAAACGGTGCATCCTATGGGATATCTTCTGTTATCATTTTGAAGAGAATTACACAGCCTACTTTTCAAATTAAAAATGTTTTTCGTAAAGCTGATAGCTTGTATTAAAGATTTAACGGGTCAAGTTATGTAAATCTGGGTTTTCTGTAATATCTTGTGAACGGTGGGATGCACGTTTACTAGACTTATTACCAATCTTGTAGATAATCAAAATTTCTACCATTCTTACCTAGAATAATTTCTTGTGGGATCTTTGGTTTGGAAGTTATAGCTTGGAAAACAAGAAATGTTTACTATTTTTCCAAGATTTTTTCACTTTTGTGCAAATTATCAAAATTTATATTTTTGCTATTAAAGTGAAAATGTAGCTACAAACCCGTTATATAATACAAGCTATCGACTTTACGAAAAACAATTTTAGTTTTATAAGTAGGCGGTGTAATTCTCTTCAAAGTGATACCAGGAGATATCCCATAGGCTGCACCGTTTACGAGATATTCGTGGAAACGCGTTTCTCATTATAGCAGTTGAGGGACAAGCTCTGCACTATCGCCATTTTTGTATGAAAATAATCACAGAATGGACTAACTATACCTACTAAAAATACAAAAAAGTGAATTTTTCGCGTTTAAAAAAGGATTCTGCTGGAAAAATATTGGGATTCAACGTGGCAAAATACATTGAAAAAACAAAAATTTTACGTACAATTTATAGTTTTAAGTATGTTTAAAGCATGGTGTACTAAACCAGGTGAGGCAAGTAGCATTTTCCACTGCCGCATTGAAAGAGGAATTAAAATGATTCAAAGTTACCATTTTTGGCATATTTGATTGGAAATGTACTGAAAAATTACTAGTATGCGGAAAAAGGCCGCGCTGATAACTGATTTTTCAATTGGAAAGAACGTCATTGACAACGAAGGCAAAGAATCAGAGAGATGACAGAAATTGAAATGAGGGCATTATTCGTACTTGCCTCACCTGATTTCCTCCACCGTGGGTTAAAGTAAAATCATTTTCAACTTGATAAAAAATATCCAAATTTTAGAATTTTTAAACTAAACGTTCCAAGTCTGTAAATTTCACTAGTTGATGTGATTCATTTCTAAAACAATCCAAATTATATTATATTACTAGTTGTGTATATTACCTTAATAACAGAAGGTTTAAGAAAATTTGATGATGAGATCAAAACTTGTTGTAGACAACGAAGCGCAGCAATGCAAAGTCCTCGATTGCTTTGATCCGTTATATTTTCTTTCCTATTCGAGTTGTTAGAATGTGCTTGTGACACACTAGATTGATCATTTTGAGTTTTGTATAGTTGACGTCGCGCCTTCTTTGACATGTGCTTGCGAGCACCACTGGTAACCTATAATAGAATACACTTTGTTAACTATTTTGTAGCAAGATGTGCGCTATAAAAATTACACAAAATAGCATATTAGCAAAATCTGATAAAAACTAGAGAGTGAACTATCTTCGACTATGCCGAAGCTGAAATATCCCCACACAGTATGATCCATTTAGAAGTATCTCTAACAGAAAAAAAATTTGTCTCAAGACCCTATATTCAGCCATTTATATGTGGATTCGGAGACTCGGACCACGTTCAAAATCCGTTTCTAAAAATTTTCAAATATAATCCTCCAAAAAAAAAAATTTCCATCTCAAGACCCCATTTTGACCTATTTATATGTGGGCTTGGAAGCTCGGACCATGGTCAAAATCCATTTCCAAACATTTCCAATGGAATACAGACTTAGAAAATGTTGACCATTTTTTTCGTTATATGGGAGCCACGCCCAGTTTTTGTCCGATGTGGCTAATTCTCGAACTTAATGTCAGTATTCACGAGAAAAACATGTACCCAAAGTTTCAAGTTGATATCTCCGAAACTGCGACCGCTATCGTGCGGACGGACGGCCAGACGGACATCCCTAAATCGACTGAAGAGGTGATGCTGAATATACTACAGCAATAAAAAAGTCTTAGAAAATGTTGACCATTTTTTTCGTTATATGGGAGCCACGCCCAGTTTTTGTCCGATTTGGCTAATTCTCGAACTAATTATAAGAATATACTATTCCATACCGGACACGTCTCCTTATGGGCGTTACAAACGTTGTGTCAAAGTTAGTATTAGTGTCCGACCGATTATTCGGCTTCGGCCACATTCGGCCCATTATTAAGGCCGAAGTCGAATGTACGGCCGAATGTCAAAAATATGTAAAAGGAAACAATTTCTATTTTTTTAAATTAATCATTGCAAACAAGAATTGCGAAGAAAAATCTACTACAGAATTTAGCAACCATGGAATTTTTTCTAACCTATACATATTTTTCCAATTTCGCGTTATAGCAAATCCTTTTAATTTTACACCCCAAATGCAAAATGTTCTGTTTTAGACTCATATTTAAAAAAAACAGATGAGATAGAGCATTTCTGTGGACGCCATCGTGTTTAGTATCAAAAAAATCTTTAATGAATAAACATTTTACATAATCATTCACTTATTAAGAGTTCGTTAATTAATAAATGGTTGCAAAACTCTATACTTTTTTACGATTTAAGAAGGAAATATTTTTTATGAAAATATCCTTTTTAACATTTTTTATAACTTTCTGAATAATTTCAACCCAACTACTCCTCCTTCTACTGTATTTCCCATGTATATATTTCAGAGATACCTGGAGTGTTTTAAAGTCAAATGCACAGCAACTATGGATAAATTTATAGTATATACCTACACTCGGCATAAAAAGTCTGCGTATAAAGCTATTTCATGTGCTGTGACTCACAGGCACATTTTACAGTATCGATATTGGTATCATTGGGAAGGTTTAATCTAATGTTTTTTCGTAGTTATTTACCTACCTTCCAAATTTCATCAAAATCGGAGGTCGAGGATAATTTTTTTCAATTAAATAATATAAATACAAATTTTTTTTTTTTAAATTAGATTTTTTATTGAATTATCTAAGAATATTTACTGAGATCTAACAATAGTATTTCAATGTTTTTCTTTCTTTAAATTCACTTAAATCTATATCGCGTATTGACATCGCCTAAACTGCATTGAATTTGGCAATGCGGAGTTGTCGTAACTAATATATGGAGAATATATTAGTTTCGTTTGAGACGTGAGGGATTCAGAGGTCTTAGTAAATTCCTAGCTAGAATATTTGGATGAAACGTGAGCTTCTGCTTGTACTTCGAGGTAAGTTTCGGAATTTCGTCTTTTACTGCAGGGATGTTCAAATAATTGTGGATGTTTGTATTTTTTTATATTCCAAGGGGCTCTGGCAATTTGTCTCAGGATTTTAGATTGGGCTCTCTGGAGTTTTTCCACATTCGAAGGAGAGGCAGTGCCCCAGAGTTCAATTCCATATGTCCATTAGACCGTCTCGAAAAAATAAAGTTGTCCGCACACCATCTAATTTTTTTTTTTGGCCGATCGTAGAGGTAGCGCATCGACATATTTCTTCATATTGTCACCATTTATGATCCGATTTTAAGGAATAATATATCAAAATTTTTGTCCTTGCTCTTAAGTACCCCCTTCTAGTACTTACTTACCCACCAGATCTCAGTTAGTACCATCATAATGTACCATTCCAAGTGCAGAAAATTAAGAAATTATTAATAATAAAATATAAATAAAAATAAATAAAATAATAATCCTGCGCAGCCTGGGAAGAGTGCAGTAAGACTTTGTGTGGCCGTATTATTGGCAGTTGTGAATGGGTCCACTGCGCTTGTGAGGCTCCTCAATTGTAATTTTTCGATGCAGGAGGTATCGGAGGGTTTTCTTCAGCAAGAAGGGGAAAACGATTCTGCCCCAACTCAAGAGGCGTTTTTTCGAGATTTGTCCTCCGAATTTTTGACAAATTCATATTTTCATTAGTGGGAGACGTAAGTCCTCGCTTTGAAAAGTAGATGTCTATACCAGTCTGAATTGAGGTCTGGAAGCTACACTATTTGACTCACTTGTTGCCAACGGATAAGAACTTGTAGATCACTATAGGAATTTTTTTTCTCGAACCACTTGAAATTTCTTTTTCTAATGGACCAAAGGATCAAAGGTCAGTGTCGCTGTCACTTTTGGCTTTGATTCTATCTGCCCAAGATATTTCAATTTGGTTCTTTTTTTTATTTGAAAACTTTCGCACTGCATTCGATTCACTCGCGAAGCGGGATATATTGTTACACGCGTTTGACACACAAAGTATGTTGGGCGTGAACTCGTTTTTTAGTTATTTATATATTTTTATTATCACTTGGATTTATTTGTTGTCTATTTACAGAGTTGCCAAATGCAAAAAGTAAAATAAAATTGCTGAACCGATTTTGACCTTGGTTTTTGTATTTGGATGGAAATGATGCCGGGAACAGAATAGGAAAGTTGGAACAAAATGAACTGGAACCAAATGGAATTGAAACAAACCTAGAAATGGAACGCAACATAAAAAATTGATAATTTGGGTTTTTTCCTGTACGTTTGTGATTCCAAAACGTATTTTTATTTGTTTTATTTGTATACCGTGTTTGTAGTAGACACTACCATTTATTTGCACCAAAAAAAGGTGACCGCTTAGGAGTGTCGTCCGCCTAAAATGGATTTTTTCACTTATTTTATTGGATCTAAAAAATATGAACGGTTAACCGACTAGTCGACAGTGAACGGTTAATAGAATAGTAGAAGCTGAGCGACTAATCGAATATCATTAACCGAATAGTATTCGTACAAACGGTTACTAATCGGACGTTCGGTTACCCGGTTTTTTTATTATTCGAATAATTTCAAGAGCCCTACTATATTGTATATTCCCAGCAAACAAATTGACTCTTTTTTGACTCACTGAATGCTCTTATTTCGCTCAGAAAAGACTCTAATTGAAACCGTATATGGCGTGTTTCCCTTCCTGTAGGGGCGATGAAATGTATGAGATAAGACTCTAATTGGAGGCCGAAATCTGACTCTAAAATGTCTCTTAAATATGATTCAAATATGAGGCGGAAATATGGCTCTATAGTCTAAAATATGGCTTAATATGGTGTCGCGTATGTCCTTTTCAAACATCCGTATCCGCAACGCGGCTTTTTACAGCTCCGCATCCGTCACATCCCTATTTTTGACACGCCCATTTTTACCGCCCACAAGTCAGAAAATACGTATTTCTCTCACATTTTTGCTGAAACTTTTTTTTTATAGCAAATACCATATGATCAACAATCAACTTGGTGGCAACCTAGGACTTAATTTCTCCCTACCCAAACAGTGCTACCATATCGGCGGGTTCGGTGAAATCTTTATCTTTCGGTTTCAGGGGAAAAAATTTGCTTATAGGATAAGTTTAACAATGCAACTATAAAAGCTTTTTAGGCCCAGCAAAGCGGGTTGGGCCCAATTATGGTTCACAACACAGCAGTTGTTTCTGTCTTCCATGTGTGAAATGCTATTAATGTAGACAGCAAAGCATATGAATGCAATCCACTGTTGTCATGCAACTCTGTTGTGTATTCTGTATACCTATTATGATCTACAACAGTTGTGTCTGATTGTCTCACTGATCTGTCATAATTTGAAGTTAGCTACATTGGTGTTGTGTAGTTGCCGGCGAAAACAAGAAACTGGCTCCAACAAAGTAAAAAAAAATATTTAACAAAATAAAAAGACGCGTTTTTCAATAATTATGTGATTATTCTTTGCAGGAAATTAGTTATATCTAGAGACCGACCGAAATTCGGTTTCGGCTTTTCGGCCAAAAAAAACTGTTTCGGCCGTGTTTCGGATTCGGCCGAAAAATAAAATATCGCTTTCGGCCAAATTTCGTTTTCGGCCGAAATTCCTATATTTCCGCCGAAAATTTCGGTTTGATAGAAAAAGTAACAAATAAATAACAAAGATTACACTGATCTACAAAACTGAACGTTTTGTGTGTTAAATATACTTTATAGACAAATTCTTATGTATTTTGCCATGCTGGATACGAAAATAATAATAATGAAATTTTTACAGCACCAAAAATGCAACTTTTGTGGCGTTTGCAGAAAAATGGTGCGTGCTGGAAAATTTAAAGTTTATTTTCGGATTTAGCGTATCAAAATACATAAGGAACAACCAAGTGGATAAAAGCTGTATGTAACACAAATTTAAGCATTGATCATAGTTTCGAAGAATCAGAAGCGACAAAGAAGACAGTAGATCTAATACTCTCGCAATGATTTATAAATAAAATTTCGGCCATTTCGGTTTTGGCCGAAATTAAAAAAGCGATTTCGGTCGGTCTCTAGTTATATCCAACAACTGCATATAGTATATAAGTTATTTTTTTTGTCATGAAGACTGATTTTTTTTTAATGTTCAAATGTTTGGGGTACGAAGTGCAAATAAAAACCAAGAAAAAACCCCAAAAAAATCTTTTCGTATTTGAAGTAATTTTTTGGTTTACTTTCTATAAATTACGTGCAATAGAAATGCGAGTGCGCTCAGGGATTCTGATAGCTGCCATCGGCGAAGAAACGTAGGGCAGTGGCCAGCTTCAGAATTGGTTTTTTCGGGTAATTCCAATGGATTGGAGCGGTCTCGAAGCTGTCTGCTAGTTCGTGCTACCGTTACATCATCTTCGTCCTCACTCGAATAAATTAAAAAAGAAATGTTTATTTTTGCTTTTCAAATTTTCCATATATTTATAAATAAAATATTTGTCAAATCTGTCTATCAGCTGATAGCTGTCAAAAAGTTATAAGTTCCACACGCGTTCCACAATCAAGTGGGACAACAAAGTATTGCTGTGTACCATAATAAAGCGCTTCTCCTTTGTATACTCGACTGTTGTGTCTATTTGATGGAAGACGTATCACTTTATTGTTGTGAACCATAATAGGGCTATTAATTGTAGCTATCACCAAGTGTGTCCATGGTTATTTTTTGGGTGAATCATGTCTGTTGGGACCAGGCCAGCTTCTGAGTGCGTCCTTGGACATTTTTTGGATGAATCACGTCAGGTGGGATTAGGACAGCTTCTGAGTGCGTCCTTGGACATTTTTTGGATGAATCACGTCAGGTGGGATTAGGACAGCTTCTGAGTGCGTCCTTGGACATTTTTTGGGTGAATCATGTCTGTTGGGATTAGGCCAGCTTCTGAGTGCGTCCTTGGATATTTTTTGGATGAATCACGTCAGGTGGGATTAGGCCAGCTTCTGAGTGCGTCCTTGGACATTTTTTGGATGAATCACGTCAGTTGGGATTATAACAACTTCGGAGTGCGTCCTTGGACATTTTTTGGGTGAATCATGTCTGTTGGGATTAGGCCAGCTTCTGAGTGCGTCTTTCCAATAATTTTTTTATAATTTCATATATTGAATTTTTCTATTAAATAAATATGTAAATTTTTCGAAAACTATTTGATCTTTCTTTTATTTTGAAAGTTTTGTAATAACTGTTTCTATTCGCTGGGCTGTTGTCAGGTGGAATAAAACCTGAAATGATTCCCACCTGACATGAATCATCCATAAAATGTCCAAGGACGCACTCAGAAGCTGGCCTAATCCCAACAGACATGATTTACCCAAAAAATGTCCAAGGACGCACTCAGAAGCTGGCCTAATCCCACCTGACGTGATTCATCCAAAAAATGTCCAAGAATGCACTCAGAAGCTGGCATAATCCCACCTGACGTGATTCATCCAAAAAATGTCCAAGGACGCACTCAGAAGCTGGCCTAATCCCAACAGACATGATTCACCCAAAAAATGTCCAAGGACGCACTCAGAAGCTGTCCTAATCCCACCTGACGTGATTCATCCAAAAAATGTCCAAGGACGCACTCAGAAGCTGGCCTAATCCCACCTGACGTGATTCATCCAAAAAATGTCCAAGGACGCACTCAGAAGCTGGCCTAATCCCAACAGACATGATTCTCCCAAAATATGTCCAAGGACGCACTCAGAAGCTGGCCTAATCCCAACAGACATGATTCTCCCAAAAAATGTTCAAGGACGCACTCAGAAGCTGTCCTAATCCCACCTGACGTGATTCATTCAAAAAATGTCCAAGGACGCACTCAGAAGCTGGCCTAGTCCCAACAGACATGATTCACCCAAAAAATGACCATGGACACACTTGGTGATTGCTACAATTAAACTTTTCATGATTTGCCCTAAAAGTGCCAAAAACGCAATTGGGGCAGATAAGTAATGAAGTAATGGAAATTTCATTACTTCATTATCATTACTATCACAATGAAATAATGGTAATTTCATTACCATTGCAATGAAATTTTCATTACTTCATTACCATTACCATTACAATTACCATTGCAGTAATGGTAATGGTAATGAAATAAAATTTCATTACGTGTAATGGTAATGGTAATGGTCGCTCAATTTCCCAAGTCTGCTATACATATACAATATGAATTAGAAAAGAGTCTTAAATGTCTTTTTCTGAGCTTTAATTATGAGGGTAATGAAAACTAAAGAGTCTGGAAGGAGCGTGTTTTCCCATGAAACTGTCCCCTCTTTATGAGTTAAATTACACTATCGGATTTTACTAGTCCTAATTAGTGATACACTAAAAAGGTTTGTCAAAATTCGTAACCTACCGTATTTTTTTTTCACAATTTTTGTCTTAAAAAATTGCCGTTTTTATCAACTTTGCAGTGTTTGAAATTTTGCTTTTTGTATGAACCATGAGCTACGAGAATCGGTTGTTAACCGGGTCGCTTTTTCAATTTTCGTAACTGTCTGTATTACCATATAATTTTTTGTGTTTGAAAAATTTGATAGGCTGGTAACTTTGACAAAACCTTTTAGTGCAACACTAATTATGACTAGTAGAATCCGAAAATACAAAAAAAAACACTGAAACATTTTTTGTCGCATAGTGCTATATTAAAAACATTGCATAAAATAATTAAGATGGCTTAACTTGGTATTTCGGACAAAGTAAGGTGGGAATATGTTCGTTGGAATGTGAATTCTTAGAATCAAGAAGAACAGACATTCAAACAAACTGTTTCCAACATTTGTCGAAGATAACAGTGGAAAACGGAAAAAAAATCAGGAAACAATTTTTGAGTATTTCGATTTGGTAGGCAATTAAATAAACTAAAAATAGTTTTTTTCCTCCTTTTAAAAACTTATTAAAATCGATCCAAAACTTTGAGCTGTGTCTTTATTGCAGGGAATAAGCGCTATGCAAATAAATGTAAATAAAAAGTATTAACAAGCATACGAAAACATGGTAATTTCTTATTTCATTCCATTTTATTTTTGACTAGCAGGGCCCTGCCCGCTTTGCTGGCCCTAAAAAAGTTATTTTTGCCTTGAAGGTCATAAAAAAATAATGAAAACAATTGTCAAATGTTTTTATAGGGAGCCCAAGTGTAGCATTTTGAAATATTGAATTGTATGAAAAGTGCCATGCCCAGTTTTTTTCCTATGTTTTTATTCAAAAAGCCAGCCAAACAAAAATTTTTCAATATTTGGTCGCATAGTGCTTTAAGCCATAAAATACTCTTTTATGACTCTTAATCAACTCACAAAAGACTCAGAAAAGTTTCCGCAAAGAGCTAAAAAAAAATGAATCCTCTGCGCCTCTGTGTCATATTTTATGTTCATACAATCAAAACGAATAAGACTCTTTTCCAGTGTTCGGAATAATTAATTGATTTTTGATTGCATTGGTCATTTCATTAGAATTTAAATTTTCAATTACAATTACAAATTTTTTAATTGGTATGGAAAAATCAATTGTAATTGAAAAAGTTTAAATTAGCGTTGAAATATTTAATTCTAATTAAAAAATTTTTAATTAGCATCGAAATATTGAATTCTTATTAAAAATGTTCAGTTAATTGATTTTTTTCAATTAATTAAACATTTTCCAGAGTGGTGAATAGTGCATTGAATTTTCAGTGCACTATAGCTTCCAATGAATGCTCAGTGGTGTTGGAAAAAAACTTAACTAGTAGTGGTATGGAACATTTGTAATTTCAAACTAATAATTTCTGTACTACAAGACTAAAATATAATTTTTTGTATAAAATTGAAAACGCCAATTTGGTTGTAACGGGTAAGAGCAAAAACTAGCCAACCGATTTTCATAATTTTTTTTTGAAACATCCTATTTGTGCCAAGGAAGAGAATAGGATACTTTTTTTTTTGATTTGCAAAGGTAAATATCTTTGCAAAATGCTGTAACTGGCCTCTCATTTAATGTTTTCCAACAAAATTTAGCAAATGGTTTCATGGTTTCAACTCTAAGCTAAATGCTACATATCTGCGTAATAAGGCAAAGGGGCGTGGTACCGCCCATACAAACCAATATTTCAAATTGCTGTAACTGGCCTCTCATTTAATGTTTTCCAACAAAATTTGGCAAATGGTTTCATGTTTTCAACTCTAAGCTAAATGCAACATATCGGCGTAATTGGACAAAGGGGCGTGGCACCGCCCATACATTTCAATACTTCAAAGTGCCATTCTTGGGCTCCCAATAAAAAATGTTTGCATTAATTTATTATGACCTTAAAGGCAAAAATAACTTTTTTAGGGGCAGCAAAGCGGACCGGGCCCTGCTAGTTTTCAATAAGACATTTATGAAAAATGTATACAAATATTGTGCAAGTCAAATATTAAAATATGTTAATAATAGCGATATTTTTCGCATATATATAAAGAAATAGTTATGATCGGTGTAGTGTTGGGTATTACTTCTTTCAAAATAAAAAAAACATAGGTATCTAATAGGGCTTTCGATCCCGAAGGCTTTTCGCAATCCCGAGATTTTCGGGACTGATAATTGCAATATCGGGATCCCGGGATTTGATACTTTTACAAGCAAAATGCATTTAAAAAAAAAAAATGATTTTGATATGTTTTATTGCGTTCGCTAAGACTGAAAATACCAATTTTCTTCTGAAATAAACATAAATTTATTTTTTCTCAAAGAAAAAATTTCAAGCACAAACAATTTTATTCGTAATTTTTTTTAATAAATTAAAAATTTTAAGTTTTGTGTTTTTTAACTAATTTTTCTTTCATTTTGGGGTTGTCTAAATGTTATCAAAAACTTTTTTTTCTGCTTACACGATTTTTTTATTTTTTATGAGCGATTAAAAGTTGTATTTTTCTTGTATTAAACTTTTTTTATGGACTAATTTATTTAAAACTAGATGGGCCCGGTCCGCTTCGCTGTGCCTAAATAATTTTTTGTTGTAGCATTGTCTGCAATGTAATGGATGAATGGATGAAAGTAATTTTTAAATAGATATGTTTAATTGGTGTTTATACTGTGGAGTTAATTTTGTACAATTTTATAGAGAGGAAAATTGATGTAGCGATTGGTATTGAAATAGGTTTTGATGAATGAATGATTCGTATTGTATGTATGTAGCGCAGTAAAGTATGTTTGGAAGATTATTGAAATTAAATTAAATGACATGTGGTATAAGTATTTGAAACAAATGCCGTTAATTCGGCCGATGCAAACGACTGGATTACGATCTTTGAGCTTTGGTACGTAGCCGAATGCTCGCACAAAATGGCCCGGCAGTGTAAACACTTGAAAACGAACAATTCTGTAGATTCTGATGCTGGTGCGGGAGGGAATATTCAGTCAGTGTAAACGGTTGCACGAACGGAATTTTGTTTACGATTGGAGTTCGCGACAAAAGTTGTGTTCGCTCCTGCGGTCTAAGTGTACCTTCAAATTAAGTAAAAATAAAGTACTGTGTGTAGGGTTACTGTGCAAGTGGGCGAATTTCGCAGTGAGCATTTAAGGTCGCCACATATGAATGCAAAATTTCGTTGGTGTCGTGGTACTTTTTCTTGAAAATACGATAGTGCGCTCTAGAATGATATGCATTTGTTTTTGTGAAATTTTTCAGCACGAAAAAATTTGTCCGAGCCGAATATCGCCTTGCAATTTTTGAACAATTTTTGGGGAAATTTCGCGGCAGTGTGTGGGGAGCTTTAAGTTCGGTATAATTTAATTTCCATTCACAATAGACATTTTTACGTAGTTATTTGGAATGTAAATGACAAATGCATTTGAGTGGAAATGAAGTACTGTGAAAGTGGGCGTAAAATGTGCACTGGGAGATTGGGGCAAATTATGGAATTGCGAATATGTAATACTCAAGGAGAAGCCGCGTTATTTTGGCATTGCCTTAGGTTTTTTCCATTGTTGAAAAGTTACATGCAATCAAATGGAAATAACCCTAATTATTACTCCCTGCTGCATTTAATGTTGAAAATGCACGAAGTTGTTGAAATTTGTGATCGGTACATCGACTTGAAATACTTTAGCAAATCGATTTCATACTTTGAAAGAAACCGAAAGGTAAAAAACCCCGCAGATATGGTAACACTGCTTGGGTGGGGAAAAATTAAGTCCTAGGTGGCAACCAAGTTGATTGTTGATCATATGGTATTTGCTTTAAAAGATTCACAAATGTGAAAGAAATACGTATTTTCTAACTTGTGGGCGGTAAAAGTGGGCGTGTCAAAACCTATCCTATGTCACGACTCACGACCCCTAGAACACATATATAAATTTTGGTGAGAATCGGTGCTGTAGTTTTCGCGTCTACTGGTGACAAACATACACGTCTCTTTTATATATATAGATGTAGTCCCGAAAATCCCGGGATTAAAGAAAAAATATCCCGAACTAAAAATGTACCGGAATCCCTATTTAACCTAAACGAAGTCCAGTGATCCAATTTTCGTGGAAATCGTGTTTTGTAACATTGTAACCCACATTCGCTCAAAATAGTGCAAAACTGGATTTTTGGGGTCGCTTTTTTCGAATTTGATGTTATACTTTTAAAATTGAAGATGGCGGATCCAATATGGCTACCGAAATTTCAAGATTTTATGGAAATAGTTTGAAGCTTGGTATGGGGGGGGGGGTTTTTGAGGTCGCCGACTACGAATTTGATGTTGAAATTTCAAAGTTCAAGGTGGTCGAAGTATAGTAACATAAATTATATTATATTTAAATGCTCCCCTCCTCTTAAATGCTCCTCGCTTAATAAAATTATTAATTTTACCTATTGCAATAACTCAGAGTTTAAAATAAATTAGAGTTTAAAAACTTGATGTAGTTAGTTTTAAAACATTTTATAAATTATGTAAAAAATAACTGGTTAAAGTGGGTATCATTCGAATGATATTGAATATACCTCATAATTCCCAAAAACAAATATTTCGAAAGTTAGTATTAGCTGTATAACAATACAGGTGTACGAGTTGATAGTTGAAAGGGTTTGTACAAAAAAATGCATTTGAATAGTGTTTATATCTCATATTGAAATGAAATAATGTTGTGCCCACATATTATTTTTACTATGTGCCACTGAACACATAAAAATTCTTAAAACTAATATTAATGGGGAAGAAAAAGTAAAACATATTGGTATGTTGGTACTAGGGAATTCAATCCCGGGATCCCGCACCGTTTTTGGTTCCGAAAATTCCCGGGATTCTCTCTAGAAAATCCCGGAATTTTTCGGGATTTTAAACCCTCTTAAATGTGAAAAAAATTCAAAATTCTCAAATATTTATTTCGAATTTTTTTATTTAACATTCTTTAAATTTCGGAAGTGATTCAAAACGACTAGAATAGGCTGTCCCTAATTATCTGACCGCCACTGTATTTATTTAAACGGATCTAGCATCCCATATGTAATCCTGTTGAATTTCGACAACAGATATTAATGAAAGTCACCATAAGTACTTATTTTTTGTTTTGTTTCGTTAATTTTCTAATCCAATAAATATATTTTATTGAATTTATGTTTGTTAAGCCGGTAATGAATAAAGACTGATAGAAACCACATTCTTCAATTGCGTTTTAACTGCTCATCTTTATCAAATTACATTGAATACATTTAGGGAATTCACAAGGGTCTCGTATCGGTCGTATTGTTGTATTGTCGTGAAAAAATATGATAGTTGTGAAAATGTTGTTGCTGTTTTCCATACAAAAAAAAAATACGATAATACAACTTTGCAACCTGTGTTTCTATGACTCTCATATTGATTCTTCTTCTTATTTGAAAAGTAATTGGAGGGAATTGTTAATATTTCTTTTAGGGACTATTTTTAATGCATAAAACGTGCACGACTTGCCTACAAAGAACGTGGAGACCTTCAAAACTCTTGCGACCATCAACTTTGGCCACTTGCACTTACGGGTAGACGAATGCCAGGGGTTTCCGGAAGCATTTTGAATGCATTAAACGTGCGCGACTTGTTGAAAAAATTGAATCGAAGCACAGGTGAACCGCAATATTTCTTCCGATCCTTGATTTGGGCCGCATCAGCACCTCCGTGAATGGTGGCACGCATCCCGTGGCGAACGAATTTAGGTTAGGTTGAACATTTGCAATATAATTATTTCGCTCTCTTTTTCTCTCCCTCTCTGAAATGACAGTACTAGATTTTTTCTGCAATGTGTGTGCTCACAAAAATTGTAATTTTTCAAACACGACGATACGACAATACGAGACCCTTGTGAATTCCCTAATTATGACGTGAAGCTTAAAATAACGTTGTAATTTTTTTTTGTGGTAAATTCAATGAAAATGTTTGCATAATACAAGTTGTAGGTTAATTTTGCTTGCAGTTGCATGACAATGCCTTTTTAATTAAAACGTTTTTTTTTTATCAAAATAAAATTTTTTAAAATCCCGATCCCGTTCCGGGATTTTGGGATTGCTGCTGTACTTATATATATATTGGTACTGTACTTATATATTTAAATATGACATGTACTTACAGTAGTGGAAGTACCCTACTGTCAACTTTCCCGTGAATTCCCCGACCATAAATAACTTCAAATTCGAAATCAGCAACTTCAAACCAAGTTTCGTAAGTATAAAATAAGATTTAGGAATTTCGGCCACCATATTGGTTCCGCCTATTGGATCCAACATTTTTTTGTTGTAGTACTCGAGTCCCCCTCTCCTAATTACCAAATCTCATCCAAAATCGGTCCACCAGGGCCGGGGCTATGACATTTTTCGTAAACCAATTAATATTTACCGTTGTAGTAGTGTGGTCGTGGCAGTGGGCAAATACCATGCCTACAAATTATTATTATGCTCTTATGTATATAGACTAACACAAAAAAAACTAAAGACATGCGTAGGAAGCCTGTGTGAATTGATCTACATTTTCAGTACTATCTGCTCCAGTGAGCGATGGCCATGGTGCAGCGGTTAAGGTCTTTACATGCCACTACTACTGAACATTCAGTAGTAGTGGAGTTTTTTCCAGTACCACTGAATATAGTTGTCACACAAATATTTACACGCCACAGTTCTGAGCGAAGGTTTCGAATTGTTGTATGTATATATCGATGCCTTAAAGCACAACCAACCTATGTCCATTTTTTAAAAACTCTAGAAAATGAAAAAAAATTTTCAAATTGGTATGTTTTGTATGGAGATTTGTTTTTCCCCGCATTTTTATACTCTGCACACTCCAAGGGTATATTGTTTCTGTCACACCGTTTATAACGCTCATAAGGAGGTGTGTCCGGTATGGAAAAGTATATATATTCTTGATCAGCATCACCTCCTGAGTCCATTAGTCCATGTCCGTCTGTCGGTCTGTCTGTCATTTCGCACGATAACTGTCGTAGCTTTTGGGATTCCTCTTATTTTAACGAATGATTGGACGGTATTGAAAATGGGCAACACCGGATAAGAGCCACGCCTACCTCCCATACAAAATGGCCGCCAATTTTATATAATTTTCGTTTTTCTTGAGAAATACTTAACCGATTTTTTTCATTGGGTTGGAAATGAGTTCGGTAACGAAATGGGAATGAAACCGGGACGAAATGGAATTGGACCGGAACAAAATGGAATTGGAACAAAATTTTTAAATGGATCAGGAAACTAAAATTATCGATAAATATTGAAAAATTTTCGATAAATATTGGACAATTATCGATAAAAAATTGAAATATCTATATATATAAAAGAGACGTGTATGTTTGTGTTCTAGGGGTCGTGAGTCGTAACATAGGATAGGATTTGACACGCCCACTTTTACCGCCCACAAGTTAGAAAATACGTATTTCTCTCACATTTGTGAATCTTTAAAAGCAAATACCATATGATCAACAGTCAACTTGGTTGCCACCTAGGACTTAATTTTTCCCCACCCAAGCAGTGTTACCATATCTGCTGATATTCCCAGTACAACATAAAGGTCCGCACACATCAACGCGAAGTACCGCAGCCGCTGCGAAACTTACTCAAAAATGTTTCTTGCAAATGCGAAAATATATTTGTTTGAGGTGAGCAATTTCATAAAAACAAATAAAAATGTGAATCTATCTATATCTATATATCTATATATATAAAAGAGACGTGTATGTTTGTCTCGAGTAGACGCGAAAACTACAGCACCGATTCTCACCAAAATTTATATATGTGTTCTAGGGGTCGTGAGTCGTGACATAGGATTGGTTTTGACACGCCCACTTTTACCGCCCACAAGTTAGAAAATACGTATTTCTCTCACGTTTGTGAATCTTTTAAAGCAAATACCATATGATCAACTTGGTTGCCACCTAGGACTTAATTTTTCCCCACCCAAGCAGTGTTACCATATCTGCGGTGTTTTTTACCTTTCGGTTTCTTTCAAAGTATGAAATCGATTTGCTAAAGTATTTCACGTCGATGTACCGATCACAAATTTCAACAACTTCGTGTATTTTCAACAATAATTGCAGCAGGGAGTAATAATTAAGGTTATTTCCATTTGATTGCATGTAACTTTTCAACAATGGAAAAAACCTAAGGCAATGCCAAAATAACACGGCTTCTCCTTGAGTATTACATATTCGCAATTCCATAATTTGCCCCAATCTCCCAGTGCACATTTTACGCCCACTTTCACAGTACTTCATTTCCACTTAAATGCATTTGCCATTTACATTCCAAATAACTACGGAAAAATGTCTATTGTGAATGGAAATTAAATTATACCCAACTTAATGCTCCTACACACTGCCGCGAAATTTCCCCAAAAATTGCTCAAAAATTGCAAGGCGATATTCGGCTCGGACAAATTTTTTCGTGCTGAAAAATTTCACAAAAACAAAAACAAATGCATATCATTCTAGAGCGCACTATCGTATTTTCAAAAAAGTACCACGACACCAACGAAATTTTGCATTCATGTGTGGCGACCTTAAATGCTCACGGCGAAAGTCGCCCACTTTCACAGTAATCCTACACACAGTACTTCATTACAACTTAAAATACCCAAAATTCCGCCGCCGCGGTACTTTCTCGAAAATTCTTCCAGCAAAGATATTGGAATAAAAAAATTTGTTTGCGGTGAAAAATTTCAAAGCTACAACTAAAAATGTGTATCATTTATAAATTTTTTTTAAAAAAACGCAGTATCGCATATTCAAGCAACATTTTTGTTCAAGTTCCGTACCGGCTGCGGAATTTCGCGTTGGCTTATGGGGACCTAAATGCAGGCAAACCGCCATTAATATTACGAGAAGACGTCCATTGCGAATGAAAATTAAATTAAACTTGACTTAAATGCACACACTGCAAAAGGCCTTTTCGTCAAATAAGAACTGCAAAATTGTTCCAACAAGTTATAGAAATCACTTTCTTCCCACAAGAAAAATTTACAAAAACACAACAGAACGTATCTCAATGTGGCAACACTCCTCACAGACGGGGCGCTCAACCAGTGCAGCCAAGTTAAGGCAAATTTCCCTTCCTAAGGGAATTTTTGGTTTAAGTGTTTACACTGCCGGGCCATTTTGTGCGAGCATTCGGCTACGTACCAAAGCTCAAAGATCGTAATCCAGTCGTTTGCACCGGCCGAATTACGGGATTTGTTTCAAATACTTATACCACATGTCATTTAATTTAATTTCAATAATCTTCCAAACATACTTTACTGCGCTACATACATACATACAATACGAATCATTCATTCATTCATCAAAACCTATTTCAATACCGATCGCTACATCAATTTTCCTCTCTATAAAATTGTATAAAATTAACTCCACAGTATAAACACCAATTAAACATATATATTTAAAAATTACTTTCATCCATTCATCCATTACATTGCAGACAATGCTACAACAAAAAATTATTTAGGCCCAGCGAAGCGGACCGGGCCCAGCTAGTTATCGATAAATATTGAAAAATTTTCGATAAATATTGGAAAATTATCGAAAAAACATGGAAAAAAAATCGATAAATTATCGAAAAATTGTCGATAAAAAATCGATAAATTATCAAAAAATTATCGATAAAAATCGATAAATTATAGAAAAATTATCGAAAAATTATCGATAAATTATAGAAAAATTATCGATGAAAAATCGATAAAATATCGAAAAATTATGAATAAAATATCGAAAAACTATCAATAAAATATTACTAACATATGGTCTCAGAATGTATCGTACTCGCATGTGCAGGGTATTATAGCTTCTGTCAGACCGAAGATAATTCTCTTACTAGTTTTAATTACTTTCATTACGATTCCCAGGAACCACTATAGCCTGTCTTATGCAGCTTCTTCTCAGACATAGAATGGTTGTGCTTTAAGGTATCGATATAGTTGATTTAAGCACTTCCACATAAGCTAGAGAGCAGAAATTCGGTACACAGATAGAACTGCGGTGGCAATACATTCTATTTAATTTTGGGGTCCATCAGAGGCGTAGGGTAGGGGGCGTTTTTCTTAAACATAGCATAACTTCCTTCAAGCTACAATGATGAAATTCGGTAGGTGGGTTCTTATTGAAAACATGAAATTTTGGAAAGGTGGGTGTGTGGGGAGGGGGATAAAGCCAATTTAAAGTTCTAGTTTTCGTATTTTTTAAGCTACAGAACCCAAAGTTTGTACTTAGGTTTGCATTGTTTTTACTTTTTTTTATTTTTAACTTTTAAATGTAAAATTATATTTGTCCAAGTCTGCCTGTCTGTCTTCCATTCTTTCTGTCTGTCTTTCTGTCTGTCTGTCCCTAACGCTAACCAATACAAAATTAACAACTCAACTTCAAAATTATTTTTAAGTTGGTAACCTTTTTTTTCAAATGCCGTTGTGGTTGTTTGTTCACACGACGCTGTGTTCTTGAGACGGAACAAAGCTTATCTCCACCAGTGTCACATACTTATTCACGCAAGCTATATGCTGAACACTTTAATGTACACACAAAAAATCATGATTGACAGCAACAAAAATAACTTCGATCCAAAGCTGTCACCTTTAAGAACAAAACACTGCCACAAGACTAGCGTTGCCACCTAACACTATTTTGAGGGGTTGAAGAACACATTATGCAAACATATTATTGCAGGGGTGCCCACGCCATATGCACTTCACGCACAATTGTTATTGTAAAAGCACTTTGGCATAGGCTGTGCATTCTAGCAATCACTCATAGCACTCCGTGCTAAGCAATACGAAATACATAAACAATTTTGCCTATACCAAAGCGTACAAATTGGTTACAGCTATCTGCAACGTAGATTTTGTTGTTGTCTAACGGATGATTTCGTCGATTGATAGGCACTTGGAAAAATCGGTGCTTGTTTTAAGTTTTAATTTTAAATCATTCTAACTTTGAATGTGAAAGTGAAAACATGTCTTCAGAAGAGAAGTGGGAAAGTGATTTTTTGGTTTTTGTTTTTTTTTCATTACAGATAAATTTCAGAAAATGTAATTTTTTTTTACAGTGTACGTAATGAAATATTTTTTTGTTTTTTTTTTCTTATTTTTTATATTTTTTTTTGTATTGGTGTTTACACTTCCATAGGAAGCTTTTGGGCACCCCTGTATTATTGGATACCGGATAAAGAAACGGATAAAGTATAAAGTGTCATCAAAATCCGAGCACTATTTCCAATGTTTTTCATGGGTTGGGATCGAAATTCCCCTTGTACAAAATTCTTCTCACGATATTCCCCTTCACAAAAATCCCCTTTTCAAAATTCACCTTTAGAAAATTCACCTTTACAAAATTCACCTTTACAAAATTCACCCTTCACAAAAATCCTATATTTAAAGGAGAATTTTGTAAGGCTTGATTTTGTAAACATTCAAGAAAAATATGTTAAAGAAGGCAGCTAAGAACTGATAGAAACTGTGTTCGCTTTGTTTGGTGTTTTTGTCGAAAGTTAAATATTTTTGATTGCATAATTTGTATCTACAATTAAACTTTTTCTCCTTTTTTGAATGCAATGAGCTGAAAGGCCATTAATTTTAGCCAACCACTGAAAAATCAGCAAAAATTTACTGAAATTTTGATAGGAAAATTCAACAAATAGTTTAGAGTGTAGCTATTGAACTCAGCTTTCAAATGAAACCGAGAGCTCCGCGAAATTGTGTTTCAAACGAAAATTTTGGCCTCAAGACCCCTACTTATTCCAATTAATTAATGAATTGACATGTACAAAAGTACATCAAAAACAAACAAAAATGATGAAATCTATTGTCAATATTTCGCCTGTTTTATCGTCCATATTCTATACATATTTTCAAGATTTTCGTCCATATAAAAATCAGCCCTACTGATCAGCATCGAAAACTCAAACCCCTTTTTTTTAAACATGGCATAACTTCCAATTCCTTCAAGTTACAATGATGAAATTTGGTAGGTGAGTTGTTATTAACAAAATTAAATTTTGTACTCTTTGGAAAGGGGGGTGTGGGGGCAAAGGGGAGCGGGATGGAGCTCCCCTTTGCCTAACTAACTTTCGTATTTTTAAGCTACAGGGCTGAAATTTTTTACTTAGGTTCGCATTTGGGAAAAAGTGGGGAAAATTGTAGCTTGAAGGAAATGGAAGTTATGCAAAAAAAGGGGTTTGAGTCCCCCCACGGCCCCCTACGCCTCTGATGGACCCCAAAATTTAATAGAATGCATTGTCACCGGAGTTCTATCCGTGTTCTAAATTTCAGCTCATGTGGAAGAGTATGAAAAAGATTTGGTTGATTTAAATAAAGTTTACAAACATTTTCAAAATTTGATTTCATATTTTGATTATTTAATTAATTTAAACATAAAATAAAGTATTAAAATAAACTTAACATTTAAAAAAATTTTTTTTTGAATTAATTAAGAAAAAAACATCAAAAATGGTGCAAAAAATTTATAACGGCACTATGTTTTTTTTTATACACATCATTTTAAAAAGACGTATGACCTCCGTTATTGCTTACGACTTCCTCTAGGCGTCTCTAGACGACTTTGCATTGAATTATTCAACGAGTGAATGTGCGTGGGATCAATTTTCCTCCGTTCTTCTTGGATCGCCACTTTCAGCTCCTTCACGTCTTTAAATTGGCGGCCATAATGGGAAAACTTATGTTAAGAGTATGGACCACAAGTTCTCGATAGGGTTTAGATCGGTACTAAGTTCCGGCCAATCGAGAACTGGAGTGCCTCGAGACTTTAGGAACTCCATTGTTTTCTTGGAGCGATGAATTGTAGAGTTGTCCTGTTGAAAAATGTATTCTGTTTGGTTTGAAGAATAAATAAAAACTTTTCTGAAGTTTAAAAAAAGTTAAATTTTATAAAAGGGAAATATTGTACGGGGGAATTTTAAAAAAGGGAATTTTGAAAAGGGGAATTTCGTCAAGTAAGAATTTTTTCAACTTTGAGAATTTTGAAAAGGAGAGTTTTGAGAAAGATACATTTTGACAAGGGTTAATCTTGGAAAAGGGAATTTTGTGAGAATGAATTTCGACACGGTGAATTTTGGCAAGAGGAATTTCGACCCGCTCCCGTTTTTCATTTCATATGGGGAAAAAGAAGTGCATTCCGCGCCGATTTTTCTTTATCCGAATGGGTCTAAACTTCACATAAACTGTCCATAAAGACACAACTCAAAATTCGGGTTTTCGGCCACTAGAATCCTCAGATATTTATCGGCATGCTGTCAAAAGACAGAATTCATACATTTAATTTTTGATGTATTTTAACCTTTTTTAAAAACATTCCAAGTGCTGAAATCCATATAAAATACGGAAATTTTAAATTTCAAATCATGATTTCCCAACAATATGATTTTTTTATTTGTGCCTTTATTGCAGGGAATGAGCGATATATCGAATTACTAACATTTTCAGATACTTTTTCTTGGCTTTGCTTCAGTAAAAAAATTAAATTTAAAAATATAATTTAAAATGTAATTCCTTGTCATGCTCATTAAAACTGTTTAAAAAATTATGAAAAAAGTTAAAATTCATATTCTTAAACGAATTCCTTTATTCTTAAATTTTAACATGAAAAGCAGGCGTTGAGTTATTAAACGCCGCAAAATAATTTTTTTTTCTTCAGCTTTGCATGACAACAACACACAGGTGTACCCATGTATATATTTCAGTACCGAAGATGACATCCCAACGAAACTAATTGTGTTTTTTTGCTTGTATGTTTCTGATTCTGAAACGTAATTTTTATTTATCAAAACTTTCTAAGAGCATTTTTTGTGTATTTAAACATTTTTGAAAAAAAAGGTTTTAATAAACATTTTGGGAACGCTAACAATTGGAAATAGGTTGCCAATGCGTTTATTTAAAAGGTTATTTTTGCTCGTTGGGATATTGCTATAGGATTGACATATTCTTAGTGCAAGTAGTTGAAGGAAAAGGCGCGAAAATTCTGGAATTGGCGCCAACTTTGCATATTAGCGTAGTGATGTAGTTTATTCGGAGAAAGTTGGTTTCCGTACACGCAATTAGTCGGTACAATTATATTCATCTCTATTTTCGCAGAGTTCCATTTACTGCAGTGATGCCAATATTGTAAATAGAGAAACCAATGAAAGTTCGTTAGTGTCCGATCACATTATCATGAAAATGTCGAATGAAATTTTGTTTACATTTATCGCACACTTGACTCTGTTACTTTTTACAGGAGCCGATCCCTCCATACAATTTTTGCGTTTTTCGAGCAGAGGCAACGGCTTATCGTCTTAAAAAATGCAAAAATTTTAGAATTGCCAAATGCAGATCTATTCTTTTGTTGAAAAAAGTGATAGGATTTGAGGCGCAAAAAATAATAATATTTGACACCAACATTTTGGCATATTTTAAGTAGGGAATTCAATCCCGGAGGGTTTTGGCAATCCCGGGATTTCGGGATTTTTTTTTGGCAATCCCGGGATCCTGGGACGGGATCGGGATTTTAAAAAAAATTTATTTTGATAAAAAAAAACGTTTTAATTAAAAATTACCGACTTAACAAACATAAATTCATTAAAATATATTTATTGGATTTGAAAATTAACAAAGCAAAAAATAAGTACTTATGGTGACTATCATTAATATCTGTTGTCGAAATTCAACAGGATTCGAAATTCAACAGGATCACATATGGGATGCTAGATCCGTTATAGAAAAAATCATGTTTAAATAAATAGAGTGGCGGTCAGATAATTAGGGACAGCCTATTCTAGTCATTTTGAATCACTTCCAAAATTTAAAGAATGTTAAATAAAAAAAATCCAAATAAATATTTGAGAATTTTGAACTTTTTTCACATTTAAGAGGGTTTAAAATCCCGAAAAATCCCGGGATTTTCTAGAGAGAATCCCGGGATTGAATTCCCTAATTTTTAGGTTAAATTGAAAGATTTAACTATTCGACCCGCGTAAAATGAAGGAGTCAAATTTACTTTGGCGTCAAAAACTTTTACGCTACCATTACTCGTACTGATTTCTTATCAAAGATAGAAAAATGAGCTTTTTCACAACTTTTTTACTAAAACGTGTTTTCATCTTTTTATATTATTGATGCAGTTTTATTCCTTGGAAAATTTTCTACAAAATACCTCATAATCGTTTTTTCTCTTTGATCAATAGTTTATCCCATAAATCCGATTTTGTGAACTCTCGAATTTTCTCATACAAAATTTTAACTTATCTAAGCGCAAAATTATCTTTTCTAATTTGCTGCATTTAAGTTCTTCTTACGAACGTAATGCGAATTTTTTTCGAAGTAAATATATATTCTTTTTTGACCAACGCAACTTTTTGCATCCCAAAAAAAATGTTGGGTAAAATTTCAACTAGGCATTTCGCTGTAGATACTTAACGGATTAAGATAACCTTATACCCATCGAACAGGCTCCAGCAGACTTTTCCAATGGTACCCATATTTTATTTTTAAATTGACAGGATGCAAAGATATTTAAATTTTGGCTGCTTAAAAATAGCTGACACTCACTGTATATATACAATATTATTGTATATTAAATAAAGTGACACTCCACTGTATGTACTTAAATCCTAGTCTGTTACTAAGGTAGCGCAACTAAAAGAGTGCAATTAAGGTTTTTTTTATTAAAACACTACTTGTACCAATTTCAAAATTAATTAAAAATTAATTACAAATTGTTATTAAAAACCTACTTGTAAAATGAATTAAACGCTTATTATTATTAAAAACCAAACTTGTGCATACATATTTCAAAATAAATAAAACTATTTTTGAATTTCATTAATTGAATATATTTGCTGTTTGATTTTGGTTGAAAAATATTTCGAAAACAACTTAAAGTGGGAAAATCCAGTTTCCTTAACGTTTGTGTCTTTTTTTCACTTTTAAATTAAAATTTTTTTTTTAGTTTATAAAACCTAAACCGTTATATTTTTTGGAACCGGAACCGATATTTTTAAAATTTTAGAACTGGAACCGAAACCGAAATTTTATAAAGTTGGGGAACCGGAACCGATATTCCTTTCGGTTCTCGCAAGTAATAAATAGTTTATAGCCCTATCGTGCCTCTGCTGATAATGTTCGAATTCTGTCTAGTTTTAAGAGATTTTTGTGCCTATATATTTAAGTGTTTTGTTAAAATAAAATTAGTATCTTACAAATACTCAAGGAGAGTAATCGTTTAACCATACAAACAACATACGTTTATTTGTGAGCTCCGGAAGGTTTATGTACTACTTTGAACTTGATTGGTTAAAAAAGCGGGGTACCTCTCATACAATTTAAGTATTACTTCAAAATACATCTGGGATACTTTCCAGCACACATGCATGTGTACCATGGTATTCCAAAAGTGCAATTCAATGAGTAAAATTCGATAATAGTCAAGCATTTTACAAAAAAAAATCAAACAAATTTTGATTTTAAAAAATGTATACAAATGAGAATTTATAATCATTTTTGATTTAATATGGAGGATTTATTATTTGGTTTCATTATTTGGTCTCATACAATTTAAGTATTACTTAAAAATATATCTGGGATACTTTAAAGCACGATTACAGTAATCGTACTCAAAATATTTTTAGTACGATTACTGTAATCGTACTTAAAAATTTTTGATTACTGTAACCGTACTCAAAATTTTGATAACAAAATTTTTTTAGTACAGTAAAATTTAAAAAAACATAACTTTTTTTTAAATTTAACCGTGTTTTGTACACACATACATACACAAAAACAATAAAAATTAATTGAAGTCTTTATTAGCCTTTAGCAAAACCACTTTTTCGAAATTATTGTCCGAATGTGCATGTTGTATATCTAGTTTTACTTACCATGTGGCTTTTGTCTATAACTAAAGCCTAACTGTTAGTAGCTTTTTTTTTCAGAAAGAAGATAATCAGGCCAAAAAGAAATAAAAATGTAATAAGCTGTAATATATAGTATTACTTCTTCTTGACCAAATATTAAAAGTAATCACAAAATATGTAATCGATTACTTGTAATCGTACTCTAAAAATTTTGTAAGCAATTACTTGTAATCGTACTAAAAAAAATTTAAATACGATTACTGTAATCGTACTCAAAAAAGTTTGAGTACCATTACAGTAATCGTTTTCATATAATTTTGAGTACGATTACAAAGTAATCGTACTTTTTGTATAATTGATTACAAAAGTAATCGATACCGCACAGCTCTGCTTCAAATCAGGCATCACGCAATTACAAATATAAATGTGTACATACATACATATTTGGCACTACAACCCTCGAGGGGTTTGGGCCGAGCTTCTTAATGCAATTATCATGGGCAAGTGTATATGATAATTGTGGACCTACTCTCGCAAGATTGCCAGAACTTGGCGAGAGAGTGGCGGTCTACACAGAAAAACCACCGCCACTGAGTAACTACCTGCTGGCACTAAAATTTGTTTGTTGTATAAAATTCACAGTCTTAATTAGATTTAAGCTGCACTTGAGCTTGAACCCGACTATAGAAAATTATTATTACCAAAATGAGCTCGTTAAATATAAAATTTTAATCACTTTTAACTTTTATATTTTTACAAGTAAAAGTTAAAAGTTATTTTTAACTTTTATTTTTTAAAGTTTCAAATAAGAGTTATTTTTGACGTTAATTTTTAAAAGTTTTTTGAAAGGCTATATACACAACTTATGAGAATTAAGACTTTTTTATAACCCTTATATTAACTTGCTTTGGGCGGACTATATATATATATATATATAGTTATATATATATATATATATATATATATATATATATATATATATATCCTCAAATCTGCGGCGAGCTTTTTCATACACTTCCACATGAGCTAGAGAGCTGAAATTTGGAACACTGATAGAACTCCGGTGACAATGCATTCTATTAAATTTTGGGGTCCATCAGAGGCGTAGGGAGCCGTGGGAGGACTCAAACTTTTTTTTTTTAAACATGACATAACTTCCGATTCCTTCAAGCTACAATGATGAAATTTGGTAGGTGGGTTCTTATTGACAAAATGATTTTTTATACCCTTTGGAAAGGGGGGTGTGGGGGCAAAGGGGAGCAGAATGGAGCCAATTTAAAGTTCTAACTTTCGCATTTTTTAAGCTACAGGGCTGAAATTTTTCACTTAGGCTAGCATTGGGGAAAAAGAGTAAAAAAGGAAAAAAAAGGGGGGGAAAAAGGGGGGAACAATTTTTTTTTTAAACCAAAAAAAATTTTTTATATGTAAAAATTTAAGAAGAAAAACTATTTGGGCAAAATATAAATGGGAAAAAAATATACCGAAAAAAAAATTTTTTTAAAAAAAAGGGGAAAATAAAAAAAGAGTAAAAAATAAGTTTTTTAAAATATAACCCTTTAACCGACTAAAAAGCAGAAAATAAATTTTCTTTAAATTAATTTCTGCTATTTCGATTTAAAATTTTTTTTGGCTACTTCAAAATTTGCAATGATATTAGGAACAAAGTAGCAAAAACCCTTAATTTTAAATCGAAATAGCAGAAATTATTTTAAAGAAAATTTATTTTCTGCTTTTTAGTCGGTTAAAGGGTTATATTTTAAAAAACTTGTTTTTTACTCTTTTTTTATTTAACTTTTAAAAACTAAGTCTTTTATAACTTTTTCAAAAAACTTTAAAAAAGAAAGACAAAGATTTGCATGAAGGAGCGCGGGTACGACTACTGTTGAGGAAGCCTAACCCCATTGCTTACAACAAGTATGCTACGTACATATTACCCAAAAATCCGCGTGACATCACATTCAAAGAGACAGTCAAAATTTAGCAAGAGATGTTTGGATCTCGGGAATCTATTTTCAGCGTTCGATACAGATGTTTGCAACTGACCAAAGAAGGCAAAGAAGACATAGTATCGTATGCAGCAAGAATAAACGAGTGCTGTGAAAAATCTAAGCTGGCAGAGATGACATCCGACCAGTTCAAGTGTTTAATTTTTGTGCTAGGGCTTCAAAATAAGCAAGATGCCGAAGTTCGCAAAAAACTATTGGCTGGTCTGGAAGAGGATGCAGATAACAAACTATGCAAACTTATCAGCACTGCAGAGCGAATCAAAATAAAGCACAAGCGAATCAAAATAAAGTTCCAAAATCTCCGTGTTGGAATTGTGCAATGCACTTTGCGGAATACTGCAATTTCAGAAGTCACAAGTGCACCCAATGCAATAGAACGGGTCACAAGGACGTATATTGAAACGCACAAAGGAGCTATCCAAAAACGCATAAAGGAGCATTCCAAAAACATCAACCATAAAGCAACGTAGTCCAGGTGAACAAGGTGATCTTCGCAGCTTGCCGGAAGTACGTGGAGGTAAACATCACACCACTGTCAGCTGCAGCTAAACCAGGAAAGTCTTTCAAACTTCAAGTTGACACAGCTTCTGATGTCACAATTGTTGGGAAATCAACGTGGCATAAATTGGGCAAACCAGGAGTGCAGCTACAGGATAGTCACGCTACCAGTGCTTCGAAGGACAAAATCCGGTTAATTGCTGAATTTCCTTGCGAAATTCAGCTTCATGGGGAAGTGCAACAAATAAACATTTTTGTAGCAGATATTGATTCTCTAAACGTTTTAGGTACCGATGCACTTGACATTTTTGGCATATGGGACAAACCGCTGGCAAGCATTTGTTGCCAAGTACAAAAGTCAGAGCACCACGATCTCAATGCAGCAATGGAAGAGATTAAACAGAAGTACGCAGATATTTTCAACACAGTCCCATCGAAGTGCAGCAAAGCGACGGTGCAACTACATTTGAAGCACGACGCAAGGCCAGTGTTTCGAGCAAGGCGACCCGTAGCTTACGCAATGTTGCCATTAATAGAAAACGAACTGGAGAGACTTGAACAGTTGGGAATCATAACACCAGAATTTTCCGATTGGGCCGCACCCATTGTGGCTGTAAGAAAGCCAACAGGAAAAGTTCGAATCTGTGGTGATTTCTCATCTGGGTTGAACGCATCGTTGGAACCGCACCAGTATCCTCTTCATACTGCAGAAGACATTTATGCAAAAATAGCAAATAGTTTTTGTTTCACGCACACAAGATTCAGCGAAATTACTCACAATAAACACGCACAAGGGGTTGGTTTACCTTCAATCGTCTAGCACCCGGAGTAAAGAGTGCACCTGGAGCATTCCAGCAAATAATGGACACTATGCTAGCAGGCATAGTGACGCAGAAGCGTACATAGTAGGCGGAGGTTCAACTTGGGAAAAGCATGTACACAACGTATTCACAGTCTTGCAAAGACTAATTGAATTTTATTTTAAATTGGAGAAATGTAAGTTTTTCGTTAAAGAGGTAAAGTACCCAGGCAATTTTGTGACGCAGGAAGGTTGCGTCCAGATACAGAAAAAATCGACGCAATCCTGAGAATTCTCCCTCCTACCAATGTTGCTGAGCTGAGAGCATTCTTGGGGAGCATAAATTATTATGGAAAATTTGTACGCAGCATGAGCAACCTAGGGCACCTTTGGACAAATTGCTTCATGATAATGTCAAATTCGAATGGTCAGCAGACTGCTAGAAGGCATTTGAAGATTTTAAAAGCATTTTAAATTCTGATGCCAGACAATATTGAAAAAGTAATCGCTCATGCAGCATGTACGTTGACGCCAGCTGAGCAGAAATATTCTCAAATTGAAAAAGAAGCACTGGGACTCATCTTCGCTGTAAAGAAATTTCACCGCTACATATTTGGGCGCAGGTTTATTCTCTGTACCGATCATAAACTGCTTCTTCCCTTTTTTGGTAATAGAAAAGGTATTCCAGCACATACAGCGAATAGGCTACAGAGATGGGCACTTACACTAATGAGGTACGATTTTGAATTGCAATACATCAATACTAAAGATTTTGGGTGCGTGGATATGCTATCTAGACTAATTGGTAACAACGAAAATGAAGATATGGTTATAGCGTGTGTGCAGCTCGAAGAAGATGTATCTGAAATGTTATATGATCAGGTCAGCAAACTTCCGGTGACTTTAAACATGGTGCAGCATGCTACCAATAAATGTAAGCAGTTACAAGCAGTCATCAAAGCGATTAACTCAGGCTGGGCGAGAAAGTTTGCCACTGAGCTAATGCCGTACAACAGACGGCGTGATGCTTTAAGTATCGTGAACGGATGTATTCTCTTTGGAGAACGGGTCGTTGTACCATATCGCTTACAAAAACGCATTTTAAATCAACAGCATCGGGGGCACCCAGTCAAGGAAAGGATGAAAGCAGTGGCTAGAAGTCACGTATACTGACCAGGCATTGATGATGATATCGTATCAGTCGTGCGAAACTGTGAACCGTGTTGAATGGCAGCAAGATCGCCAGTAAAAGCAACTCTTTAGTCATGGCCTCTTCAGTCGTAGGCCCATGCTCATTCCAAATGGCCTGAAATTTTCGAAACAACAAGCATTACGTCATCAGTGATGATAGAAAAGAATAATGAGAATTTCGCACATTATGGAGATTGTGACACACTATTATCAGACAATGGCACACAATCTGTTAGGGCACAATTTCAGGAATTTCTGAAAACAAGAGGAGTGAAGCATATACGAACAGCGCCATACCACCCGCAATCAAATGGGCAGGCGGAAAGGTTTGTAGAGACATTGAAGAGAGCTTTATCAAAACTTCGCAACGAAGGGACGAGTGTGGAGAATTTAGAGACATTCTTACAAACTTACAGATCGACGGCAAATCCGAATGTTCCCAATGGTAAAACACCAGCAGAAGCATTTCTGAACAGAAAAATAAAGATATCGTTAGATTTGATAAATCCGCAAACAATGCAGAACGACATAAAACGGAACGATATAAAACAATTTAATAAAAAAACATGGAGCGAAGCCGAGATTCCTGCAAGAAGGTGATCAGTAGGGGTATAACTTGTTTGTAACCTCATATTTACATGGCATCACGCGATGAAAAATGGGTAAAAAGTAATTTTGAAAATATTTTTGGGTCATTTTGTTAAAAAAAAACTTCCCCCACCAACCTCAATTTCTAAAAAAAAATGTATATAATTTAAAAATAAAAAATTACAGATAATGTTTTTATAATGTAGGTTTTAATGATAATAAAATGTATATACACTTTAAATTTAAAGTACGGGATGTTTTACAATTCGAGAAAATGTCCTGAACGACTTTGACATCGCGTTCTGCACATATATTACTGAGCTGATGTCCTGGAATAATTGAATTTTCTTTCACCCAGAGCCTTAGGAAGCAGTCATAAGCTTTTTCAAACTGGTTCTTCTTTCTAGTGCTGTAAAATTACTTTCGTTGAAACAGTGATCAGAGAACCAAATTTCGTACCATGCTCCACATATAAATTTACAAATTGGAAGTAGCTTCGCTTGGTACTTTGGAATGAGTATAAAAGCTAAAATTGCAAGAATTGCTATTTTATATGAAATGTACTATATAAGGGGATTATCCAACGTTTCTTTTATTCCATTAAATATAGTTAAAGCTCTTCCATTCTCAAGAAGCAGTACAGCCAACAGTTTTTCCCATCAAAATGAAGACACCAGCTCTCATTTTTCAGATTTTTTTTGTACTTTTCTTCTAAAATTTCTGCTGATTTTATTGCTGCTTCATATACTCCAGCTTGTGAAGGTGTAGAGATTGGAACTCCGGACTCTGCCAAAAGCTTACAGATTTTTTGAACATCCAACAACTTTTTTAACACAAGATTTTTTAATTCAAGCTACAATAAAAAAGTTGTATTGCCTCAAAGTCAAAAAAGTTGTTGGATATTCCATTGTCTGTCGAAAATGGTATAGTAGTAAAGATCGGATTTCGCATTTTTGCAATTTCTCAGAAAACCTGACGTGAAGGCGAAAAACTGAGAACGCCATTATGTTTAGAATGGTCCATTTATATATAAAAACTATATGAGAATATAGAAGTAGTCAACAATTCGAAATATGTCGGCCTGTGTAATAGATCTATCAATTATTCTAGATCCACAAAATAACATTTTTCTTCAAGTAATATTTCATATTTTTATATAGTTTTCTTCATCGATCATTTTTCAATAAGCTGAGTACATAATTCTACACTCCATTTGCAGAAGTGATTGATAATATTGGGGGATTAATATTGGTGCAATTAATTTAGTTTTACTAATTGCATTTTGCAATATATTTGCAGTCATCAAATTATTTATAATGAGAGAATGCGTCATGAAATGCCAATTCTAGTTGCGCCATATTAAGACTTATGAAAAGGGTCCGTAGGGTAGTGACAAAAAGAAGTTCTTGTCATGTTCATTGGTTTGGCTGAGTAGCTGTGGGATTGTCCCACGTCATGTGTGGCCAGCCTCAGGTGGTGATCTTCCGATCAGTACAGGGATTGTGATTTTGTGTCTTTAAAACAACCGCATCCTAGTGGAGTTTACAAAAAACCCAATGCTTACACTCACTAGAACTCAATCATCTTAAAAAATAATTCAAAAAAACATTTCTGACATAGTTTCATAAATTTCAATTTCATTGTAAACTTTACTGTTTCAAAATAACTATAAATGGAAATTTCTAACAATTACAGAATACACTTAGCATTTTGACATTTTTCATCTCCCATTTTTGACTATACCATGAATTTCTCAAAATTCATTGTGCTCAGCATCCAAAAATATATAAAAATACTTTGTCCTCTTGGGTAATGTAATTTTAAATTTTAACTTGGTTTACGGGAGCATCATCCCCTTGTCGGAGGCGTATGCCCGAATGCAACTGCGCGAAAGAGAGTTTCATTGAATCCCAAAAGTTCAGTGTCATGAAGAATATGCATAGTACATTCGAAATTGCCACATATACGCTGCAAGGATGGACCCACTGTCACCCATGTCCATAGCACTTGGTGCCTTTCTGGTACGAGACCAGCGAGACGGTTGCCGGAGTACGATATTGAGTACCACCTCACTTTTCTTTGTACGATTATGCTCCAAATGCCGTTTCCTTAGTAGGACTTTCGGATGCTTTAAAGGAGGAAAAAGCAAGCCTGTAATGATCTCAGCAGTTCCGAGACTTTGTCGGATTAGATCGGCTTTCTCAATGTTGTTCAGTTCGATTTTATTCACTTTTATCGTATTTGGATAATTGAACGGATTTTATATTGGATATTATATTAATTTTTATGTATACCGTAGGAATACGCGTTTTCAAATAATTATTTTTTGCAATTTATAGAAATTGTTTACATTTTTTACTTTTTCACCACATTTTTTACACTTTTTTATTCTTTTTCTCATACTTTTTCGTAGCAGGGATGATTTTTTCAGTACAGTAGTACTTTTTTACTTTCCTACTACTGAGACATTTTCGGTACAATTTAATAAATTTTAAAATTTAATAAAATGCTTAGACATAATGGCCCATATTCATTGTCAAATGAAGTTACAACTTAACTTTAGAACTCTACTGAGTATACAGAGAATACACCGAGTGGTGTATTCTAAGGTAGTAAGGTTTATTAGATACTAACTTTGACTATAAATATGCGGCAGTGAATTTAATGATTTTAAAAATTTGGCCATTTCTGAAATATATAAAGGAAAGGATATTTTTAGCTCAAAATATAATAACCAATACATCGACTTCAAGTAAATACAATTTCAACTTTCAAGCTACGGTCAGATTAGGCAAATATTTGCCCAAATACAAGTTAGAGAAATGTGTAAATATTTCTCAAAGAAAAAACAAATTTTTAATATTTTACGATCCGACTTTATTGATGGTAAATACAGAAGTGATTCTTAACTAATTTTTACCTTAACTTAACACCTACGACTTAACGCCTACGTCTGCTATTGTCATCAATTCTTTTGAAGTAATTGCAAAAGTGCAGACGCTACGCTAGCAATTTTGGTTATTGTAATAAAAGAATCGATGAAACAGCCATTTAGGGTTTGAAGCGTTGACCGCGTGAACTTAAACTCAGATATTTTTAAAATCACCTAAAATCGTATGTGACTGATCCAGTATATTATTTTACTGAGTGTATTTTCCCAGTATTTGGGCAAATATTTGCCTAATCTGACCGTAGCTTAAGTAAATATAAATGTTTTTTTAAAACCTGCCTTAACATAAAATTAAAAAATTTACTGTGAAATGTTTTTACTACAATTGCAATTAACATTTACCAGAATAAAGTTGTTTTCGGTAAATTTTACAGGATAAAGTATTTTTCCTATAAATTGAACCCTTTTTTTTTGGAACCATTAACATTTCAGCTTTAATTTTAAGCACGTTGTCGCGGCATAAATTAGCGACAGAATTTTGTTTGTTGTTATTGTTGTTTGTTTGTTATTGTTTTGTGTTTTCCCTTTGTTCGGGGCGACGGGTGAACAAAACCGAAGGGAAAAACACAGACCGAAAACGCGCGCTGACACTTTTTATTGCATTGTTCTTTTTTTATTACATTGTTCTTTTTTATTAATATTATTTTGGTTTAATTGAACCAAGTTTGACACTCGCGGGTGGAATGCAGCCGGGCGGAGAATTGACAACTGCTGTCAAGATCTCTTATTCCCTTTGTTACGACTTCGTTTTAGAAGTTTGTTGATGAGCTTTTACGATCCGATGTTGGGGAAGGCATTGCGCGAAACTATACTTACGGGACGAAGACATAATATGAAAAAAAAACTAGACTAAAGCTTTTTGTACTCTAAATCTGTTTTGGGAGGGGAATCTGTCGACATTTATGCTTTCGCCTATACATACATGAGTGCCGCCAATTTGAGTATTTTCATTTTGGTGGGTGCGGGGGTGTATATGTAAATTTGCCAAACACACTCTAGAAAAATCTGAGAAGATCTTTCACATATAGGTGTGGGCAAAGCCCCGACTGCGAATACTGGCTTCTGCGTAGGTCGCGCTCATGTGTGGGGGGGGAAGATGTTAGAGAAATGTAAAGTGAGCGCCATATATGCGTTCATATAGACAAGATTCTTTTAGTTCTTTTTAGGCAGGGAAAAGAGTGCGAACAGAATTAGTGGACTGGCGTTTTCTTTTTTTGATTTCAAAATTTAAATTTTCGAGTAGTGCGGTTTTAATTGTGGATTTAATTTTGATTCTTGTGGTTTTTAATTTTTGATTTTGATTCTTAAATTGTGTTTTTTTTGGTTGCTGTGGACCTTCGTTGGATCGTGGAGCTGAGGCAGGAGATATTTTCGAAGGGAGTATTTTTCCGCGCTGGTGTTATTTCCACCAGCGGGTGGCAATTGTGTATTTGGTTTTTTTTATCTGTGGCGGTCGGCCATTGGGTTTATTCGAAAGATATAAAGAAAAAAAAGTAATGTAAATAGAGTTTGTCAAGTTGTGGCAAGTCGGTTGTGGCAAGTCGGCCACTGGTGTTTCGAGATTTTATAGTGGAGTTGGTCTCCGTCGGTTCTGTGGTCCTGGTTTCCCCTTTCCCTTCCAATTTTTGTTGTGGCGTCCCGCACCTGAGCCAAGTTGTTGCTGGACATTGATTTTTTTCGAAGTCCAGCTGGTGAATTGATTCTTTAATGAATCGTGTGAGGGATTTCAGGCAGGTCGGTCTGGTCCCGTAAATCAAGTGCACATAAAAACATAATTTTTGTCATTAGTGTTTTTTTTTCTAAAATGCTCTCGTTTGACAAATTTCCGTGTTGTGTGTCAGTGAGTGGTACCGTGAACCAGGTGCACATAAGAACTTGATTTTTGTCATTAGTATTTTTTTTTAAAATACTCTCGTTTGACAGATTTCCGTTTTGTGTGTAAGTGGGTTTTCGTTTCCATTTCACGTTCGGTTATTTGCGGTTTCCATATACGTATATTTCAGAGAGGGATTTGAAAAGTTTAGTTATCGGGTTTTCGCGTATTCGTGTGTTTCGTTCGGTCGGGGATACCATTCCGCGAGGGTCGGCTTAAATCCCACGCTTCGCGACTGTGCTATTCGGGCAAATAGGGAATTTAATTATCGCGTGGGGATTTTTGGATATTAGTTTTTTTAAAGTTTAGTTAAAAACTAGCGTGATAAGCTGGCGCCCAACGTGGGGCTATTTTGTTTTTTTAATAAAAATGTTTTTGTTTTTTTTTCAATAATTTTTTTTTGATTTTTAAAAAAAAAGTTTTTTTAGTTTTCGGGTTTTTTTTTTCAAATTAAATTTTTTTTTTGATTTAAATATATTTATTTGTTTTTTTTTGTGCCGTTTGTTTTGGTTGTATTAATCCAGTTTTTTTATAATTTACTAATTAGTCTTTTTATTTTATTTAGCATTTTTTTTTTAATCGTATCGGTGAGAACGACACTGCCGGCGGAGTTCGTGTTTTTTTTGGTGAGTCCGTTCCATTTTATTTTTTTAACTTTTTTTTGTGAATTGACAATTACTGTTTGGTTTTTTTTTAAAATTTGTATTTTTAATAATTTTTTTTGATCTTGATTTTATTTATTTAAATTTTTTTTTCTGTGAGCGCGGTACGCTGGTTTATTTTATATATTTTTTTAAAATGTTTTTTTGAGTGGGTTATTCTTATATGAAGAAATTGAGGAGTTAGTTGGGGTAGTTTCGGTTCATTTCGAGGTAGAGGGCAAGTCGGTCCATGCCTCGTGGTGTCGGATTTGGCCCAGGCATTGATTCTTGGCGGGGACTTGTGGTCTAGGGCCGGTGTTGTGCCAGATTTGGCCAAGAATCAGTGGAGTTTTTCCCACCAAGTCGAGGTCTCGTCAGTAGCGGCGGTAGTTGATAGGGCTGCTTTCTCAACTAGGGAGAATTCGGTTCTTGAAAAGTCAGTATAATTTTCAGGCTAAGGCCTCGTCAGTAGCGGCGATAGTTGATAGGTTTGCTTTATCAACTAGGGAAGATTTGGTTTTTCAAGAGTCAGAGGAGTTTTCCAGGTCAAGGCCTCGTCAGTAGCGGCGATAGTTGATAGGTTTGCTTTGTCAACTAGGGAAAATTCGGTACTTGAGGAGTTAGTAGGGGAAGTTTTCCGAGCTATGCCTGAGGGACTTGGGGCTGACTTAGAACTCCATGTTTTCGTGTATTTTGACGATATTATTATCGTTACAAATACATTTGATAAGCATGTTGAGGTTCTGAGGGAGGTCCTGAGGAGGATTTGTGGGCAGGGCTTGTGATGAATAGGGAAACATTTAATTGTTCTGTTTCTTCGCTACGGTACTTAGATTTGTTTCGAATTTCGCTGATTTGGTAAAGCCTCTAACTGGTCTTCTAGAGACGAAGAACAGGTTTAGATGGCCGCCGGAGTGCGAGAACAGCTTTTGTTATAGGGGACAAGGAAATCTCTTATTTGAGTAGGTCGTTGAGTAGGAGCTAGAGAACTAACAAATTAAGACCACCTTGAGGGCTTATGTGCCGGAGAACCACAGGACGTGGGATTCTCGTCTCTCAAAGGTGGCATGCTGTAATGGAACAGCGCAGCGTGAGATTTTGGGGTCGTCTCCATACTTCGTGAGTTTTGGCCGGAATATGGCGGTCAGATGTGATAAGGATTATAGACGAGTGGGGGACTCAGACCAACCGGACAGTACCGGGCCAAGAAAATGGCAGACTTGAGGGACGACATATAGAAAAGTTGGAAATGGTAAACTCAGACGTAGAGATGTACGGAATTTACCACACGAGTTAGTATGGAGACGTTATTTTGGTTTTGTCCGATTTTTTTTTTTTTGGTTAAAAAGAGGGTGTCTTTGTGGGCATATGTTTTGGAAGACGAAGACGGACGAGAATAGGGGACTCAGGGTGATTTTCTCCGGTTAGATTCGAAAGTTGGCTGGTCTCAGGAGACCAAGCAACTTTCGCGGAGGTGGAGGTGGGGTTGTCGCGGCAGAAATTAGCGACAGAATTTTGTTTGTTGTTATTGTTGTTTGTTTGTTATTGTTTTGTGTTTTCCCTTTGTTCGGGGCGACGGGTGAACAAAACCGAAGGGAAAAACACAGACCGAAAACGCGCGCTGACACTTTTTATTGCATTGTTCTTTTTTTATTACATTGTTCTTTTTTATTAATATTATTTTGGTTTAATTGAACCAAGTTTGACACTCGCGGGTGGAATGCAGCCGGGCGGAGAATTGACAACTGCTGTCAAGATCTCTTATTCCCTTTGTTACGACTTCGTTTTAGAAGTTTGTTGATGAGCTTTTACGATCCGATGTTGGGGAAGGCATTGCGCGAAACTATACTTACGGGACGAAGACATAATATGAAAAAAAAACTAGACTAAAGCTTTTTGTACTCTAAACCTGTTTTGGGAGGGGAATCTGTCGACATTTATGCTTTCGCCTATACATACATGAGTGCCGCCAATTTGAGTATTTTCATTTTGGTGGGTGCGGGGGTGTATATGTAAATTTGCCAAACACACTCTAGAAAAATCTGAGAAGATCTTTCACATATAGGTGTGGGCAAAGCCCCGACTGCGAATACTGGCTTCTGCGTAGGTCGCGCTAATGTGTGGGGGGGGGAAGATGTTAGAGAAATGTAAAGTGAGCGCCATATATGCGTTCATATAGACAAGATTCTTTTAGTTCTTTTTAGGCAGGGAAAAGAGTGCGAACAGAATTAGTGGACTGGCGTTTTCTTTTTTTGATTTCAAAATTTAAATTTTCGAGTAGTGCGGTTTTAATTGTGGATTTAATTTTGATTCTTGTGGTTTTTAATTTTTGATTTTGATTCTTAAATTGTGTTTTTTTTGGTTGCTGTGGACCTTCGTTGGATCGTGGAGCTGAGGCAGGAGATATTTTCGAAGGGAGTATTTTTCCGCGCTGGTGTTATTTCCACCAGCGGGTGGCAATTGTGTATTTGGTTTTTTTTATCTGTGGCGGTCGGCCATTTGGTTTATTCGAAAGATATAAAGAAAAAAAAGTAATGTAAATAGAGTTTGTCAAGTTGTGGCAAGTCGGTTGTGGCAAGTCGGCCACTGGTGTTTCGAGATTTTATAGTGGAGTTGGTCTCCGTCGGTTCTGTGGTCCTGGTTTCCCCTTTCCCTTCCAATTTTTGTTGTGGCGTCCCGCACCTGAGCCAAGTTGTTGCTGGACATTGATTTTTTTCGAAGTCCAGCTGGTGAATTGATTCTTTAATGAATCGTGCGAGGGATTTCAGGCAGGTCGGTCTGGTCCCGTAAATCAAGTGCACATAAAAACATAATTTTTGTCATTAGTGTTTTTTTTTCTAAAATGCTCTCGTTTGACAAATTTCCGTGTTGTGTGTCAGTGAGTGGTACCGTGAACCAGGTGCACATAAGAACTTGATTTTTGTCATTAGTATTTTTTTTTAAAATACTCTCGTTTGACAGATTTCCGTTTTGTGTGTAAGTGGGTTTTCGTTTCCATTTCACGTTCGGTTATTTGCGGTTTCCATATACGTATATTTCAGAGAGGGATTTGAAAAGTTTAGTTATCGGGTTTTCGCGTATTCGTGTGTTTCGTTCGGTCGGGGATACCATTCCGCGAGGGTCGGCTTAAATCCCACGCTTCGCGACTGTGCTATTCGGGCAAATAGGGAATTTAATTATCGCGTGGGGATTTTTGGATATTAGTTTTTTTCAAGTTTAGTTAAAAACTAGCGTGATAACGTACATAATACATATTGCTTTTTTTTAATAATTTTTGAATAGGATAGGGCTCGCAATGTTCATAGAAATATTAGTTCAATAAAAAAAATTTGAAATATTTCTATGAATCTCAGTGTGTTTCAGTTTCAAACACAAAACTAAAACAAAAATTTCAATTTTAAATGGATTTTGAAGTGAATGGAAATTTGTCGTCTTATAATAAACCCCCGCGCCAGTAAATTCTTCGCCCAAAAATGTATAAAATTGGTTTGAAATTCATAAAAATATTGTTTAATTTTCTTTGAAATCGTATGAAAAGTAGTATAAAATTGTACTAAATAACATACAATTGTACCGAAGTCTTTGTATACCGAAAATATAACTAATTCAATTCTTATAAAAAACTATAGACAAATGTTGAATTTCAAAGAAAATTAGCAATATTTTTATAAATTCCTTTTTTTGTTTATTTGTATATTGTTTCTTAAAAGAATTTTTTTAAATCAAATGAAATAGTTATATTTTCGGTACAATTGTATGTAATTTCGTATAATTATATACTACTTTTCATACGAAATCGAATCATCCCTGCGAAAAATCGGAATAATTCGTGGTGATATCACCTATAGTGTGTGAAGCAAAGAACGAAAAATCAAAAAAAAAATGGTCCGCCATATTGGATTTTAGGGAATTTACAGAGAGTGAGCGACTCTCACTCTGTCTGTATACTCTGTGATTACTAACTTGAACATTGTAACACTTTCTTAGTTATTAGAATAAAATGTAACTTGAATTATTGATATTGTCAGTTGTTTCTTATTTAGAACCACAACAGTAAGTACTACAACTTTTGAACGAATTCTTCGATTTCATAATCTTGAAAGTTTTTCAGAATCAGATTCCACAATAACCATGATTATTTGTTTGTGCTTGACATGTAAAAATCATGAAAAACTTACGAACAACAAAAAAAATATATAAATTACCTTCAGTGTAAATCCGATTTGAAAAGGAAACACATCACGGAAGACTTCTTCAACAAGAAATTCGGCAATAATTTCGCAGCGACTGCCACTTTGCATTATAGAGCACCACAATGAAATCATCTCATACGCCTTCACGCGTAAATTTCTAAAATTAACAAAATTAGAGAAATTCCGTAACACGCTTGCACACGAATCTTACGAGAATGGCTTCTTTGCTCCTGTTGCATGCTTCGTCGATGTGAATTTAATGGTATCTGAGAGAAAACCTAAAATGCAGTGGTGTTGTGATTTTAAGTGGCTACGCAATCTGAAACAAGACATATTTTTACAAATTGTGAACTTTAGGTTAAAACAAACTATTAATTTACGTCAACATCAAGACATGCAGCAGCTGCAATAGGTGAAAATGAATCTTGGGGAGCAAAGCTCCCATCGCTAAATTGTCAGATATCGCATTCTGTTGCAAAGCACTGCAAGTCACACCAAGACCACGGCTTATTAGGTTTATAATCTTTTTCGGCATAAAAACCTTTTCTACGGGAAATGGTTCGCTGTAAATTTGAAATGGACTTTAAAATGCGGAATCTTGTAAATTTATCTCATACCATATGGCGGTTTCGAGGTAACCAATAATATTACGAAAGCGTAAGTACAATTGAGCCGCTCGTAGTACAGGCTCATCGCTTACCACCAGGACCGGAAGATTCAGTTGTTCCCGTTCGACGGAGTCATCATATATTTCTGTACACCTCGAAAACATTTCGTTCAGCAGTGCATGCAAGCTTCCCAAGCACTTCAGTTGGTAATTCTGCCATGCGGTTTTGTAATTAATTCCTTGTGCGCCTCCGCCACGCACCTGTAGTAAGAGGTGATTACATCTTGCACTGCATCGGCTAAGTTCATTGTCATGAGAATCTACGAACCGGGCTAGAAAAAGTTCGACAATGCCCTTAGCTGGTCCACTCGAGCCCGAGTATAAACGTAAACACGTTTCTATGCATCGTAGCGCCGATGGATATCCGGAGGCCGGAACATTCACGAGCGCCTCGTAGATCTTAGGCAGATGGTTGCCAGCAAAGGATTTTATTAGGTCAGGCGACTGCTGTGACATAACGGCGAGTTTCTCTGTAATGAGAATATTATTTAATTAATGTATTATTTAAAGTAGAGACCAACCGAAACAATACAAAAAATACAAAATTACACCATTTAGGACAACAAAAACAAATAAAACAATATTACCTATAACTCTGCAGGCAAAATTTCAAGTAATTCTCGATATGAAACTGTCCTGGAAACCAAATGTGGAGGAAAGCATTAAAAAAACATTTGTCACCTATTATGCGTGTAATAACTTGGGGGTTAGATCCGCAAGTGACCTACTTGTAAAGGACAAAGATTGAAATCTTTGTCTTTTGTGAAATCATGATTGTCCATTCAATTTTTTGAAGTCTTTTTTCATTCACAAGATTGCATTCTTTTGTTTTAAGTTAAATGAATGCAGCCTTTTCAGTGCATTCTTTTGAATTCATGAGTGAATGCAATCTTCAGAGGGATGAAATCAAAAGAATGCATTCTTTATGATTGCAATCTTTTATTGATTTAATTTTTTTGAGTGAAATCACAAAAGACTTCAACGTTTTGAGTGAAATCACAAAAGACTTCAGCCTTTAGAGTGAAATCATTTCAGTTTTTTTTCGATTTGAATTCTTTTTTAAATTCAATTTTTATACTTCAAAATATTGTTCAATTTTCCAAAATCGTCTGAACAAATAATTTCATTGTTGGGCTCTCCGCTCAAATATCCAGTAGCTACAAGATGGAACTCCTTATACGACTCCAGTAAGGTGCTACTTACACACAAGGAGAATATAAACGAACTGTGCAAAATGTTTGCTGAGACCAACTTCCATGAGAAAGATTTTAAGTACTTAGAAGAGTACCTAATACTGCTAAAACCGATTGCAGACGCAGTAGATTTCTTGCAAAAAAAACGAGGGAATGGTATATGGGATTCTCCTTCATATGATTTCAAATTTAAATAAAAAAAAAATAAAATGATTTTAAAAAAGAATTCAAATCGAAAAAAACTGAAATGATTTCACTCTAAAGATTGAAGTCTTTTGTGATTTCACTCAAAAAAATTAAATCAATAAAAGATTGGAATCGAAAAGAATGCATTCTTTTGATTTCATTCCTCCGAAGATTGCATTCACTTTTGAAATCAAAAGAATGCATTCATTTAACTTAAAACAAAAGAATGCAGTCTTGTGAATGGAAAAAGACTTCAAAAAATTGAATGGACAATCATGATTTCAAAAAAGACAAAGATTTCAATGTTTTACTTTGCAGTTAAAATAGCATTCAATGAATGCAATCTTGATTTATTCATAATTGAATGTGACTTCAAGGGAATGCAGTTAAAAAGATTGCATTCTTTTACAGCTCTGTCTGGTATAAGGCTCTAGAAACGATATCGACAGTAAAGATGCTAGAAAGACTCCAGCGTCAACTTTGTGTTGGTATAGTAGGAGCCCTCAAAACAACATCTGCAGAGTCGCTTAACGTGATGATGCACTTAATACCAATAGATCTCTTAGCTAAGAGAATCTATATATATAAAAGAGACGTGTATGTTTGTCGCGAGTATACGCGAAAACTACAAAACCGATTCTCACCAACATTTATATGTGTTCTATGGGTCGTGAGTTGTGGGTGGGATAGGTTTTGACACGCCCACTTTTACTTCCCACAAGTTAGAAAATACGTGTTTCTCTCACATTTGTGAATCTTTTAAAGCAAATACCATATGATCAACAATCAACTTGGTTGCCACCTAGGACTTAATTTTTCCCCACCCATGCAGTGTTACCATATCTGCGGGTTTTTTACCTTTCGGTTTCTTTCAAAGTATGAAATCGATTTGCTAAAGTATTTCAAGTCGATGTACCGATCACAAATTTCAACAACTTCGTGCATTTTCAACATTAAATGCAGCAGGGAGTAATAATTAAGGTTATTTCCATTTGATTGCATGTAACTTTTCAACAATGGAAAAAACCTAAGGCAATGCCAAAATAACGCGGCTTCTCCTTGAGTATTACATATTCGCAATTCCATAATTTGCCCCAATCTCCCAGTGCACATTTTACGCCCACTTTCACAGTACTTCATTTCCACTTAAATGCATTTGCCATTTACATTCCAAATGACTACGGAAAAATGTCTATTGTGAATGGAAATTAAATTATACCCAACTTTTGTCGCGAACTCCAATCGTAAACGAAATTCCGTTCGTGCAACCGTTTACACTGACTGCATATTCCCTCCCGCACCAGCATCGGAATCTACAGATTTGTTCGTTTTCAACTGTTTACACTGCCGGGCCATTTTGTGCGAGCATTCGGCTACGTACCAAAGCTCAAAGATCGTAATCCAGTCGTTTGCACCGGCCGAATTAACGGCATTTGTTTCAAATCTAGACATCAAAAATGCGTTTAACTCCGCTAATTGGAGTTACACCTTAAGGACACTAAACAATCTGGGAGCCCCAGACTACTTGCTTCGGATTATAGCCAACTACTTCCAGCAGAGGATAGTTCTGTATGACACAGAGGAAGGTCCCAAACAGTACGAAGTAACTGGCGGAGCGCCACAAGGCTTACTCCTTGGTCCCCTCCTGTGGAACACCATTTACGACGGAATCTTCAAAATCCGAAAGCCAGAAGGAGTGAACATTGTAGGCTACGCGGATGATGTAGCGATCGTTGTAACGTTGTAACGCTGCAATCGAAAGCGTCAAATCGTGGCTACAAATAGCAGGTCTGCAACTGGCAGAACACAAAACCGAAGCAGTTCTCATCAGTAGCCGGAAAAAAGTGGAGCAAATCGAAATACGGGTTGGAGACCACATCATCCAATCCATGAAAAAAAATCTGCATAACAAAATTTTTCACAGAAAATTAATAAAAAGCTTTTTAGCGTAAAAGTCTGATGGCCGCTCCATCAGTTTTTCATACTTAGCTTTCTTGCACCAAAATTCGTTCTCGTTCACTTTGCATGGCTTCTTCATGCAAAATTTTTTCCATGGCTTTTTCGCAAACACACTTTGTTCAGGGTTTTTTCAATCTGAGGGTGTTATTTTACAATTCAACAAAGGCCGGCGTTGATACAATGGACCAAATGGTAACGCATTTCTCCACAAAACGGTCAACCAGACGTTGGCGATTAGCATTTTTTTGCAACATGATAGACGTTATGGGATTAGCCGCTTACATCATATGCAATGAAAATATAGAAGGAACCAGAAAAGAGAAGCGACGATTGTTCTTGAACACGCTGAGTAAACAATTGGTGCTTGCAGTACTGAAAATCGCATGAACAACAACCATATTTTGGGACAACATTAAACCCGTTTGGCCATTGAATCTTTCTTTGGAAGGTCGTTGAATATTCCCGTTGAATATAACCAACAAAGCGGCCCTAGTACACTGAATTCCAGAAAAGATTGCAGAATTTGTGTCACGCAAGACGAAAATCTGCGTAGGAAGACACGTTTTTACTGCACCAAATGCACCTGTGTGCCAACAACATTCTAAAGTTGATTATACTTGTTTTTCATGCATTCCACAAAATGAATAAAAATTTTTTTACATTTAGTCTAAAGACCAAAATAATATACGAGCATATTTCATTCAATTCAAAGTTACGGTACCCTTTTTACCATACAAATGCATGAAAACGTATAGGGGTCTAGCCAGGCGTATGTGTTTGTTCGCAGGTTTCAGAATATGTATTTGACGGGGGTTAACCCCTTCTAACAGAATTTGTTAGTCAACATCATGTGCTTTACCAAAATTAGATTTTTGTCAAACAATATAGTTGAGAATATTTAAAGAAAAAGTTTCGCGACTCCAAATTACCTTAGAAAATATAGTTTGAAAAATGTTTCCTATCTCATAATATTATAATGCTGTACATTAAGATTTTTATGTTGCAATTTCAAATTGGATTTTCCCTTTTTCCCTCCCAAAATGTTGTATTGGGTCTAAAAATGATTGTCCCACAGTTACATCTCAATCGTATAACTCTAGACCGCCCCATTTATTGATTTAAGGTGGTCAAATCGGCCACCATAAAAAGCTGCGCCAAAAAAATTTCATTATTATTTTCGGATTAAGCGTGACAAAATACATAAGGAACAGCCAAGTGGATAAAAGCGGTATGTAACACAAATTTAAATATTGATCATAGTTTCGAAGAATCAGAAGCGACATTGAAAAAAGAAAAATTAAAAACTTTAAAACTTATTTTCTTAATAGAATTTGTCTGTTACATACCGCATTCATCCCTTCTACTCCTATCGGAGTAGATCTACTATCGCGATGATTTTTAAACTTCTACTCCTCTACTACTCTCGTAAAATTTCTAGGGTTTTTGCGGTCGCTGATTTCGAATTTGATGTCGGAATTTAAAAATTCAAGATGGCGTAACCAATATGGCGGCCAACAATTTAAGATTTCATCAAAAAAGTAAGAAATTTTGTATAGGGGAGTTTTTGGAGTAGCTGATTTCGACTGAAACTTACTCACTTGTTTTTTTTTATTATTTTTGATATATAATTTTCTAAATAATCGATAATAACTTCAAAATCACTTAAAACCGCACAGTAATGAGCAGTTGTTACAACACAGAGATCGCTGCGGAACATTTTTATCTTTGAGCAGTTCGTTTGACAGTTAATTTCAACGAATCCACAACTGCCTGTTTGTTATCATTTTTTTTATTTGAATCACCTTATTAAATGGGAAATACTTACCTAATAAACCAAACATAGCATTGGCGTGCAATTCCAGATCACGTGCATTAGAAGCCTTCAGGATCATAGTCATCCAGAGATGACCTTTCTGCTCCAATACCTCAACCGTGCATTGTTCCAGGAATGCAGTAAGCAGCTGCAATCCCACGGGGCGGCTAGCGGTTTTTGTTAGAAGGGAACTTATTGTTTGTATCACATTGTCGACATCACTGGGGATCTTTAATTTTTATAATGAAACCTATTAGCACCAATTAGTCTAAGCCGGAAGGTAGATAAATAACTTCTTTTTTTTATGCGAAAAGTTGCACTGGTCAAAATAAAACTACTTTGTAAAAAAAGTTTAGTAATCCAAAAATTTTCTGAATTTTAACAGTTTTTAAAAAAAATTTGTTTATGGGAGCGAATAAAATAGTTTTATTTTGACCAGAGCAACTTTTCGCATAAAAAAAAGTTTTGTAACCCCCAGGAAAAAAGTTTGAATAGTAGGTTAATTTTAGGTTAATAACGGGATAACATCATAACGGGATAACATCATAATATTCATTCGAAAGGTATAGATAACACTTTTCCAATGATACTGTAAAATGTGCCTGTGAGTCACAGCATATGAAATAGCTTTATACGTAGACTTTTTACGATGAGTGTAGGTATATACCAGAGTGGGGATTAGTGCATTGCATTTTCAGCTAAACTGTTTAGTGGTAGTGGAACTTTTTTTCCACCACCACTGAGCATTCCACTAGTAGTACTCCAGTGCTAGATGTGTGGAACACTTTGTAATTTCAAACTAATAATTTCTATACTACAAGACTAAAATATAATTTTGTTTGGCTTTATTTGATATTTAACAATAAAACAATTAAAATAGATGAAATAGATGTTTAGAGTACAAAAATTATTAGCTAGAAAAGTGTAGAGTGATACAATGCTTAAAAATATGTTGGTCAATAAACAACAACAAAACATCAGACAGAATAATGACATCAGGAAGACTAGGTACTCGAGTACTCGAGCTCTATCGAACGGAGAATATAATTTGTAAAGCCAAATATGGGTAGTGGAATTTTGAAGTGAAGCCATTTAGAACTACTAAACTCTTTACCTACAACTAGGATTACCAGACGTACTCTTTTAAAGAGTACAGTACTCTTTTTATGGCCCTCCGATTTTTTACTCTCACTTTTTTCCCGAAAGTACTATTAAGAACTCTTTTTTTATATCTGTGACTTTACCATATAACAACTGAATGTATCGGCTCAGTAATGTTACCAATTTTTATTATTCGTCAGAATTGAAACAAAAGACTTCAAATGTTATGTTTATTAGCTTGAAGCTTCTTTCGTCACATTGCATTCAAAAAGTTACACTAATTCTTAAATGTTAGGATTAAATCAAAAAATTTAGTATGAAACCTATCACTATTTTAACCGCAATATTAAAAACAATTTTGAATGTCTTTCGAAAACAATTCAAATAAATAACAAAATTTTTCAATTTCTTGAAGAAGGATCGCAACATTAGCACCCAGACTCTAAAATTTTGTGTTATACCTTTTATCCGTTTAATTTGTTTGTCACCTAGACCCTTTGGAGTTTCAAATTTAAATTCATTAACGCCTAATGAAACCTAAGTAGTAAATTTTAATTTTGAATCGGCGTATACGTTGGTACTTGGCGAGTTTTACAAAATTTTAAATTGATTTTTTTAGTATTTCAGATTAAAAAACCTTTGGGCATAAATTATTGTATTTTGTGGCTGTAGGAAATATCGCCCAATGAAAAATCGCCCAAAAACAAAAATGAAAAATCGCCCAAAAATTTTTCATACAAAATTGGGTGATTTTTCATATGAAAAATCGCCCAAATTTTTTGGGCGGTTTTTCCAAATTTTTGGGCCAAATTTCCTTTTTTGGTTTTTGGGCGATATTTCATAATGAAAAATCGCCCAAAAACTAAAAAGGAAATTTCGCCCAAAAATTTAAAAGGAAAAATCACCCAAAAAAAAGGAAAAATCACCCAAAAACTGAAATGGAAAAATCACCCAAAAATTTGGAAAAATCGCCCAAAACAAAAATTAAAAATCGCCCAAAAATTATAAAGGTAAAATCGCAACAACCTTATGGAAAGAGTTCAGCAACATTGAAACTGTTAAAAACACGGCACACATCAATCCAAACTTAAAAAATTTTAACAAAAAATCGCGCGATTTTTAATTTTTGTTTTTGGGCGATTTTTCATTGGGCGATATTTCCTACAGCCGTATTTTGTTACTTATGTAAATACTAAAAACATTCCTTTTTTAATTTTTGAAAAAATCAAAATTTTAACAAAGGTTGGATTCTAGAATTTTTTTTAAGAATTATTTTTGTTTGTCTTATAAAAAATATGTGATGTAAAACCAAGGAGTTTGGGACCCCCTGCAATTCTGTACCGATGTTTCGATATATCGAAAATTCAAAAATCGATGGGAAAAAACATCGCCCAAAAAACATCGATATATCGATGTTTCCGATGTTTTCTCATTTACTTCCAAACCTGATAAAATTTGTTAGATACACATGTTTTTCATGTTGTTTTATGATTGGAGTTTTGCGACACTTCTTGCTGGGTAGAATTGTATCAGTGGAAAGCTTACCGATGATCTGCGGTAGATTAAATTGCATTTAGATCGCATGAACGCGCAAACAAAATGCTATTCATTCGCTCAAAATGTTCGGGCAAACTCTGGCTTCCGATGCTTGTTTGGGAACATATATTCAGGTGAGAACGAAATTTTGTTTGCGATTAGACATCGCAACTTAAGTTGAGTTCGTTCGTGCGATCTAAATGCAACTTAACCGTAAAATGCATATAGTCGAATTTCTGCTGGCATTATAATTTGTGGTTTTAAAAATTCGAATGCTAAGTTTAATTAAGTTGCACTTGGAGCTTGTTAATTGAAGTTCTGTCATGCCAACATTGCTGCATTGCTGGATTAATATATCAAGCGAATAAAAGAAACACTTTCTGAAAATGAAAAATTGCAAAAACATAGTAAAACATCGATATTGAAACATCGTTGAAATTGACATCGATGCATCGGCACTTTTTCGATGTTGGGAAATGTTTAACATCGATGCCAAAACATCGTTTTTTGGGCGATATATCAATGTTTTCGATGTATCGTTTGCATCCCTATGTGGCATTCATAACTCGAAAAAACCGAATTCCGAGTGTTGTCTTTATTGCAGGGAAAAAGCGCTATACAAATAAATGTAAATAAAAAATATTTACAAGCATACGAAAACGTGGTAATTTCTTATTTCATTTTATTTTATATTTGATTTGGGTAGTGGTAAAAAATCTTTAAAATATACCCTGGTCCATACCATACTATTTTGTAGAGATGGCCATGACACAGTGGTTACCCAGCATACACAGTCTCAAACGTTTGAGAAAAACCCTATTTATCGAGTCGATAACTAATGTGATTCTCGACTCGTTTTCAAAAGGTTACTTCAACAAATAAAAAAGTGAAACGTTAATAATTTAATTTTTAAATTATATCTGTACCTTTTATTTTGTTTAGTGTAATAATAAAAATCTTTACTTATCAAATATGCAATAAAAACAAAAATACAATTTTTAAATTAATTACGTTTCACTCTTTTTATTTAAAGTCGATTTGAGAATTAACGTTTGAAACCGACTCGAAAACTAACCCTTTTCTCGAATGTAAAACTAACGTTTGAAACCGACTCGAGAACTAACCCTTTTCCCGACTCGAGAACTAAGTCCCCTTTTTATTGAGAAAGCTATGATTCTCGACCCGGTATCGACTCGGTTTCAAACGTTCGACATTAGAGAAAAACCTTTGATACCGAGTCGTTCTCGAGTCGATATGAAACCTAAATGTTTGCTGGGTAAGGTCTTTCCCAGCAAACACAGTCTCAAACGTTTGAGAAAACCCCTATTTCTCGAGTCGATAACTAATGTGATTCTCGACTTGTTTTCAAAGGTTAATTCTCGACTCGATATCAAAGGTCGTTCTCGAGTCGTTCTCAAAGGGTTATATTTAAAAAAAATTGTTTTTTACTCTTTTTATTTTCCCTACGCCTCTGATGGAAATTTAATAGAATGCATTGTCACCGAAGTTCTATAAGTGTTCCAAATTTCAGCTCTCTAGCTCATGTGGAAGTGTATGAAAAAGCTCGCCGCAGATTTGAAGATATATAATATGCAAATAAAATGAAGGAAACCTAAATAAAAAGCGGTTTGCAGTGTGCGATAATGGTGGAAGTGTGCAAGCAAAGCACCAGCGTTGGATAACAAACTGCAGTGTTGTCCTGGATAGCTCTTCGCGTTTGTAAGAGCCATTTTCAGGACAGCGATTTCATTATATCTCCGCTAAAAGCAACCGCGTCGAATAGCTCACGACTGGAGCAGTTCCTTTGCCATGTGTTCAGCCGAACGAAGAAGCAGTGGATCAGCAACATGCAAGTAGTTATGGCCCGAACTTAAAATGCCTGTTTTCTACGATTCCGATAGCCGAATGACGGAGTCATATCTTAAAAGCATCCTTACTGCCCTTTATTGTTTGTGTGGTGCAAAAGTACAACTTGACCGTATAAGGGTTAAACTGTTCTGTTTACATATTTTGACAGGACAGACCCTGTAGTCAAAAATATATAAAACTTACTTTGATTAATATGCTTTGGTTGAACCTAACCTAAATTCACGGAATGCGTGCCACCATTCGCGGAGGTGCTGATGCGGCCCAAATCAAAGATCGGAAGAAATATTGCGGTTCACCTGTGCTTTAATTCAATATTTTCAACAAGTCGCACACGTTTAATGCATTCAAAACAGTCCCTAAAAGAAATTTCAACATTTTCCTCCAATTACTTTTCAAATAAGAAGAATCATTACGAGAGTTTTAGAAACACAGGTTGCAAAGTTGTATTATCGTATTTTGTTTATGTATGGAAAACAGCAACAACATTTCCACAACTATCGTATTTTTTCACGACATCAGTGGTGTTCTGCAATGCGAGTCGGAAGTTTGTTATAATCGGATGTGATTTCCACATCGGATTTGAAATGGTGTTCTGAAATCCTATAGGAAATGAGAATTTCGAACTCAAATGAAATCCGATTCGAACTTAAATGTTAAAACAAGCTGTTTTTGTTTTTCAGCTGTTTATATGTTTATGCATTAAATACATCAAACGCGTCAGCGTCAATGTGCACTTTTCAATGCAGCAAAGTGTGAAAAATGTGAGTTTTTTCAGATTGGAGTGCCGTTGTTGACAATAGTAGGCACGTATATCCATCACAGCAACCCCTTGGATTTACCCGCTTTAGCATTTGTATTGTATAAAAGCGAAGTCTGGATGCTTTTCCATGAACTCCAGCAACGTCGAGTTTTGCGATGAATTCTTGTGCTTCCCTCTGCAATTTTACAAAATATATCATACTAGCAGGGCCCGGTCCGCTTTGCTGGCCATAAAAAAGTTATTTTTGCCATATGTAACATTGAACTTACAATAGAAAGCATAAAACCATGTCCCGTTGAAAAATATTCATTGGGAGCCCAAGTGTAACATTTCTTAAAATATTAAATTGTATGGGAAGTGCCACGCCCCGCTGTCCAATTCCAATATGTTGCATTGAAGGCATAGAACCATTTCCCGTTGAAGAATATTCAATGGGATTGAATTGTATGGGCGGTGCCTCGCCCCTTTGTCCAATTACGCCGATGTGTTGCATTTAGCTTAGAGTTGAAACCATGAAACCATTTGCTAAATTTTGTTGGAGAACATTAAATGAGAGGCCAGTTACAGCAATTAGAAATATTGAATTGTATAAGCGGTGCCACGCCCCTTTGTCCAATTAAGCCGATATGTGGCATTTAACTTAGAGTTGAAACCATGAAGCCATTTGCCAAATTTCGTTGGAAAACAATTTTGTGGGAGCGCTATTACAGCATTTTCCAATATTGACTTGTATGGGCGGTGCCACGCCCCATTGTCTAATCCCGGCCATTTGTAGCCCAGATTATGGCTGGGGTCTTATAGTATGTTCATGGCAAATTTCATTTTCTTGTGATCAAAAACGTCTGAGATATAGCAGGTTTTACTAACTTGTGGGCGGTATGTTACGACTCACGACCCTTAGAACACATATATAAATGTTGGTGGGAATCGGTGCTGTTGTTTTCGCGTCTACTGGTGACAAACATACACGTCTCTTTTATATATATAGATTGACAAACAATTAAAACCATTTTATTGAAAAATTTATTATTTCGCTTATTTGTAAGATTTCCCTCCGGTGCTTGTGGACTGTCGCGGTGCTTTGTTTTGTCAATTACTTGTGAATTTCGCACAAATTTTTTACTTTTGGAAATGTTTTACCGAAACAAAGCAAATTGAAAAAGTAAATTTGCTTTGCAAATACAAACATTTTTACACAATTCTACCAGCATCCAGCTGACCGGATTAAAACTGGCAAAAATTCGGGTAAATCGGATTTCAGAACACCAAAAATCCAGTTCGAATCCGATTCAAACTGTCATCGGAAACAATCCGACATATCAGATTTCAGAACACCAACAATCGGATACAAATCCGATTCCGATCCAAATCGGATTGCAGAACACCACTGAATACAACAATACGACCGATACGAATTTTTAGAAAAAATTTTCTTTTAATTTTTATGCTAAGAAAGTTTGGTTTAGGTGTATTAGTTGGTCCAGACTCTTTATTCATATGTATTTTCACGTTCTAAAACAAAATCCGAAAGAGTTTTGCTCCGCTCGCTTATGGTTTCCGAGATTTTTGCATTTAAAGTTCCGAAATTTCCCATATAAAATGTTCGAACCAAAACATTACAGAAAGAACAAATCGAACATTTTCTTGGGAAATTTCGGAACTCTAAATGCAAATATCTCGAAAACCATAAGCGAGTGGAGCAAAACTCTTTCGGATTTCGTTTTAAAGGGCAAAACCAACTTCCAAAAAAAAATAACCAATGTTGGGGTCTGGAACAATTAATACACCGGTTCCGAAAGTTTTTGTTTTTCAAAATTCCTACACTATTTTCGGCTTAAGCCGTATGAGGCACGGACTGCAGACAAAGTATCGGCTCCCAGTCGGCTTTGAGTCGCCGCCGCCAATTTCTTCTCCAGGAAATTTGGCCAGCGAAAGGCTCTGTACAACCCCTTGTGAATTCCCTAAATGTGAACGTCGCATGTTCCTCTTTTAAAAATATGCGTCTCACAACCTAAATTTGTTTTAAATGAAGACCACTTACCTTACTACGAAAGCTTTGATGTTCTTCAAAAGCGTCCAGATACAAGTCCAAAAACTCGCTGTTTACAATCCCTTGAAAAATTCCTAAAACTCCTTCCATTTTTTACTATTGAAGCTATTTAAAACATGTGCCAGTTTGTTTATAAAAGCACTGGTAGCGATCAGTGTTGCCAGATGATTTTAGCGGAAAACGTCAATTGTGATGGGAAAATTATAACATTTTCAAAATTATCGATAAATCGCTCATCCTTAAGGCTGCTCAAACGATGATATATTGTCGATATAAAAATCCCAACACACCAACGCGAAATTTCGCAGACGCCGCGAAACTTGCTCAATAATTGCTCTTGAAAAGGCGATATTCTAATAAAAAAGATGCGTTTGTGGTGAAAAATTTCTTAAAAACAATTAAAAATGTATATCCTTTATAAATTTTGTTAAAAGGAACGCACTATCGCATTTTCAAGTACAATTTTTGAGCAAGTTCCGCGGCGTCTGCGATATTTCTGTTTTCGGTTTACAATTGTAATATATTCTCCAGAGGAAATGCCAAAATACACGGGATGTAGCCGCACAAGATTTATAAATAATTTTCAATATTTTTTTAAACATTCCATTTCAATTTTCTTTTTTATTTGCGCTTTTTATCAACAATTTGTTTGAGAACTAACAGTTTGACAAGCTTTGGGTTTTCTCGTCCACCTGATTTCACAAACCCCAATTAATCAGCTGTAAAAGTGCCCAAAATTTCAATATAATATGCGTTGAACAGGTCTGCTTCGTATATGTCGATATGAATGTTTTAAGATGATAGCAAACATTTAATTTTATTTTTTAAACGTAAATTATGTTAATGCTTAACTTTTTATATTAAACAGTTTTGTATGTCTCAAAAGAGTACACATCCTAAAAGTATGTACAAAATATTTTTTTTAAAAACAACCAATTTGAGATTTTTTTTCGGAGTCGGTGAGACATAATTCTTTATTAAAAATCGAGGGGCACCTAGATTTGGAAGAAATTTAAAGGGGACATGTTCACCTTTGATTTGATATAAAAGATTAAGGTGAAATAAATGGCACTCAGAAGATGCGTGCCATTATGTAATTAAGTAAAATTATTTTTGAAACATTCAAGCTAATTTGAAAATTTACAACTAAATAGCTATGAAAATTGAAATGCATAAACGCGAAATAAATAACAAAGAATAGCGATGTGCCCCGCATCCGCCACCGCATCTGTGGAGCATCCGCACTAAATTGACACCCGCATAGATACCCGCACCCGCAAATCACACATTTAAAACACCCTCACCCGCATCCGCAAATCACACATTTAAAACACCCTCACCCGCATTCGCAGCCGCGACATGGCACCCGCATGTATGCGGGTCTTTTCAACTTATAGCTTTTTGCACTTTTTTGAAACTTTTTTGAAACTTTTTTACTGTGTTTTTGGTTTTTTCTCAGAAACTATAGGCGATCTGTGCAAAATTTTGTCAGATTCAGTTTCAGAACGCCAAAATACCCAAAACAAAATTAATAAGAATCAGTAAAAAACAAGTTTTTTAAAATATAACCATTTAACCGACTAAAAAGCAGAAAATAAATTTCCTTTAAATTAATTTCAGCAATTTCGATTTAAAAATAAGGGTTTTTGGGTACTTTCCTCCGAATATCATTGCAGATTTTGAAGTCGCCAAAAACCCTTAATTTAAAATAGAAATTGCTGAAATATATATATATATATATATATATATATATATAGTCCACCCAAAGCAAGTTAATATAAGCGTTATAAAAAGTCCAAAAAATTAAATTTGTTCGAAAAAGTTGTTTAAAACATCCGCATTCGCATCGGCCCCGCGGATGTCATTTTCAAACATTCGCACCCGCATCCGCCCCGCAAAACTCACACCCGTCACATCTCTAACAAAGAACCATAAGGGGACACACTGGCGTCAATTGACCCCGAGTGCTGTCAAAGTGTTGTTGTTTCCAAGGCAAAATTAAAAATGAACACTTTTTGAGAGAGCGAGTGAATATTTTCTCAGGGTTTTTTTTGACGCCAGCTTCGAGCTGGGGTCATGAATCAAAAGAGTGTTGCATTTTAGCAAAATGTAGCTGTCAAATCTTTAGTAGAAAAACAAGGTTACAAAAAACATTAAAAAAGCATACGAAATGCTAATATTTTCCGTTTTTGTTCGTTGCAAGCAACACTTGTCAGGAATTTGTTCATCGTAATTTTATATTAGAGACCGACCGAAATTAGGTTTCGGTTTTTCGGCCAAAAAAAGCTGTTTCGGCCGTGTTTCGGATTCGGCCGAAAAATAAAATATCGCTTTCGGCCAAATTTCGTTTTCGGCCGAAATTTCTATATTTCCGCCGAAAATTTCGGTTTTATAGAAAAGTGTAACAAATAAATAACAAAGATTACACTGATACATAACAAAGATTACACTGATCGACTAACTTTTTGTGTGTTAAATATACTTGATAGACAAATTCTTATGTATTTTACCACGCTGGATACGAAAATAATAATAATGAAATTGTTACAGCACCAAAAATGAAATTTTTGTGGCGTTTGCAGAAAAATGGTGCGTGCTGGAAAAATTTAATTTTTATTTTCGGATTTAGCGTATCAAAATACATAAGGAACAACCAAGTGGATAAAAGCGGTATGTAACACAAATTTAAGCATTGATCATAGTTTCGAAGAATCAGAAGCGACAAAGAAGGCATGTCCTATCGGAGTAGATCTAATACTCTCGCAGCGATTTATAAATTTTTCTACTTCCCTCAAGGTATTTTCTACTACTATGGTAAGAAATCTACTCCTCAAAATATTATGTGAGTTTCATACAATGCAAAAGTACTATACTTTCTACAAATCTGCTTCCCCGACAGAAATTTCTACTACTCTCGTAGAATTTCTAGTATTCAACGAATAAACCCATATCTACTCACCTCTCTTGAAATCTACTACCCTGACAGTAATTTCTACTACTCTTGATTTCCACGCATTTGATAGTTTGCTCTAAATTCATCTAATTCATGATCTGAATTTAAAATGATCGGCCATAGTCAAATTAAGCTCCAACTTAACTTTAGTAATCTACTAAGTTGACAGATAATACACTGAACTGGCAGCTACTAAGCTGGTCCTAAAGTTTAGCAGCTACTAAATTTGACTATGAATATGCGCCATCGATTTCAGCCTACTGATAAGCTTAATTATGTACCACTTTATTACATTAAAACTCACAATTGTTTCTTTTATTTTTTCGGTTTCGGCTTCGGTTTCGGCCGAAATTAAAAAAATAAAATTTCGGCCATTTCGGTTTCGGCCGAAAAAAAAATTAAAAATTTCGGCCATTTCGGTTTCGGCCGAAATTAAAAAAAGCGATTTCGGTCGGTCTCTACTTTATACATATTATCATTAAATTTGTTTAAGCAATACGAAATGTAAGTAAATAACACAATTAAACATGAATATTTTAATGAAATTGTACAATCGTAGGTTTATAAAAATATTCTGCATGAACTGAAATGTGCATGGGTTGCACTCTTTTATCATATATTCACATAAAATATTAGTGATTGCAACCCTTTTGTGATATAAAGAAAAAAGGGTGCAGATTGACCCGGCGTCAAATATTTTTGCGTGTGGCACGTCCAGGCGTCAAAATAGTAAAAGAGCAAAAAAAAAGGGAGTAAAAATGCAAATGAATAGGGGTCAAAAGACGCCTGTCTGGCATGCCCTATACTCAATAAATATCCGAACCTAAAGATCTGAAAACTAAGGGAAGTCTTTTACAAAAATGTATATTACGACCATGTATTAAAATAAAAAACAGTTGGCTAAAATGTATTGCTGCAGCGAATACAAACAATATTTGAACCAAATCTTTTTAAAACAATCTTATTTGGATATTAGGCTATAGAACTGGATTTTCACATTGTCGAAAAAACTAGGTCGAAAAAGTTTTTTTTTGGCAGCTGCGACCCAACGTGGGCCGTCGCCGTCCCATCACCGTCCATTATAACTGGCTTGTTTACGCCTGATCAGAATGTGAAGCTGAAACTTTATGGGAATAGGTGTATTAGTTGGTCCAGACCCAAAAAATTTTTGTTTTTGGGTGTTTGGTTTGACCCCCTAAAACGAAATCCAAAAGAGTTTTGCTCCGCTCGCTTATGGTTTTCGTGATATTTGCATTTAAAGTTCCGAAATTTCCCATATAATAAGGTTATTCATTTAAAGTGGGAAACCCCTCGAAAACGCGCAGTTGTTTAAAAGAACTGTCAAATTTCATATATTTGGACTGCTCATCTGCACAACTGAATCGTTTCCGAGGGGTTTCCCACTTTAAATGAATCGCCTTAATATGTTCTCTTTATTCAATCAATTCTTCTTTCATTTCACTAGAGGTGTGTTTAATGGGTTTTACTCAGAATGCCTGCAAGTATTACGTAACAGATGTTTATGTATTTCACAACAAAGTAAGTACTTTTTTTATAGAGCCTATTTACACTATCATTTCCATGACGAAAAATCTGACAAAGAGCTAATAAGAACTGGGGTAGTGAAAACGGGATAGAAAATTTTGCACCGAAAATCCATACAAAAAACTTAAAAGGTGGCAACTCCATGCTTTGTTTGTTTACATTTTCATATAAAAACTGTCAAATTTCGTCATGCCCATGTCAGTGTAAATTCTAAAAACGGCATGCCCATGCGTCATGGGAATGACTGTGTAAATAGACTCATAGAAATTTAGTTATTGGAAATAAATGAATTCAAACAAAGGAAGGGATTGCAATAAATTTTGGAATGGAAAATGTCGTGATTTAGGAAAGGAAATTTTATAATTGAATGGCTAATCCGATTCTGGTTCTAGTGATGAATCCGAAAATTTATTTAGTTTCGAAACAAATGGCCCCTTATAGAGCCAAAACACTGAAAAACACTGGGCCACCATATTATGAAAAGAAGAGTTATGAAGTTGTTAAGAATTTTGAAATGGAAGGTAGTTGGCGCGGCGGGCAAACTACCTTCCACACTATCATTGGATCAATTTTTATTGTTTGGGGGTATTATACGAGTTTAAAAAAAATACAGTCAAAAAATAAATTTTACGTTTTTTACGCGTCAAAAAATTCAGAAAAAAATGTTGAATACATTTCTGTTGTATCTGTTTTCGTCTTTGAGTCTGAAGCGACATAATCCACTCTAGCAGAAAATGTTTCAATTCAGAAAACGTAAACAAAGAACAGCTGTTCGTGTGACAAGAAGTATCTGCTGACGTCACGACAAAACGGCGATCCTACCGGTAAACGTCATGTCGTCATTTGTGTTTATATCCTTCTTGACGCTTCTCTATGAATATAAGTTCTCTGGTAAAACCAAGATACATAGAATACTAGATAACGACATGAGGCCGTTTACCGTTATCTAGCATGACGTCAGCAGATACTTTTTGTCACTTTGGCAGAAAAATGCAAGCGTTGCCACAAATTTAGCTTAATTGGTTTCGCAATAGTGCTACCAGACCAATGGATTTTCTACTGTATTCATTAGTCGTTAGTAGAAATACGATTCGAAATTATTAAAATTAGGCAAATAAATCAAGAATCTTGCGGAGCGACAATGACAGTTTCCACTGTCTGCAAAAGGAACACTTTGGGGCCACTACCAAACTCCAGTAAGCGCCGATTAATTGGACCAATAGCGAATGAAAACGAGAATGACGACGTTCCCATGGTTGTGAGTTACGGAAAGCATTCGACGACGAAAGGTGAGCTTTTGGAAATGAAAAAGCCAAACCAATTTCTACAAAAGAAAATGTAAGGTTTATTTAAATTTTTTGATGTACGCACACTTTTTTTAATAATATTAATATTTTAGCGAACAACTTGAACAACACGATATGGTTTCATTGAAGCACCGTTTAATCGAAATGGACACGCAATTGTAAGTTTTATAACAAATACAATCACTTTTTAAATGCAAAAATGTTTAGTAGTGACAAATGCAGGTCGGATATTGTGTTCAAAACAAGTAATAAAAATTTCATTTAAGAACTTATCGTACCATGTTTGCAATAATGTATCAAATATATCATATATATATATTTGCAATAATTTCTATCAAATTCCGACATTTCTGTTGTATCTATATTAGGGTTTCCATTTCGGTTAACCGAAACCGGCTAACCGAAATGTCGGTTATCGGTTCGGTTAGTAAAATTTCTCGAATATTATTTCGAATAATTTTACTGTAATTTGGAAAAAAATGTAGTATTTGCTTCCAGTTATATTTCAGAACTGAAACCGTTTTAAATCCTAACCAAAGCATTTTCATAGTATATGTATGCAGTTAAAATATTGCAAAATACACACAGTCGTAGGCAAGCGTGCTAAGGGGCTCGTTTATTCATCCGAATGTCCAGGGTTCAAATCTCGGTAAGTAAACAAAAATGTATACCATTTCTTTATTTCGTAAATAAAATATAACAATGAAAAAATAATTTAGAGAAAAAAATATAAATTGAAGTTTAATTCAGGGTGCCGAAAAGCCCGCCCGCACTTGCCCTTGGCCTCGTGAAATTTGGTCACTTTCTACTCTTCAAACCAAATGCGCCGGTGTCAAGTAGCGATTGAAAGGCATATTACGAGCGCCAAATAATAAATTCGGTTCGCAGATGCCACTTTCGCAGTTCCAAGTGCCATGTTGAGGGCCGCTTAGCTCGTGTTGGTCAAATCTTGGATGCATGTTGCGCGGACTATGTAAAAAAACACCAGCTCGTTATACAGCGTGAGTATGATTGCGCGCCCTTACTCATGGATTGTGGCAGATACCACTTTCGCAGTTCAAAGTCACATGTTGAGGACCGGCAGTGGGCACGCGCTTTCACGTAGACTGCGAGCTATCCCGCAGGGTTCAGAAATTCACAGTGTGTACCGCTCTGTGCCGCTACATTCACAAAATAAGTTGTCCGATTTGATTTTGAACTCACACAAAGTTGTGTGACGATTCATTTCAAATGAAGCAAGAACACGCAAATAATGTGATTTCTGAAAAATCTCACTGCAAGCTGTGTTGTGCTCTTGTGTGCAGACATGTTAGTCAGTGAACGTGAGCAGATCACTGAATTGTTTTTGAGAGTATGAGCGCTGAAAAGCACTCACATGTTCTGTTTGGTGATTTCCATTTTTCGTATTTTATAAAACCCCCCCCCCCCCCCCGAAATTTTTTCTTGGTTACAATCTATTATGAAATGCGAAATGCTATTATGAAATGCGAACAAAGCGAAAATTTAATTTCCAACATTTCCAATGAATTTGACATTATCGTTCCAATAATCAGTTGTCCAAATCACATGTTTTTTGTAAACAAATTTGTAACAAACTATGTATGCTGAGGGAGAGGAGGTTGCAGGCGACACAAATTTGAGGGTGGAAAGGCGACTGATTAGAAGTGGTTGATATTTCGGAAAACGAGTAAAGTAGCCAATTGTTGTTATGAAGTAATTCTCTAAGATTTGTTATATATTTTATTAAATTTTACTTACATTTTTCGAACTAAGAAGCACTGGCAACGAAAATATTAAAAAACTAGTGTAATTGCGGCAAAAACAACAATCGCTTTTGATATCCGCCACCAAATACCTATCGCTTTTGACATATGAAGCGTCAACTGGAAAGCGCCTTCGCTTTTGGAAATAGAGCGCAAGTAATAGCGAAAAGGTGAAAGCGTATTTCAAAATCGCAAAACGCCAATCCGCCTACATTTGCGAAGCGCATCGCATTGTACAATTGGCCCTCAGAACCCGCTACTTGCGCAATTTCCTGTTAGCAAATCACTGTCGCTGAAGAACAGCTTGTATAAGTTAACGCGGTCAACGCTTCAAACCCTAAATTGCTGTTTCATCGATTCTTTTATTACAATAACCAAAATTGCTAGCGTAGCGTCTGCACTTTTGCAATTGCTTCAAAAGAATTGATGACAATAGCAGACGTAGGCGTTAAGTCGTAGGTGTTAAGTTAAAGTAAAAATTAGTTAAGAATCAGTAAGTTAGTTAAGAATTAAAAATTTGTTTGAGAAATATTTACGCATTTACACATTACAAAAGTCCTCAAGTAGTACAGTAGACAGGATAATAGTGCCGACAAAGCCACGCGTTACCAGTGCCCTCAAGAATTGACAACAGCGAAGAATTGACAACAGCTGCCAAGATCTCTTATTCCCTTTTGTTACGACTTCGTTTTAGAAGTTTGTTGATGAGCTTTTACGATCCGATGTTGGGAAGGCATTGCGCGAAACTATACTTACGAGACGAAGACATAATATGAAAAAAACTGGACTAAAGCTTTTTGTACTCTTTAAACCTGTTTGTGGGTGGGGAAGATGTTAGAGAAATGGAAAGCGCCATATATGCGTTCATATAGACAAGATTTTTTTAGTTCTTTTTAGGCAGGGAAAAGAGTGCGAACAGATTTAGTGGACTGGCGTTTTCTTTTTTTAGTTTAAATTTTAATTTGGAGTAGTGTTTAAAAAAAAAAGGATTGTGGTTTTAATTTTAAAATTTAATTTTTAATTGTGTTTTTGTGGTTGCTGAGGACCTCGTCGGAACGTGGAGCTGATTCAGGAGATATTTTTGAAGGGAGTATTTTTCCGCGCTGGTGTTATTTCCACCAGCGGGTGGCAATAGCGTTTTTGGTGTTTTGATATGTGGCAGTCGGCCATTTAGTTTATTTGAAATGTGTAAAGGAAGGAAAAAAAATATGAATAGAGTTTGTCAAGTTGCGGCAAGTCGGTTGTGGCAAGTCGGCCATTGGTGTTTTGAGATTTTAATAGTGGAATTGGTCTCCGTCGGTTTTGTGGTCCTGGTTTACCCTTTCCCTTCCAATTTTTGTTGTGGCGTCCCGCACCTGAGCCAAGTTGTTGCTGGACACCGATTTTATCGAAGTCCAGCTGGTGAATTGATTCTGTAAAGAATCGTGCGAGGGATTTCAGGCAGGTCGGTCTGGTCCCGTAAATCAAGTGCACATAAAAACATAATTTTTGTCATTAGTGTTTTTTTTTTTAAATGCTCTCGTTTGACAAATTTCCGTTTTGTGTGTCAGTGAGTTTTCGTTTCCATTTCGCGTTCGGTCGAGTTATCGGGTTTTCGCGTATTCGTGCGTTTCGTTTGGTCGGGGATACCATTCCGCGAGGGTCGGCTTTAATCCCACGCGTCGCGGTTGAGCTAGCGGGCAACTAGGGATTTTAATTACGTGTGGGAATTTTTGATTTTAGAGTTTTAAATAAAGTTTAGTTAAAAATAGCGCGATAAGTGCAAAAGCGAAACTTAATAAACATATCTCCACGACAAGCCCTCAAGTAGTGCAAGTGAAAAGCCCTCAAGTAGTGCAAACGCCAAACCTTATAAATATATACTCATAAAAGCCCTCAGTGCAGAGGAGATGTCACGCCTTCAAAAACCGATGGAGCACCTCGCCGTATTCATATTTGTATTGTAAGTTAAGCTAGAATATAAGATGTGACAAAATTGTAATTATTAATAAGGAAAGATACGGTGAAGAAAAAAATGATATAAAAAAAATAAGTAAGGTAAAAAAAAGGATGGAAATCGTAATTAGCTACACTCCACAGTAGAAAGGTATTCCATTCGAAAAAATAAAATATAATAAAAACTAAGAAATAAAAACTAAAAATTATAATTTTTTTCTCTCTCTGTCTGTACTGTCAATTTAAGTGATTTAGTGCCACTCATATCACAAATAGCGACCGAAATCCTACAACGTCAAGGTCCAAACATGGTCGAAACCACCTTAAACCCAAATCGTAATCTCTCTAACTTGACTGACAAAGGAATTGACGAACAACACGCGAATAACTTACAGGACTTAGATAAAGTTCCGGACGTCGTGAAAAGTTTGCGAGAATTCTCAGGCAAACAAGGTGAATTCAACTCTTGGAAAAAAAGTGTAGAAAGAATCCTTAAGATATACGAACCGCAAAGAGGTACACCTCGATATTATAGCATCCTTAACATTATAAGAAATAAAATTGTAGCCAACGCTGATATAGCCTTGGAATCATACAATACTCCACTAAACTGGAGCGCGATTTCCAAATGTCTAACCCTTCACTACGCCGACAAAAGGGATCTCTCAACTCTCGAATACCAGATGACTGCTCTTATCCAAGGCAACTCTTCGATCCAAGATTTTTATCAAGCGGTGTACTCACACCTTTCATTGATACTAAACAAGTTAGGAAGCGAGCAACGAATCGATATACCTTTTGACCCAAACTTACCGAGATAAGGCGTTAGATACCTTTGTTAGAGGCTTGAACGGAAATCTTTAACTACTATTGGGAATGAGAGAACCAGCAGATCTACCCCAAGCACTCCACCTTTGCCTTAAGCTTGAAAACCAAAGCTATATGTATATGCCCAAAATAATAACCAACACGAAAAAAAGATTCAATTTAAACGCCCACCACCACTCCCGTCTAGGTTGAGTAGATCTGTCCCACAACCTAGGAACATGCCATTCTATCCACAAGTGGCATATATACCACAAAATCATCAGTACCGCCAACAACCGAATTTCAATAACCAACAGCAACAATATGTCAACAACCAACAGCCACAACATTTTAATTATCAATACCCTCAGCAAAAAGCAAACACCCAAATGGGTAATCCACAAAGACCACAGGCTCCTAAACAGCAACAAAGACCGGAACCCATGGATATTTACTCAACGTTGCATACTAAGAGAATAGACTATATAAACAGACCACAACAGAACCAATTCAAACGATCAACACGACCCCGAAGCGTTAACGCCCAACCCAAGGTACAGCGAACATTCCACATTGAAACAGAAAACGAATACGACGACCAAATACAAGTCGAACAAGACGATCAATACGATCAATACTATCAATTCGATCAATGCGATCAAACCCTTCAAGACTATCTGTCTTCTGCAGAAAAATTTGACAATTTCGCAGATGAGTTAACAGAGCCTTTTTTTCAGTGCCGAACGAAGAGCGGTAACATCCTCAAGTTTTTAATCGACACAGGCTCTAGCAAAAACTTCATCCAACCCAATTTAGTAAAAAAAACCCCATTCCAAATAGTGAAACATTCCTTGCAAAATCAATAACCGGAGACATCGAAATAAGTAAGCACACTTTCGTGAATCTGTTTAATCTAGAAAACAAAATTAAATTCTATCTTATGCCATCATTAAAATCTTTCGACGGAATCTTAGGTAACGATACATTAAAGGAATTAGACGCAGTAATATTCACTAAAAACAGCTACATGCAAATAGGTAATGACAAAAAAATTAAGTTTCAACAATTAATCTCCAAATCCGTGAACTCAATAGTTATACGCTACGAGCATTTGTCTCCCTCGCAAAAAAATGGGATGAACAGCATCATTACAAAGCATCCAAAATTGTTCATGGACACTGATGAAAAATTGACTTATACAACACGAGTGGTTGACGAAATACGCACCTCCACTGACACCCGTATACACTAAATTATATCCTTATCCAGTCTCCCTCAAATCAGAAGTTGAAAATCAAGTTCAAAAGCTATTAAGCGATGGAATTATTAGACCTTCACGTTCTCCCAACAACTCCCCAGTCTGGATAGTGAGTAAGAAGCCAGATTCATCTGGAAACAAACAATATCGACTAGTCATAGACTACTGAAAGCTCAATTCACTTATAATATTCGACCGTTACCCAATCCCAGCAATCAACGACGTCATCTCCCAGTTAGGAGAAAACCAATTCTTTACAGTCATAGACTTAAAAAGCAGATTCCACCAAATCCTACTTAATCCTTCAGACTCAGAAATGACAGCATTTTCAATATGATACGGGAAATTCGAATTCACACGGCTCCCCTTTGGTTTAAAGAACGCACCAGCAATCTTCCAACGCGCTCTAGACGACATACTTCATGATCACATCGGAACGATATGTTACGTCTACATAGATGACATAATCAGCTTCAGTAAAACTGAAGCGGACCAGCTCGAACACATCCTCCATCTCGAACAAATTACCACCTTGCAAAATGCGAATTTAAAAGTTCAAATGCGAATTTTTCAGAAAGGAAGTGGAATTTTTAGGGTTTGTTATATCATCAAACGGGATTAAGACAAACAAAAAAAGTTCAGGCTATATTACAGTTTTCACTCCCAAAAACGATAAAAGAATTGCGATCTTTTCTTGGCCTATCAGGGTATTACAGAAGATTTATAAAGGACTATGCAAAGTTAGCTAAACCTCTGACATCTCTCCTAAGAGGGGAAAAAGGCAGAATGTCGAAAAGAAAATCCACTTCAATACCGATAACCATAGAAGCCGCAGCCGATGAATCTTTCAACAAAATCAAAAACACCCTTGTTTCGCAAGACATCGTTCTCGCATATCCAAATTTCAAAAAAGATCTTGAACTATCAACAGACGCATCAGATTTCGCTCTAGGGGCAGTACTGTCCCAAGGAGATAGACCGATTGCATTTATTTCTCGAACGTTAAGTAAAGCCGAAGAGCAGTATGCAACAAACGAAAAAGAAATGCTAGCAATCATATGGGCTTTGAACGCATTGAGAAACTATTTATATGGTGCAGTCAAAGTAAAGATCTACACTGATCACCAACCTTTAACCTACGCTCTCAGCAACAAAAATAATAATGAAGCGCTGGAAGGCCCTTTTAGAATAATATAATTGCGAACTTCACTATAAACCTGGCAAAACAAACGTGATTGCTGACGCTCTCTCAAGATTATCCATAGACACCCCAGTAAATTCACTATCAACAGCAACTAATTCCGATGACAGTTCATGACAAAACTTAATATACAGCGTAGAAACACCAATAAACGTATTTAAAAACCAAATTATTTTAAGCGAAGTTCCCATACCTAATTACAAATTCGAAATAGTTTTCCCAACATATCACCGACACCACATAGCAGAGGAACATCTCAGTGGCCCAAAACTCACACAAATCTTAAAAAAATATCTCAATCATCAGTCATCAACGGTATCAAAACATCCGAGCAAATCATGGGTAGCATACAAAAATTATACTCAGACCACTTTAGCAAATACCGCATCCGCTTCACTAGAACTCAGGTTGACTACATCAAAAACGAACTCGAGCAGGAGCAAATAATTATCACAACGCACAAAAGAGCACACAAAAATGTAAGGGAAAATAAATTACAAATTCTAGAACAATACTACTTCCCAGCTATGTCCAACAAAATTATAAAATTGTTAAGCAGTGCCTTAACTGCCATCAAAATAAGTATGACCGACACCCAGTTAAGCCCGAACTAGGAAAAACTCCCATCCCACACCATCCCGGACAAATTTTTCATATCGATATCTATAAAACAGATAACAATCTCGTCCTCACAGCATTAGACAAATTCTCCAAATACGCGCAAGCTAAGATAATTAAGTTAAGAGCTGTAGAGGATATCAAAGAGTCCCTCCACCAGCTTTTATTCTTATTTGGCGTACCAGTCACCATCGTTGTAGATAATGAAAAATCCTTAAGCTCAGCCTCAATAAGTTTTATGGTCAAAGACCATAAAATCGAAGTAGTCAAAACACCACCCTACGCGAGCACCGTTAACGGTCAGATCGAACGTTTCCATTCGACACTGTCAGAGATCATGCGCTGCTTAAAAGTAGAAAATATCTACCAAAACTTCGGAGAACTTTTGGACAACTCTGTCCACAAATACAATTACTCAATTCATAGCACCACTGGTAAAAAACCTTTACAACTCGAACAGGCAAGACTTGGAAACATAGCAAGACTCAAAGAAAAGCAGCAGATGGACCTGAAATATCATAATAAAAAAAGATATCCCATTACGACATACGGACCAGCTGAAATAATATTTGTAAAAATAAATAAACGATTAGGCAATAAAATGTCCCCAAGATACAGAAAAGAAATAGTTAAAGAGGACAAATCCTCATGCGTTCTAACAGAATCAGGCAAGGTCGTACACAAAAGTAACATCAAAAGCTGAACACTTTTAACCACTCTTTATTTATTTCCTTGTTCTTCATTTCGCAGAATCCTTACTACTTGTCATGACGAATTTCAATTATTTAATTACTCCTCGACACACATGATTGCTATCGGCAATGGACTAACAAAAATCCAAGACGGCACATTCAAGATAATCCACTTTACACGGCATGGAAATATATTGCCGGAAGTCCTGACCACGATGATTTCGAACTAATCAAAAATAATTATAAACAATAAGATAAATGAAAGAATAAATAAATTTAAAGAAGAAAATATGCCTTTTCAATCAATAGAAGAAGCATTAGAATTATCAAGTATAAACATATTGCATAACCAAACAATGTTACTTTATATTATTAAGATACCATTAACAAGAGAACAAACCTATACCAATGTAATATTTAAACCTGTAAAAAAGCACAATAGAACGATTAAATTTAAGTATCAAGAAATTATAGAAACAGTTATAATTCTGTAAAAATATGTCATCAAAACGAATTAACCAATATTAGCAACGACACTTGCATTCCACCTTTACTAAAAGGCCTTAATTCATTTTGCACATTCACCAATGATCAGCATATGAATGAAATAGATGAAATAAAACCAGGAACCATTTTACTTAATAATTGTAACAATATAGCACTTATCGGAAACAAAAATTTCATAATGAGACAATTAAAATAGGAAAACAATTATACAAAAATTTAATGGCACCACAATTACATATTGAACCACCACTTTTACAACAAACACCATTTGAAAAAGAATTTATGAACATTTTATCGCTTGAAATGTTAAGCGAATTACACATCAATAATACCAAACATATTGTACTTCTTAGAAAAGAATCGACTACGAATATCTACTAATTATTTTCGTAAGCCTCTGTAATAGCATTAAGAATAGGGTTACCAGATTCTCTTGAGTAAAAAAAGAGTACAGAGTCGCAGGGGTACCAAACTCCTCGGTTTTAGACCACATATTTTTTGAAAGTCAAAAATAAAAAATAAACTGTATTTATGTAAGTAACAAAATACAATGATTTAAGCACAAACATTTTTTTTTGTAATTTCAAATACTAAAAAAATTAATTTAAAATTTTGTAAAACTCATGAAGTACACACGTATACGCGAATTCAAAATTAAAAAAAACTAACATATATACAAAAATATTTGAAGGTTTTTATTTTAATTCTGACGAATAATAAAAATGGGTTACCTTACTGTGGCGATACATTCAGCAGTTATATGATAAAGTCCCAGAAATAAGAAAAAGAGTACTTAATAGTACTTTCGGGAAAAAAGTGAGAGTAAAAAAGAGGAGGGCCTAAAAAAGAGTACTGTACTCTTTAAAAGAGTACGTCTGGTAACCCTAATTAAGAACATGTTGTAATTTAAAAAAAGAAATTATAATACAAACGTCAATACCAACAGAAGTGAAAAAACAAGAATTACCAAATTTTGCAAACCCTACACTTCAAAGTGGTACCACCTACCCAAAGTTCAATGACATACCTTTTTTATAAATAAACGTTTGGGGACAACCGTCTTTAAGAGGGCAAGAGTTAACGCGGTCAACGCTTCAAACCCAAAATTGCTGTTTCATCGATTCTTTTATTACAATAACAAAATATGCTAGCGTAGCGTAAAAATTAGTTAAGAATCACTTCTGTATTTACAATGAATACAGTCGGCTCGTAAAATACTAAAAATTTATTTTTTTTTTGAGAAATATTTACACATTTCTCTAACTTATACACTTCGCACATGCATACATGCTATTTATACGCACAAGCAAGTCATTGTGCGCAGTACGCCGACCAAAAAGGTCACGACAATACACACGCATGTAAATTAGACCGTCTCGAAAAAATAAAGTTGTCCGCACACCATCTAATTTAAAGCAAATTTAGAAGGAGATTCCGAAAAAAAATTTCTTTTTTTTTTTGGCCGATCGTAGAGGTAGCGCATCGACATATTTCTTCATAATGTCACCATTTATGATTCAATTTTAAAGTATAATATATAAAAATTTTTGATATATTATACTTTAAACTGGGATAATAAATGGTGACGATATGATGAAATATGTCAACCCCTACGTTCAGTAAAAATATTAATTATATATGTTTTAGATAGTTCTAATGGAATAATCGGTATACTTCCTTTGCAAGAGTTTAATGATTTTTCGAGAGCTTTAATTTTCTGCAATTGGAATGGTACATTAGGGTGGTACTAACTGTGATCTGTTGGGTAATTACTAGAAGGGTGTACTTAAGAGCAAGGACCTCTGAGGCATTATTAAAGGTCTACTAGAGACATATTTGATATATTATACTTTAAAATCGGATCATAAATGGTGACAATATAAAGAAATATGTCGAAGAGCTACCTCTATGAAATTTTTTTCGGAATCTCCTTCCAAATTTGCTTCAAATTAGATGGTGTGCGGTTAACTTTATTTTTTCCCCCTATAAGGTCTAATGTACATACATACATATCAGTCGCATTTTGTCTATTCTGTGCAAAATAAATTTTTGACTACAAATTTGAGTTGAGGAAATTGATGAATTAGTTTTTCACATTTAACTTAAAAAATGAATGAAATAAATGCATTAATTATCAAATTGGTCAAAATTGAAAAATTTATTTCACATTTATATTTTGCAAATTTAACTTCATTTGTAAAAATTATTTTGTCTATCGCAGCAATCACACTGGCTAATTTCAACGACAAGCGAACTCAAGTTGCCTTCAACATATCTTCAACGAGCAATCATGCTCAATGCGCACTCTGTATAGGGAGCTGGTGGTTTTTCACATACTCCGCGCAACTTGCATACAAGATGAGACCAACTCTTACTAAGTCGCTGAAGTTGTTCATAAGCAAGGCACTTGTCAATTGGCTGGTTTATTTTTAACGCAACGATGGGAGAAAAGACAAATCAAATCAGACAGCGTCGCTGCGTGCATTTAGTAGCACCGGGGCTGCTCGCCCAGTGTTTTTACGATCTCTGCAGAATAGTCAGGATACATTTTAGGAACCGTTTGTTCATTTAGGATGCTATAAAAGAAAGAAATATTTTTATTTAAGTCCAAGACTGTGCACATATTTCCAAAAATATCTTCCCAATCTACTTTAGACAAGAGCAAATTAAGTTTAGTATAGTCAGTGTATAAAAGGCTGAACCATTGCGGTTCAGGATTTCTTGTGTTTCAACCAGTCTATATAGCTTTTGTATAGGACGTTGGCATTGATGCTTGATGAGCTGGCCAGTAGATGTTTTCTTGTCGCTGTTGTACTCAACCGTAACCACTCCTACAAGTCCATCGCTACCCGGGTGAACATTGATATCCGGATCAGAAGCGTATTAAGTTGGTGATAATGCATTGGCTGTCCCCCAATTACACGGTGCAAATGTTTCTTGGCAGACCGAACAGCGGCTTCCCACAAGCCCCCATGATGTGGTGCTGCAGGTGCTATAAAATGCCAATTAACTCCAGCATCCGAAAGGTGTTGCTTGGCCTGAGCATTGTTCCATTCATGCAGCTCCTGCTGCATAATCCGATCAGCACCAACAAATTGAGTTCCGTTGTCGCTGTATAATCGATCGAAGACGTCCAAAAATGTACGAGATGTGAGGTCTTCTGCTAGTTCGATGTGCACAGCTTTCGTGCACATGCATACAAAAATGACTCCATATGTTTTCGTGGTGGTCGTAGAGCGTTTACTGCTAAGGCGTACATTAAATGGTCCGCAATAGTCAAGACCAGTGTTCGTAAACGGGGGTGCTGCCAGAACACGTGAGCGTGGCAGTGCAGCCATTTGTTGCTGCTGCATGGTGCGTTGATGAAGTTTACAAGTGACGCATCGGTGAATGAGATGAACTTTGTCCGCCAAAACCTTCTAGCCTTTGGACAAAACCGTTTTACAAGTGCTGTGGTGTGCAACACCCTCTGTAAGGTGCTGAATCGTTCAATCAATGGTATATGAGTATTCTCGTCGACCCGTGTCGTGAGTCGTGAAGTCGTCCTTATACTGACAAGCGCGCGTATTGGTTTCAATTCAATCGCAAGTGCTTCAGTCTCGAGGTTGGTCAATGGAGGCAATGCTGGTCCATCCTCCAAATTTGGTAGATTACACATAGGTCCTGCCCACCACAGTGGATGGTGCTCCAGAGATTCTGGGGTAATTCCGCGACTCGCCCAATCGTATATGTCGCCAAGAATCCATGCTTGTATGGTTCTGTATATAGGGGACTCGATTTGAAATGTACTGCTTCAGAGTCGATGGAGACTTTCTCAACCAGCACAAAACTATGCTTGAATCGCTCCGTAGGGTACAACCAGCATCAATTAGTTGAAGTGACGTACGAACATTGTTGAGTGTTTCTACGAGCAGTTGTGCTGCGCAGCTCCAGCCTTGGAATAGTTGTTTCTTTCACAGGCGCGACCTTCGGTCTAGCGGTTAGCAGCATCGCACGAGTGCGCCCATCGTTGTCGGTACTGCATACATAGATAACAGCAGCATATGCTTTACGGCTCGCATCACAGAATCCGTGTAACATAGTACTCCCGGTTTGCCTCATACCCAGCCAACGTGGAATTCGAATTGACTCGATGTGTGGCAGCTTATTACGAAATGTTTGCCACCCGTCTCGTAGATTCGGAGGGAGCGGTGTATCCCAATCAAGGCCTTCTTGCCTAAGCGACCACTGGTGCTAACATACCGGTCGGATCATAGAGCCTAGCTACGTCGCTGAGGATTGTGCGTTTCGTAGGTGCTGATTCACACGATTGTGGTTTAATCTTGTAGAAGAACTCGTCATTGATTCTAGTGTAGACCGAGCACAGTCGTATCAGACTCACTAAAATCCACCTCTGAAGCTGACGACATCGAGCCAGTAATCGCAGCGAGTGTTCTCATGTCGTTTGAATTCCATTTCGTATTACGTCAATATCCGTTGCTAACTGAATCGCTGCTGCGGTAGAGTCGGCGCGTTCAAGAAAATCGTCTACGTAGAAACTGATCAATATGCTGTGCCGTGCTTCAGCTGCAATATACTCACGCATGAATTGAACATACCTTTCTCTTAACTCGGCATGATTTGACAGTATCCGCTCCAATTGATGGAACTGTCGCAGTGCTGGTTGATGTGAATTCCCAAGTGCAAGTGCATCAGGGCGAACTGGAATCTGCAAACTATAACGACCGTCAACGTTGCGTGTAACGGTGTTCACAAATATATGTCTTTGGAATCATCTGTGTCAGAAGATGTGTCTTCAATTTCCCAGAATTTGCGGAGCATTTCGTCTAACTGTTGTTCGTTGCTGCCTTTTGTAGCAATAAATGAGTGTTCTATACCGTCAAGTTTTGGCAACCCTGTTCAACTTGTTCATAAGTGAATTTTTTGCTGCGATTTGAATAAATATTTTTAAATAGTTATACCGTGTTAATTATTTTGAAAACCTTTTAAATAAATTAAATAAATTAAATTCTGGCTAAGAGCAATAAGTTTTGTGCAAATAACAAAGTTTTGTGCTATATTTCCGTGAATTCCTGTCAGCTAAGTATCACAACAACAAAAATTGCAAATTTTTGTTTGTTTTTGCTTTGACATTTCTTGTGTCACCAGCTTTATATAGATTCCACATTCTCAGACTGATCATATTTTCAGAGCATACTTTCAGAAACTTGTTTTAATATAATTTGAAAGTGCCTTTTCCCAGTCAACATTTTGTCTCGTTACAATTTACACTTTTTACACTTTTTGTATTTTATTTTTTATAAATTTTGCATTTAAATATGATTTGCTCTTTCCGTAAGTGTGCCATTAAAGTAGATAACGAACGCATGGTCTCTTGTTGGCTATGCGATAGCTTTTATCACGTCAAATGTGCATCCCTTACTGGTAGAGTAGTCGATCTGATCGTGGGTAAAAAAGGTCTTCGTTGGTCCTGTGAAGATTGCCGCGATACAGAGCTGGACATCTGTAAATTGGTACGTCAAGCCCGAAAGGGATTTAATGATGTATCAAAAGACTTAGCAGCTGCCCAGTCTAAACTGAAGGAGTATGAAATAAACTTTCAGAAGTATAAATGTTTGGATGAAACAGCTCCGAAACAAAATACTTCTGTTGGGCTTTTACCACCTGCCCCAAAGCCAATTTCAACTCCGACAACTCCATCCTTTTCCGATATGTTTGCTTCACCAGTTACATTTTATTCTCCTGATCCTGCGGTTTTGGAAACGAGGGTAGATGACGCTCCTGAGAAAAATATGTATGGAATCTCAAATATTGATAAAAATGTTTGTCCTTCCATAAATATTATTTCTCCAAAGGATTGTTTGCGGGAAGTACAAGAAACGAGAACCCCAAAAAGGCTTGTTGTTGTGCAACCTAAAAAATCTATTTTCGTGTCCAGATTTGCACCAGACACATTAACTGAAGATATTATATTTTATATTGATTCTACACTCAATAAAACCGGTAATAATATAAATGCTTTTAAATTCAACTTTTCATACGCTAGAAACATTTCATCTTTCAAATTATCAGTTCCTGCAAAATTGTTTGATGAGATTGTTAATAAAAATTTTTGGCCGGATAAAACTTTAGTTCGTGAATTTGTTTATAAAGAGAAATCAAATCTAGTAAATCCAGTTCAACTTCCTCAAAGAAAATTAAATTCTAATCAAAAAAACTACATAAAATCCCGAATAATGTTGTTTGTCTTCTGTACCAAAATGTTCGAGGGCTAAATACAAAGTTGAACGATATTTATATTAAAAGTTTCGATTGTAGTCATAATGTCTTGGTATTTACCGAAACTTGGCTTAAACCAAATATTTTTGATTCAGAAATTCTGTGTGCTGGGTATCAAATTTTTCGGAGGGATCGTAAATGCAGGACTGGTGGTGGAGTCCTCATTGCAGTAAAAACCTTTTTTCATCTGAGGAAATCATACTTTCAGATGTATCTGACTTGGAATTTATTTGTGTACGAATTCGAGTTTTTAGTATTGATATTTTCGTTACTTTCTCGTATATCCCACCGAATTCCGATATTACCGTTTATCTAAGACATGTGTCGCTTATATCATTGGTTTACTCAAATGTTAAACCTGCCGATTCCATTGTTGTTTTTGGAGACTTTAATTTACCGAATATATCTTGGAATTTTCGTAGCGGTTCAAACCAGTTTCTTCCGTATTCTTCTCGTGACTGTTTAAATGACTTTCTGGATTCATTTTCAGATATGAGTTTACAACAAGTAATCGGGATAGTAGAATAGTAGAATTTTTGATTTAATTTATGTTGACGACTCTTCGTGCAACGCTGTGATGCTTTTGCATGTCCAGAAGATAACCATCTGGGTGATGGACACTTGAATTATCTTTCGAATTTGTTCAAAACAACTTAGAACCAGTTTCTACACCGTTGAGGTCATTTTTTTGCTTCAAGAATACAAATTTTGTTAAAATGAACCAATTCTTATCTGAAACTAGTTGGGACATGAACTTTGAAGATGTTGACGACTGTGTATCAATTTTCAATTGTACGCTCAGCAAGATCTTCGAGATATGTGTTCCAAAGAACATTAAAAAGAATTCGAATGAACTTGGTGCTGTATGGTTTACAAAAGAATTGAGGAAACTTAAAACTTCGAAAACTCGGGCATTTAAAACATATAAAAGAACTTTAAATCTTCAAGAATATTCTAAATATTCGCTTCTGAGACATAAATATCAAGTACTTAATAAAAAATGCTATGATGAATATTTGAACGATTTGAAATCCAAAATGAAATACGATTCTAAAACTTTTTATAACTTTGTAAATTCAAAAAGGAAAAACACTGGTTTTCCAACTACAATGAAATGGAATGATCGTGAGTCCAACAATCCTACTGAGATTTCAAATATGTTTGCTGACTTCTTCAAAACGACATATTCTGATAATACTTATGGCAACACATCATATCCATATAACATCCCCACTTATAATTCCATTCTCAATCCTGTTATAGAATCTGAAGATGTCTTACAACACCTAAAATCGTTGAAATATTCATATAGTACTGGTCCAGATAATATTCCTAGCTGTATTTTGAAAGTTTGTGCAGAAAATGTATACATTCCACTTTCAAATATATTTAATGCCTCTATTGAAAGAGGTTATTTTCCGAATTCATGGAAAGAGTCATACATTATTCCTCTTTATAAAAGTGTAACCAAATCATTCGTATCTAACTATAGAGGTATTGCTAAACTTAGCACAATACCAAAGTTATTTGAACAAGTTGTCACAAAGCAATTGGTTCACTCGGTCACAACATTAATATCTCCTTCACAGCATGGTTTTCTGAGAGGTAGATCAACATCTACAAATTTATTGGAATTTTCTACATTAACAATAAAGGGATTTTCAAAGAATCTTCAAACAGATGTCATATATACTGATTTTAGTAAAGCTTTTGATAAAGTTAATCATTATCTGTTGATTGAAAAGCTTAAAATATACGGATTCCCAGATCTTCTTTTAAAATGGGTAGAATCGTATCTGACAAATCGGAAGCAACAGGTGTTATTCGAATCATCAACATCAAAAACTATAGATGTCACCTCTGGAGTTCCTCAAGGAAGTCACTTAGGTCCTATTCTGTTTAATCTTTTTATAAATGACCTTCCTTCTGTCATTAAACATTCGAATGTACTGTTGTATGCTGATGACGTTAAATTGTTTCTATCCTATGACATCTTAGATCAACATAAGTTGTTACAATCAGATCTGACCAGTATAGCTATCTGGTGTGATAATAACTTAATGGAACTGAACCTGAAAAAATGTAAATTTATGACATTTGCTAGAAGACACCAACTTGCATCGCTGTATCATATAAATAACTGTAATCTAGAAAATATTTTTACTTTTGTTGACCTGGGTGTTACTATGGATCAAAAACTTCGCTTTCATCTACATATTGACTTATGTGTGAATAAGGCGAGGGGTGTTCTAGGTTTCATTAAAAGATGGTCAAAAGAATTTAATGACCCATTCGTTACCAAAAGTCTTTATATATCACTTGAAAGACCAATTTTGGAATATGCATCAGTCTTGTGGAATCCACAATACAACTGCCACTCTGATAGAATTGAATCGGTTCAAAAACAATTTTTATTATTTGCTTTAAGAAACCTTCGCTGGAATCCGAATCAGAACCTACCTCCATACGAAAATCGTTTAAAACTCTTGGACATCCCTACTCTAAAAAATAGAAGAACGATGCTTAATGTAACATTTTTGATTAAATTGATAAATGGCTCTCTTAATTCTACATTTTTGCTTCAAGAAATTGATTTTAATATCCCAACCCGTCGTTCCAGATCTTTCATTCCGTTGATATTAAGTATGTGCCGTTCTAATTACGCGCAGAATGAACCTTTTCGTTGTATTTGTAGCGATTTTAATAGCCTGTATTCTGTCTTTGACCTGTCAGATTCACTTAATAAAACTAAAACTTGTATTTTAAATGCACTTGATCACACTTAAGCCTTTGTTGCTCTTTGAGTTTTTTGACCGCTTAGGGTCTAACGAAATGACTGGGTTGCCAAACTCCACAAAGATCGGCATTGTCGATTTTTTGAAAGTGTTGTATTTTTGTTGTATTTTATATTTATATTTCAGCAGAATTTTGTTTTTTACTGTATATTGTATACAAATAAAACAAGGTTTTTAGCTGAATTCACATTCGTTCCGTTACTGTTTACTCAACTGTTCTATTTGTATTTGATTGTTTATATTTCGTATAAAAAAATAAAATACTAAAATAATTATTTGTAATCTTTGTCGCGTAAATTAACTGTTTGGATTGTTTTGTCTTTGTATTTTTGTTAAGTCTAATATCGTAAAGTAGACAAAAATTATATTTGATCAAATTCATATTCGTCGCATGAATTCTGATGCTTCATAATATTTTCTTTTAACTCTATTGTTTATTATCACGTTAATCTTATATTATGTTATGTTTGGAAGAATTCTCTCTTGCATTCATAACCTAATTCGCGTTTTATTAATATGCGTTTTATCAGCTGATGATTTTAATCTGTAGCTGAAACGAATTTCCAAATATGTTTACCCGCGATCGGTTACACAGCGTAATCCGGATTACGGCTGTTCGGTCACCAAATCCGTGCGTCATGCGGATGTGCCCCTCGGTCGGTTGGGCGGGTTAGTGGGACCGTTGGGATTCGTCGTTAAAAAAAAAAAAAAAAAGAGATGTGTTAGCCAAAGACGGCCGATCAGCGAGCAGTAAGTTGCGAAGATGGCCCCAACATTTTGCAACAATTGACGTAGCGGGCGTAGCTGATGTAATTGAGCTAAGAATGTGTGCATCAAAGTGAACTTCAAAGTCGCTTTCGATAGTTGAGTGTAATATAATAGTTGTCTGACTACGTGTGTATGTGTTTGTTGAAGCCCCAATGCCTTCAATGGCCAATTGGTGATGCTTCTTCCGCTTCTGGGTCACAAAGAATTCGGCAAGGATGAGGGTCTCCATAGTTATCGAGAACTAGTGCATTTGCGGTAGCGAGCAGAATGACATTGCTCCCATGGAGAAGGAATGACCGCACTTTGTCGGTGAGTCATTGTGGTCTGGAGTGCACCAGATACGCCAGCTGGTGGCTGTGATGTCGATGTTGATTAATTTTTTGATGTCGAAGTGACCTTGGCACCACCCTTACATAAAAGCGAATTGTGTTTTTGTGCACAATGTCTGCAAACACCCGATTGGCATTCTCGTGAGCTATGCCCATTGCCTAGGCAATTAAAACATAACGACAGATTCTTCACGATGGTCCAGCGATCGGTAGTGGACAAATTATAAAAAGCGTGGCATTTAGAATTGCGATGCGACTCAGCGCAATGTGGATATATTGCCGACGACGCGCTCGGCGGCGTCGACCTTGGTGGTGCAGTTGCCACACCCACATTCGCTCTGGCACGTTGAGGTTGGCGTCTTCTAGTTGTTAGATTGTCGCTTTTGGGAACTGCTGACATATTCATGGCGCGGCGCTCTAAGAAACTGAGCAGATCTTCAAGCTTAGGGATATCGTTGGTTACCAAGCTCATACCCCAATTGGTTCGTGCAACAGTCGGCCATTTCGGCAGGAGCATAGGCACAGCTATGGCATCCCATTGGTCAACAGGCAACTTCATTACTGTCAGAGCACGCATAGAGTTGCGCACTCAGTCGATCTTATCACGTAGCGATCGTTGAGTGTCATGTGGGTCATTTGGCAAACCCAATAGTCGCTTCACATGAATTTCAGCCAGCAAACGTGGATTATCGTAGCGTCGTTTCAGTTCTGACCAAACCTCTTCATATCCGCCAGTATACAGTCCACCGACCATCGGTACCTTATCAGCATGTATATATTGTCGAAATTTGCCAAGCTTGTATGTTGGGTCCAAATCCGACCGATTGTGGACCAATGTTTCAAACATGTCCTTAAAGACGAGCTAATTGTCTCGCTGACTATCGAAAGTTGGAATGGAGACTGGATTCAATCGCATGTCCCCAATGTGGCTATGGACAGATGCAAAGTCACCCTCATTGTTGCAAACAGAAAGCATACGGCGCAACTTCACACAAATTTTATGATGCGTATCCTCAATCTGTGCTGAACACTCATCGTGTGCAGAAATCTCTGCCGCGTCAGTTGCTGCGGAGACAAGAGTCAAGTGATTTTGCATAAATCATTCATAATGTTGGTCCACCGTTCGCAGGAGTATTTCAATTTCCACTTGATCTGGAGCATATCCCTCTTGCGAAATTTGATTGAAAATTCGAAGAATTGACGTACGTGCTGATGTGCGCAGGTTCAATGCCGCCATTTTGCGAAAACAGAAAGCGTAAAAAAAACCGCACGAAGACTCCAAAATTTCCAAAAACCGAGTCAATCCTCACAGGAGGCACCAAAAATGTATAAAAGTTGCCTTGTTATACACGCAGGCTGTTCCGAAATGAATGATATGCGAGATTTCCAATTTTGCTTCAATTTTATTGTGCTAATTAATTCATTTACAACGCAAACGGAACTTCTCTTGAAAACACGACTGCACATTCGTCGATCGAATTTTTTTTTTCAAGAAAAAAGGTAGGGAATTTTGACAATCAAAGTGTATGAAAACTCAGGGTTGTTATCAACAAAGTCAGGAACGTTCATTCATGAATGGCAATTTCGTACAGTCAGCCTTGTTAATATTAAAAAACTTTTCAAGATCTTTCGAAGAACAGGACACATAGGTTCTATTTACATTTATGCACAAGTTAACTGTTGGATGCAAGGCCGTTTAGGGGGGGGGGGGATGTACGGGTCCGGACACATCAAATTTGCCTAATAAAAATATTGTGAACGTACGTGTAGAGACAATTGGCCATCGTAACATTATGATAAAGCATGAGAAACAATTACCAAAATGAATACACATTTTTTTAAGACCTACAAAAAAGCTATTTAATGCTCCAAATACAGCATTAAACAAGCGCATGCAATCTAAAAATGTATACTTGTCTAAATATCGCATTTGTAAAGCTTGATTTCCCGATAGGGTCTTCCGTGCATGAAGATCAAATCGAAACGATTTTTGAAAAAATTACTCTCGACCTCTCCGATTTTATAGAAATTTGGAACAGCGAAAAAAACAATATAGCTTCTGGTGGCTGAAACAAGATGGAGCAACGATTGCATATACATTTTTTAACTCGAAAATATCAATGAGTCTACCAAGCGGCGTATTGGCTTATTTTTTTTCTAAATGTACTTTGACCTAATAAATAAGTGCTTGCAAAATTTTACGTTATTGTTTTTCGATTAAAGGAAGAAATACATTTTTAAAAATATCATTATGAATTTTTTTTTTTAATTTCTTAATAATTTCAACTCAAATATACCTCTTTCTACAGTATTTGCCATGTAATTGCGAAGCAAAAGATTCTTGCAATCGTTGCTCCATCTGTTATTTATCTACCTTCCAAATTTCTATAAAATCGGAGAGATAGAATGAAAACACTTTGTCGATTACCCATCTTAAATTTGTTAAAACATTCTTAAAAATAGAAATTTTTTGGAATATTTGTTTTAAATCATTTTACAAAAGAAATTTTTTGGATGTCAGGTAGTGTTACTTTCCGGTAAATTTTGTTTGGCCCCGAAATAAATTCCTGGCTACGGCCCTGGTTGGATGATATACATCTTCTGGTAGAGATAAAGGATCACAGCATTTCAGAGAAATACCTGTATTATCCACATAAATAAGATCAAAAATATTTCCACAACGATTTTTAAAGTTATTAATTTGGAATAAATCGCAATCTGACTACTGATCAAAAAAGTCACAAATGCAAGATGTAGGTGAAGAGGGCAGCAGCGAATAGTCGTCATCAGGGATGATATTTGGGTTGTTTCATTTTGTACAAAAAGTCAAACAAAATAGTACCAAATCTGTCGAAAAAGTACCAACATTTCAATGTCCAAATTGTATAATTAAAAATAGTTTGTAATATCGATACCTTAAAGCACAACCATACTATGTCCATTTCCATTCAAATCGAGTTTTTGGCATTTTTGGATTCCTGAGAAGAAGCTGCATCAGATAGGTTATAGTGGTTTGTGGGAATCGAGATGAAAGTAATTGAAAAATGAGGAAACGAAAACCCATTTCCATACAAAACATACCAATTTGAAAAATTGTTTTTCATTTTCTAGAGTTTTGAAAAAATTTGAGGTTGTGTTTTATCGGTGAACAGAAAAGTTATTAATATTCAAAAACGCATACTTTAATTCATAAAGCTTTTAACAAAGAAGTTTTAATAATAAAAACTAAATTAAGTTACTTTTAACGTTACATAAATGAAACGTTCAGCTTCGTTTCCAGCTAAAGAAACGACTCAAGAAATATGTTGTTAAGTTTCTTATGCTGCAAAATTGTATTAGATCAGAATTTTTTTACAAATGACCAAGCAAAATTTGCATTGCGCTTTTGCCCTTTGGATAATTTTCGCTGTTCTTCATTTCCTTTTGCTTTCTATTTTGGTTAGTTTTTTTTTTATAGTAATTTTATTCAATTGAATCACCTATAATAACTTAGGTCTAACAATGATTTTTCAAAAATTCAGAAATTCAGCTTATTTTTATAATATTCAGATTAAAACTATTTGCCCTATATCCATTGATTTAGGCAATGTAGAGTTATCGTAACTAATATATGGGGAATATATTAGTTTCGTTTGAGACGTGAGGGATTCAGAGGTCTCAGTAAATTTCTAGCTAGAATGTTTGGGTGAAACATGAGCTTCTGCTTGTACTTCGAGGTAAATTTCGGAATTTCGTCTTTTACTGCAGGTATATTCAGGTCTCTGTGGATGTTAGTATTTTTTATATACCAAGGGGCTCTGGCAATTTGTCTCAGGATTTTAGATTGGACTCTCTGGAGTTTTTCCACGTTCGAGGGAGAGGCAGTGCCCCAGAGTTCAATTCCATATGTCCATATGGGTTTTATTATACTTTTGTATATTTGGACTTTGTATGTGAGATTTAGCTTTGATGCCCTTGAGATTAGCCAATTTAGTTCCAATTGCTTTAATTTGATCTGAGTGATTTTGGATTCAATATGTTTATGCCATGTGAGTCGGCGATGCATTCCAAGATACTTGGTTTCGGAACTTTCAGGGACGACTTGGCCGTTTATCTTCAGAGCAGGACACGTGCCCCTTCTTAGAGTGAAGGTTAAGTGACAGCTTTTGGATTCATTGACCTTGATTTTCTATCGATGTAGCCAATTACTTAGAGTATCCAAGTGTTTTTGCACGTATAGAGATGCCATGTCAGGGTTTGAGTGAGAGCACATGATAGCAGTGTCATCAGCAAAAGTCGATATGAGAGTTCTATCACTTTTCGGCATATCTGCAGTATAGAGAATATATAGCAGGGGCGCGAGGACACTGCCTTGTGGTACTCCGGCCAGTATTTCGTATTTTCGGGAGACAAAGCTTTTGTATTTTACTACAAATTTTCTATTCGTGAGGTAGTTTTTGAGTAGACAGTGCATATTAGCGGGAAGAATATGCTGTAGTTTGTAAATAAGTCCTTCGTGCCAGACTTTATCGAAGGCCTGGGTGATATCGAGGAAAACAGCGGAGCAATACTTTTTTGTTTTCGAAAGTGCCTTTTATTGAGTCAACAATGCGGTGCACTTGCTCAATGGTGCCATGCTTTTCGCGGAAGCCAAACTGGTGATCGGGAATCACTTGTTTTTCTAGAATTTTCGGTAGAATCAATTTTATTAAAAGTTTTTCGAAGAGTTTCGATATTACAGAGAGCAAACTTATAGGCCGGTATGACGTCACATTACTGGGATCTTTTCCAGGTTTGGGAATCATTGTAACTTGAGATAGTTTCCAATCATCTGGGTAGTGACATGTTCTGAGAATCGCGTTAAATATGTGCAATAAGTGGGTTATTGCAACAGTTGGCAGTTCTTTTATCATTGTTGGCGTTATCAAATCCGGTCCTGGTGCTTTTTTCGGGTCCAAGCTTTTGTTTATTGCCTCCATAAGTTCGTTTTTTTTAATCGCGATTGTACAAGAGGTATTATGTGGGATTAATGTTGGTATTGGGATATCACCAGTGTTCGGGGTGAACACGGTTTTTAGGTGGTTGGCAAAAGCTGCACCCTTTTCTGCATCGCTTCTGGCCCAGTTTCCATTTGGCAGCCTTAGAGGGGGTTCTGTCAGTATTGGTTTTTTCATATTTTTTGCAGCTCGCCAGAGCGAGTAGTTTGTTGATTTTGTGGGTGCGAGATGTTCAACAAATAGCTGGAATTCTCTTTCGGATTTCCTCTCAAGCTGCTTTTTTAGAATTCGAGAGACATCATTAAGCGGTTTTTTCAGATTTGGGGATCTGTTGTTTTGCCATTCGCGACGTATTTTCCTTTTATTTTTTATTAACTGCTCTATGTCCTTTGGAGTACACTTTGCATAGCTGCGAGTTGAGCTTTTTGGGATTTGGGCGGGAGTGGCCGCTGCAGCTGCTTGGGAAAGCAAGAGTGTGAAATTACTAACAGCTGTGTGTATTTCAACTTACTTTTTTAGTGACACATTAGGGATAATGTGGGAGCTTATATACTTTCGATATTTGAGCCAGTTTGTGAGTTTGCTGGTCAGTTTATCTGGTGGATTGGCCTCAGAACTTGGCGCATACTTTATTGTGATAATAGTAGGCGTATGATCTGTTGAGAGATCTAGAGAGGATTCAATAAACAATTGGCTCCTTTTTACAGTTTTGAAGACTGCAAAGTCAATGACATCGGGGGTTTTGCGACTGTCAGTTGGCCAGTAAGTTGGCGTGCCAGAAGAGATCACGTCAAGACCGAGTCTGTTGACAGTGTTCAACAGGAGCCTGCCCTTTGGCGATATAAGGCGAGAACCCCAATATGTATGTTTGGCGTTGAAATCGCCGGCAACGAGATACTTTTGTCCAAGAGAATGGAAAAAAGTCTGGAATTGTTGCTCAGATATTTTGCGTCTGGGCGGGCAGTATATAGCTGTTAATGTTAGGCCTTTTAAGTATTCATCGAGAGAAATACTTGTCGCTTGAGAATGGCGGTTCCACCTCTAGCGTTTCCGCTTGGATGCTTTGTGTCATAGAGTCTGTATCCTGGTAAATTGAAAAAGTGTTTTTCAGTGAAGTGTGTTTCAGAAATTAGCATAACGTCTATGCTAGACTCTTTCAAGAACTCGAGAAGTTCTAGTTTGTGATGACACAGGCCGTTTGCATTCCAGAATGATATTTTTAAACCATTCATGGCTTAGACATGAGATGTTGTAGTAAAAGACTTTGATTCTTTATCATTTCTTGCATCATATTTTGCATACCAGACATAAATTGAGACATATTTTGCATGAATATTTGTAGAGTTTGTTCAAGGCTACTACTAGGAGGAGCAGGTTGCGCGTGCACAGTGGCAGAGTGACCGCTTTTTAAGGCACGGCGAAGGATTGTGCAGCGGATAGCGGAGGAAATTTTTGGGTTTTCCCTGTTTCATGTTTTTGCGTCACATTTTCCGTCTTTTTTATGAAGCTTTGATAGACTGCACAGCCTCTATAGTTAGCAGTGTGATTGCCACCGCAATTACTACATTTTTTAATAGTGGAATCCTCTTTAGTTTTTGTGCACGAACCTGTTTCGTGCAGGTCTCCACAAATTACGCACACGCTGGGAAGAGTGCAGTAAGACTTTGTGTGGCCGTATTCTTGGCAGTTATGACACTGAATCGGTCCACTGCGCTTGTGAGGCACTTCAATTGTGATTTTGCGATGTAGCAGATATCTGAGCGAGTATATCGGGTGGGGTTCACCTTTTTTGAGCAATTTCGAGTCGAACTCTAGTTCCACACGAAAAAGGGGTTGTGGGATTTTTTTTTGATTCTGGATATTGAATACGGACTTTATTTGGAAGCCTTCATCGCTTAGTGCAGTTTTGATTTCGTCGCATTCTACGAAAGGCTCGATACCTTTCAGTACGACTGAGAGGCCTTTGGAACTTTTGAGCTGGTAGGTGTAGTAGCTCTTTTTGAGTTTATCAAAGAGATTGACAATTTTTCTATAATTGGATTCGCTGTAAATTTGGATTTTTCTTTCGTGTACTTGTCCCCTGAGAATAGAAATCACGTGGAAATTATTAGGACCAATATTTTGAGTTATATCTTTGATGAGCGAATTTGAGTTTCGCTCACGCAGGTAGATAGGTGGGGGTTTTTGCGATTTCGGCTTGGGATCCGAATCATTTTCTTCAGCAAGAATCGCATATCGATTTTGCCCAAGCTCGAGAGATGGCTTAACGGGATTCGTCTTTTGAATTTTTGCGGGATGCCTATTCCCATTAGTGGGGGACGATAGTACTCGCTTTGCGAAGTAAATGTCGATTCCTGTCTGCACTGTCGGCATTTTGCTCTTTTGACCTGTAATAATGGAGCGAGTAGCGACCTTTGTTATGCGATTAGCGATTTCAGAAAATCCGCTATTCGTCTCACTTGAGTCAGGAATGGGGGTAAGGCCTACGGGGATTTCAATATATTTGCTAGGGGTGTCAACCAAAGAAATTGACGATACAGAGTTACCTGTGTTTGCGTGTGCAGTATCGATATGGGAACTCCACTGTATATCTGGCGAGGGAATTTGAATAGGTTGTTGTTGCTGTTGCGGAAGCTGCTGCTGCGCACCGTCCTGCTGTGGCTGCAGGGGTTGCAAAAGTTGTTGTTGTAGTTGCAGCTGCTGATGAGCTGTACCATTTCGTCCACTGTCTACTGATGACGGAGGGGTACGTTGCATGACGAGCGGTCACACTGGTACTAATTTCGCGTTTTTAAGGTTCTGGTCACCCTTATTAGAAAAGCGACGCATAGAAGGTGCGAGGGGGTTTGTGTACTCGCTGATCGCTGCAAACAGATGTTTTTTGGGATATTTTTTTCTGAGGGAAATTTTAACGTCAACGCTGTGTTGACTTTGCTGTCAGTGGATCAGCTGATTATATTTTGTTTATAAAGAATGTGTAATGTTTTAGCAGATATGTTGCGCGGGATAAAGTTTTTGTTGATGAAGCGAATTCGAATTGTGATTTTATTTGGCAAAAATTTTCGTTTTGTTTTTAAATTTCACAAAAGTGTCCAAGCAAGTGATCGCGATCCCTATGCAAACGCGTCACTGTACTATCGCACGAAGCCTCGGGGCTGTTTCAATATTTTTAGAGTAGAATTTCCGATATAAAAAATTTATTTTATGAGAGCAGATTTTTTATTCGCACAACCGATTGAACTGACGTTTAACCATCATTTGGTTAGTGATCTAAATTTTACAGCTGATAATGTTCTACTTTTCTAAAGAAATTGGAAACAATTCCAAATTTCTGAAGGGGTTACATTTCGTTAAAAAATGATACAAAAATTCTACCGAAGTGAATACGAGTTTAAGAAAATTTACGAAAGGAAATTTACTTATCATTTTCATAGCTTTTTTCGAAATGAAATTTGACAAATACTTTAGAGCTGGAAACAAACAACAAAAATATTTCGGAAAAAAAATTGGTAAATAAGTTGATTATTAATCTGATATCCTCGCATATATTGTACCAAAAATGTCAATGTAGTAGCGATGTACTTCTGTCTTTGAAAATGTACAAAAAAAGTACAATTGTACCAAAAAAATCATCAAAATCATTTAGAGTCTACTTAATATTTGGAAAATTAAAATCACCTGAAACAATAAGTTGATCATTATTACCTAACAATGTTGATACATAACCAATGGCTTCAGCGTGATAGAAATATATTCCACTTTCCGATTGAGGGGGAATATACGAACATGTAACATAAAAGTTCAACGATTGAAAACTCACACGAACTGCAAGAAATTCAATATTATTTTGGCTCATCAAAGTAGGGATAGAAACAATTTCAGAAAACAGAGAACTATTAACAGCAATAAGAATTCCACCGCAATCATTTGCGCGATCACGCCTTCCGAATTCAGAATCTAAAATGCTAGGTTTTAACCAGGTTTTAGTAAACACAATGGCACTATAGTTGAACGAAAAGCTATTAAGATATAACCTTTTGAATTTAAACCTCTTACATTTTGATAAGCTAAAGAGAGTTCACTAACAACATCAACCATTCGTTTTTTTGGAAGTTGAACAGTATTAGCCGCAATTCGTTTATTTTTAAAAATATATTCATGTACAAAAATTGTAAATGAAGAAATTGGTCTTTCACTGGCGAATTTAAATTTAGTAACATTAATATTAGAAATAGAGACACCAATCCTAGATTTAATGTTAAATAAAACATAATTTTCAGTGGTATCTGAAGCCAATCTGGACACAAACACAAATTTTCGAGGAGCGACAACAACTAAATCCTTATGTTCGGCATTAGAAACAGTTTCCGTAGTCTCCGATGCTAAAACTATGTTAGGAAGTTCAGATGAATGGTTGTTTTCAACATCCATATTTACAATTTCAACATTATTTTTATCAATAGTTTTAGGAGTATCAAACAAATGAACAGTAGCTGCTACTGTTGGGGTTGCAGTATCATTCACAGTATTTTTTTTTGTTTTTGTTGCTACGAAGAATCCGTTTGAGTTTTGGAAAAACCTCCGAAACATTAAAAACAGAAAATTTTTTAAATTCGTTTTCATACATTGAAAGTTTGGATTGGACACCAGATAGTTCTTTGAACATTTCTGCAAAAGCTACTCCACACTGCCTAAAAAGCAGGAAAAAGCCAGCCTCAACAGTCCTACATTTTTCACAGGACCAACGAATGCCCTTCCGCTCTCTTATAGCATCAGAAACCCAGACAGATAAACCTGCACATTTGGAATGATATTCATCTTCGCAAATCCAACAACGAATACAAAAATCATTTGCACCAAATTTGAAGTTTTTCAAAGTACAAGATATTTTCAGAACTAAACAATACTAAACAATTCTAGAATGGAAATGAAAACTATGCCCACAACTGTGCTTTACCACGAGTAAAACAGACAAAAAATTAAAACAAGAAAGAGAACAAAGCGCAAGTCAGAAAAAAAAGCTACCAATAAAATCAAGGCTTATGCAGAGGAGTCTCAAACACAGTAAGCAAGTGAAATTGTTGTTGCGACACAAAAATTTATAAAACAATTAATGAAATACACAAAGAGCACTTGTATAAATACCACTTGATGCAATTCAAATCACAAATATAAAAATTGAAAATTTTATGTTTTAATATATTGTGCTAATAATTAATTAATTAATTTGTGCTAATAATAATGCACAAATTAATTAAACAAAATCACAAAAATTTGGAGCTTAAAAAGTTAACTTTACGAACAGATTTGCCAGAGAACTACTAAACTACTATATATACAACCACACAAGCCGAAGTAATTGCTCGAATATAACTTACTTTCTACCTGCTGGCATACAATTTGTTGTTGTAAAAATTATTTAATTGATTTTAGTTGCACTGAGCTTGAACCCGACTATGCACAATATTCATTTAGTTACAGCTCATTAAAATATAAATCATTTCAAAAAAGATAATTTTGGAAAAATACCGTTAGTTGGTTTTGTTTAATTTTTCTAAACGTTACAGAAATTTGGAATTTATTTTGCGTCAGTAGAATAGGTTCACTTTCTATAACGTTCGAAAATCGAGAAGCAATGAAGTCAAATGCATTTGATTTTACTAAAAAATGGTATTAGGTATCAGTAATGACTACTACTCCCTTTGTTTAGTATAATTCCGTAAATTTAGTTTGGCATGGAATCATACAGTTTCTTTGAGAAATTGAATGAAATTTGTCTCTAAGCTAAAGTTGGATCAGTGAGAATAATGTTGAATTGTTGCAATGTCTGCCATACTCCCCTGACTTAAATGTTATTGAAAATGTCTGAAGATGGATAGTACACAAAGTTTATGATTCCGGCCGTCAATTCAAGGATAAGGAAACACCCATTGTAACAACAGCTTAGAGACAAATTTCATTCAACTTCTCAAAGAAACTGTATGATTCCATGCCAAACTGAATTTACGGAATTATACTAAATAAAGGGAGTAGTAGTCATTACTGATACCTAATAACAAACCATTTTTTAGTAAAATCAAATGCATTTGACTTCATTGCTTCTCGATTTTCGAACGTTATAGAAAAACCATTCTACTGACGCAAAAAATTCCAAATTTCTGTAATGTTTTAGAAAAATTCAACAAAACCAACCAATATTTTTCCAAAATTATCATTTTTGCAAAAAGTTTTACAACAATGCATAGTCAATAAAAATCAACAACAACAGTCTCTTTCAAACCTCGTTCAGTTCAAAACGACATTTTTGTATTGTGAACCTATTCTATTGACGCGGAGTTTATATATAAGTGGCAGACTTGTAAAGTAATGAAATTTTCATTACGCATTACCATTACCATTACAGGTAATGAAATTTTATTTCATTACCATTACCATTACTGCAATGGTAATTGTAATGGTAATGGTAATGAAGTAATGAAAATTTCATTGCAATGGTAATGAAATTACCATTATTTCATTGCGATAGTAATGATAATGAAGTAATGAAATTTCCATTACTTCATTACTTCATTACCTATCTGCCCCAATTGCGTTTTTGCCACTTTTCGGGCAAATCATGCCAAGTTTAATTGTAGCTACCATCAAGTGTGTCCATGGTCATTTTATGGATGATTAATGTCAGTTGCGATTAGGACAGCTTCTGAGTGCGTCCTTGGACATTTTATGGAAGAATCATGTCAGGTGGGATTAGGCCAGCTTCTAAGTGCGTCCTTGGACATTTTTTGGACGAATCATGTCTGGTGGGATAAGGCCAGCTTCTGAGTGCGTCCTTGGACATTTTTTTGATGATTCATATCAGTTGGGATTAGGACAGTTTCTGAGTGCGTCCTTGGACATTTTTTGGACGAATCATGTCTGGTGGGATTAGGCCAGCTTCTGAGTGCGTCCTTGGACATTTTTTGGATGATTCATGTCAGTTGGGATTAGGACAGCTTCTAAGTGCGTCCTTGGACATTATTTGGGTGAATCATTATCGCGCTATTTTGAGCTAAAACTTTATTTAAAACTCTATAATCGAAAATCCCCACGCGATAATTAAATTCCCTATTTGCCCGAATAGCACAGTCGCGAAGCGTGGGATTTAAGACGACCCTCGCGGTATGGTATCCCCGTCCGAACGAACAACACGAACCCGCGAAAACCTGATAACTAAACTTTTAAAACCCTACACCGAAACTGTCGCAATATATATATATATATATACGTATATATATATATATATATATATATAAGAAACGGAAATTTTTCCGACACAAAGAAAATAATACCGAACACAAACCCTTTTCAAAATTGACACAAAAAGACCCAATACCCAAATATCAAAAATTATATTTGTTTAAACGCAATTGATTTGCGGGACCAGACCAACCTGTCTGAAATCCCTCTCACGATTCTTGCAGAATCTATTCACCAGCTGGACTTCGATAAAATTCGATGTCCAGCAACAACTTGGCTCTGATGCGGGACAACACAAACAAAAAAAAAGAATAAGGAAGAGGGGGGGGAAAACGGCCAAACAAATTCCAAGCAAACTACTTGGACGGAAACACTTCACCAAAACAAATCACGACCGAACACAACCTGTCCAACTCTATTCAATTCCTCAAATTCAAAACACTAAATGGCCGACTGCCACAAATAAAATAACGCAAAATAAACACTAGCTGGCAAAACTAAACCAGCGCGCAAAAATACTCCCTTTGGAACACTTGTCCTCCAGCCACAGTCCGACGATGGCAACAGCTCCACTTCACCACTCAAAAAAAATACAATTTAAAAAAAGGGAAAGAAAATTATCCAAATTTTGGAAACAAATAATTCAATTAAATTTAAGAAAAACCAAAGCTTTTGCCACTCTCCTTCTTCCCTGCTCAAAAAGAACTAACCGAAATTAGAATATATGAGCGCCTATGACGCTCACTTTCCATTTATCTTCCCACATACATAGAGTGCGGCTTACGCAGAAACCAGTGTCCGCAGTCGGGGCTTTACCCATACCTATATGCGAAAAATCTCTTCATATTTTTCTAGGTGTGTTTGGCAAATTTACATATACCCCCCTGCACCCACCAAAATGAAATATACATTTTGGCGGCACTCATGTACGTATAGGCGAAAGCATAAATGTTCTCAAATTCCTCTCCCTCAAACAGGTTCAAAAAGTACAAAAGCTTTAGTCCAGGTTTTGACAATTTACTATTGTAATGGCGAAGCTGGCAATACCCTCATCGGATCGCCGCCGCTCACTGAGCTAACTTAACGAAAGCAAAAGCGAAAGAAAGGAGAAGAAAGCAAGAGAACTTTGACAGCTCAAACAAACTATTCAGTTTTCCTCTTCCGCGCGCCGGCCGCATTTCGCCCGCGAGTGTCGAATTTGTTTTGCTTAACAAATTAAGCAAAACAAATATATTTATATAAAAATTGACAATCAATAAAATTGTGCAGTGCGTTAATTCGGTCAGTGTGTGTGTGATTTTGTTCGCCCGTCGCCCCGAACAAAAGGGAAACATAAAAAAACAAAACAAACAATAAAAACAACAACATTCGTGTCGCGATTTTATACCGCGACAACCCCACCTCCGCGAAAGTTGCTTGGTCTCCTGAGACCAGCCAACTTTCGAATCTAACCGGAGAAAATCACCCTGAGTCGATGTGCGGCCTAAGGTCCTGCACATGCCATGTCCCCTTTTCTCGTCCGTCTTCGTCTTCCAAAACATATGTCCACGGAGACACCCTCTTTTTAACCCTAAACGGTCCAACAAATTTCGGAGCTAACTTCGCTGCAAAATAGTTTGCAGCATCGGACAAAACAAAATTACGTCTCCATACTAACTCGTGCGGTAAATACTGTGCATCTCTACGTCTGAGATTGTAAGTCTTTGCTGTCTTGGCACTTGCCATTTCTAACTTCTTCCGTATGTCTTCCCTCAAGTCTGCCATTAACTTGGCCCGGTCCTCACTACTACTGTCCGGTTGGTCTGAGTCTCCCACTCGTCTATAATCTCTATCACCCCTGACCGCCATATTTCGGCCAAAATTCACGAAGTATGGAGACGCTCCCAAAACCTCATGCTGCGATGTTCGAATGCAGCACGCCACCTTTGAGAGATGAGAATCCCATGTCCGATGGTTTTCTGAAATATATGCTCTCAAAGTGGTCTTAATTATTTGGTTGATCCGCTCGGCCGGATTGGCCTGCGGATGATAGTGTGCAGTGTACCGCATCTGCACACCATACGACGCGCATAAACTCTGCAGCTCCTTGCTGCGAAACTGTGGCCCATTGTCGCATACAATGGACCTCGGAACTCCAAAGAGCAAGAAGACATTATCTTCCAACTCCTTGCAAACACTCTTTGCCGTTGCATTTCGCAACGGAAACAACAATGGGAATTTGGTGAAGTAGTCAACCACCGTTAAAATATAACAAAATCCCCGACTAGACTTCACCAAGGGTCCCACCAGATCTACGCAGATCATTTCCCAAGGTTCTAACTTCTTTGTCCTCTCTACCATACAACCAGCTGGCTTATTGTTGTCAGGTTTCACCCTCTGGCAAACCTGACAACCTTTAATATATCTAGCTATCTCTGCCTTCATTTTCGGCCAATAATATTTCTCAATTACCCTAGCGTATGTTTTCCTAACGCCCATGTGCCCCGATAATGGATTATCGTGACACTCGAATAAAATTTTACTCCTATCACTTTTGCCTACAACTCTCTTCCACTCGTACCCAGCACTAAACAAACTATTTGTCCCTGCCTTTATGTGTTTATATAATACCCCATTTTCAATTCTCCAAGCTGGGTAATCGAGTGGTTTATCCTCCACTTTCCTAACCATGGAATCCACCCATGGATCTCTAACACGCCCATCTACCTCCCCTACGACTGGGACACCTCTAGAAAGCATGTCGGGCACAACATGATCTTTCCCCTTACGATGTATGATTACATAATCGTATTGCTGCAGCTTTAAAGCCCACCTAGCCAACCTACCGCAAGGATCTTTCAAATTGTTGAGCCATACCAACGAATAATGGTCGGTCACCACTGTGAACCTAACCCCTTCGATGTATGGCCTCAACTTCTCAACTGCCCACAAAACAGCCAAACACTCCTTCTCGGTAGTGGAATAATTCCTCTCGCATCTACTCAACGACCTACTCAAATACGAAATGACCTTCTCCCCTTCATCAAACTGCTGTGTCAAATCGGCACCTATTCCAAAATCGGAAGCATCAGTCTGAACTACGAAGGGTCGTTCGAAATCAGGACAGCTCAGGACCGGCGCCGTCACTAGGCGCTCCTTGGCCTTCAAAAAGCTGTCCTCGCACTCCGGCGACCATCTAAACCTGTTCTCCTTCTTTAGAAGATCAGTTAGAGGCTTAACCAAATCAGCGAAATTCGAAACAAACCTACGATACCAAGAAATGGTGCCAACAAACGACCAGACTTCCCTTACATTTTTGTGCGCTGTACCGTAGCGAAGAAAGACAAAAATTACATTTTTCCCTATTCAATCTAAGCCCTGCCGAACAAATCCTCCTCAGGACCTCCTTCAGAACCTCAACATGCTTATCAAATGTATTTGTAACAATAATAATATCGTCCAAATACACGAAAACATGGGTTCCAAGTCAGCCCCAAGGACCTCATCTATAAATCTCTGCCAAGTTGCAGGCGCATTGTGCAGGCCATAAGGCATGCGCTTGAACTGGTAGAGCCCCCTACCCGGAACTGTAAATGCCGTACAGGCCCTAGACTCCTTCTCTACTGGGATCTGCCAATAAGCGGATTTTATATCCAAACTAGAGAGATATTTGGCGTCCTTTAGCTTATCTAAAGTAGCCGAAATATAAGGGAGGGGGTAACTATCTCGATCCGTATTTTTATTCAGTGTCCTATAGTCGACACAAAACCTATAACTCCCATCCTTTTTCCTAATCATCACAACCGGTGATGCCCAAGGGCTGTGAGAAATCTCAATCACACCCTTTTCTAACATATCCTCTATTTCCTCATCTATGCGCCTCTGAATAGCGGGCGATACCGGATAGTATCGCTGCTTGACTGGTTCCACATTTGGCTTTGTACGAATCCGATGTTCGACCAAATGTGTACAACCAAGTCCCTCAGGCATAGACCTAAAAACATCTGCAACAAACTCCTCAAGAACCGATTTTTCCCTAGTTGACAACGAATACCTATCAACTATCGCCGCTACTGACGAGACCTCGACTTGGTCGGAAAACCTCCACTGATTCTTGGCCAAATCTGGCACTACACCGGCCTTAGACCAAAAGTCTACTCCAAGAATCAATGATTGGGGTAAATCCGGTATTACGAGGCATTCAACGAGGACCGACTTGCCCTCTACCTCGAAAGGGACCGAAACTACCCCCCTAACCGGAACTTCTTCACCATCAGCAAGCGCAACCTTGCTGACCGCAGACGCCAATAAACTTATTCCCCAGGACTTTAATGTGTCCCAGCCTGGCTGAACCAAGAATCGTCCTGGTGGCCCCCGAATCTAAAAGCCCTAACATACGCACTCCAAAAATTTTAACACCTAAATATGGCCTATTATCCAATTCTCTACCTGAAAGAGAAAAACTCAAACAAATTTCGGACGGACGTTGCCTCTGAGGCCTACCACTATTTGCCCTAGCCAGCTGGTTTCCCGCAGGCAACCTACCTAAACCTCGCGAACTTCTTGCCCTGCTTCCACAAGAGCTCGCTCCCCGTTTCCCGACTCTTCGCTGGCCCTCGGAGCCGCTCTCGGGGCCGCCTCCCTGTCCGAGCGCTCCTGTAATTGCCCTGCTCTCTGAGAGCATCGGGGGCAATCACGCTTCATCACGCCAGGCCGCCCGCAGCCGCGGCAAATAACCGCCTTTCGGCAGTTTACCGAAACATGCCCAAACTTCTTGCAGTTAAAGCACCTGAACGGACGCCTAGCCCGTTGAGGTGCCCTAATTCTCCGCTCCAATCTAAGATTGCACAGCGGAGCCCTGACTGCAACCACTTCCGGCTCGGCCGAAACGTATGCCAAGTCTGGCTCCAGCAAGTCCTTGGACCGGCTGCTGGGCGGCGGCACGAATGCTTCCACATTCGCCCGCACAGCCTCCAGTTTCCGACCCAAGGAAACCAACTCCGAAAGACTCTCAGGCTCAGCCAAGCCCAGCTGAGTCTGATAAAAAGGACACAAATTAGCCCTGACCAGACCCAACATACGCTTCTCCGGCAAGGACTCGGATAGACGACGGAACAGACCCCTCATAACCGCTACATAAATGCTTATGGACTCAGCCCCACCTTGAGTCCTTTTCCTAATTTCGTCTAACAAGACGTCATCATAATTATGGGGCAGAAACTCTAACTTCAGCTGAACGACCAATTCTCGCCAGCTGGAAACATACCTTCGGGCATCACGGAACCAAATCAAAGCCCTATCCGAAAATAGATCTACCGCCCCTCTAAACAACTGGTCCTCACTGACCCCACGAGCGCCACAAAGCTCGTCTACTCGCTCCAGGAAGGCATGCAGAGATATATCCCTTCTCTGACCGGTAAACTTTAAATCCCACTTGGACAAATTTACAACTCCCTGAAACCCTAACATGCCTTCAAGCAACAGAGCCTAAAACTGGTCATTAACAAAAATTATTAAAAAAAGAACTCAAAAAAAATTACCTAATTACCGACCAATTCAAATAAATAATAAAAATTAATTAGTCAAAATATAAATAAATATACAAAACACTAAAAACACCACAAAAAAAAAATTATTTATTTAAATCAAAAAAAAATTGAATTTAAAAAAAAAACCCGAAAAATAGAAAAAAAAAATATTACAAAAAAACAATTTTCAAAAAAAAAAATTATACAACAAAAAAACTGTAAACTTATTAAAAAAATTTAAAAAAGTTAATATTTAAAAAAAAATTTTAAACAAAATAGCCCCACGTTGGGCGCCAGCTTATCGCGCTATTTTGAACTAAAACTTTATTTAAAACTCTATAATCGAAAATCCCCACGCGATAATTAAATTCCCTATTTGCCCGAATAGCACAGTCGCGAAGCGTGGGATTTAAGACGACCCTCGCGGTATGGTATCCCCGTCCGAACGAACAACACGAACCCGCGAAAACCTGATAACTAAACTTTTAAAACCCTACACCGAAACTGCCGCAATATATATATATATATATACGTATATATATATATATATATATATATATAAGAAACGAAAATTTTTCCGACACAAAGAAAATAATACCGAACACAAACCCTTTTCAAAATTGACACAAAAAGACCCAATACACAAATATCAAAAATTATATTTGTTTAAACGCAATTGATTTGCGGGACCAGACCAACCTGTCTGAAATCCCTCTCACGATTCTTGCAGAATCTATTCACCAGCTGGACTTCGATAAAATTCGATGTCCAGCAACAACTTGGCTCTGATGCGGGACAACACAAACAAAAAAAAGGAATAAGGAAGAGGGGTGGAAAACGGCCAAACAAATTCCAAGCAAACTACTTGGACGGAAACACTTCACCAAAACAAATCACGACCGAACACAACCTGTCCAACTCTATTCAATTCCTCAAATTCAAAACACTAAATGGCCGACTGCCACAAATAAAATAAAGCAAAATAAACACTAGCTGGCAAAACTAAACCAGCGCGCAAAAATACTCCCTTTGGAACACTTGTCCTCCAGCCACAGTCCGACGATGGCAACAGCTCCACTTCACCACTCAAAAAAAATACAATTTAAAAAAAGGGAAAGAAAATTATCCAAATTTTGGAAACAAATAATTCAATTAAATTTAAGAAAAACCAAAGCTTTTGCCACTCTCCTTCTTCCCTGCTCAAAAAGAACTAACCGAAATTAGAATATATGAGCGCCTATGACGCTCACTTTCCATTTATCTTCCCACATACATAGAGTGCGGCTTACGCAGAAACCAGTGTCCGCAGTCGGGGCTTTACCCATACCTATATGCGAAAAATCTCTTCAGATTTTTCTAGGTGTGTTTGGCAAATTTACATATACCCCCCTGCACCCACCAAAATGAAATATACATTTTGGCGGCACTCATGTACGTATAGGCGAAAGCATAAATGTTCTCAAATTCCTCTCCCTCAAACAGGTTCAAAAAGTACAAAAGCTTTAGTCCAGGTTTTGACAATTTACTATTGTAATGGCGAAGCTGGCAATACCCTCATCGGATCGCCGCCGCTCACTGAGCTAACTTAACGAAAGCAAAAGCGAAAGAAAGGAGAAGAAAGCAAGAGAACTTTGACAGCTCAAACAAACTATTCAGTTTTCCTCTTCCGCGCGCCGGCCGCATTTCGCCCGCGAGTGTCGAATTTATTTTGCTTAACAAATCAAGCAAAACAAATATATTTATATAAAAAGTGACAATCAATAAAATTGTGCAGTGCGTTAATTCGGTCAGTGCGTGTGTGATTTTGTTCCTCCGATTTTGTTCGCCCGTCGCCCCGAACAAAAGGGAAACATAAAAAAACAAAACAAACAATAAAAAAAACAACATTCGTGTCGCGATTTTATACCGCGACATCATGTCAGTTGGGATTATAACAGCTTTTGAGTGCGTCATTTGGCCAGCTTCTGAGTGCGTCCTTGGACATTTTTTGGATGATTCATGTCAGTTGGGATTAGGACAGCTTCTTAGTGCGTCCTTGGAAATTTTTTGGGTGAATCATGTCAGGTGGGATTAGGACAGCTTTTGAGTGCGTCATTGGACATTTTTTGGTTGAATCATGTCAGGTGGGATTAGGACAGCTTCTGAGTGCGTCCTTGTACATTTTTTGGATGATTCATGTCAGTTGGGATTAGACCAGCTTCTGAGTGCGTCCTTGTACATTTTTTGGGTGAATCATGTCAGTTGGGATTATAACAGCTTCTAAATGCGTCCTTGGACATTTTATGGATGCATCATGTCAGGCAATACTTTTAACAACAATATATCAAATAAAAGTTATACCAAATGTATATGTTGTTATCCTAATCCCACCAAGTCCAAGGACGCACTCAGAAGCTGTTATTATCCCAACTGACATGATTCACCCAAAAAATGTCCAAGGACGCACTCAGAAGCTGTCCTAATCCCACCTTACATGATTCATCCATAAAATGTCCAAGGACGCACTCAAAAGCTGTCCTAATCCCACCTGACATGATTCACCCAAAAAATTTCCAAGGACGCACTAAGAAGCTGTCCTAATCCCAACTGACAAAATTTAATTGCAAAGTTTTTCGTTGAGTGGCAACACTGGCTGGCACTAAAAAAAAATAAGTATAAAAATCAAAGTCTTATTTTGATTTAAGCTACACTTAGGGTTGCCAGGCGTACCCCTTTGGGGAGATTGTCCTTTTTTCGCTACCTTTGTCCCCCTTGCTACGAAATGCTGCGTAGATACCCCTTTCAATTAAAATTTTAAAAAAATGTTTCTAACACTTTTTTTCGTTTGGGCATTGTGAAATGTTTACCAACACTATTTTTCCTTCGTTTCGTATGTCCTTTTCTAACGCACGTCATGTATTGAAATCACGCAATTCTTTCTTTAATTATAAAGATGGTGCAATGCAGAGTTACAAGCCAAATCAGCGAAACTGCGGCGACGCGGACAGACAATTTTCAAAAAAAATTAACCGCCGCCATTAGCACTAATTTGGTCGGAGTCGGCTAGCCGATAATTTCGTAGTTACATATGAGGGTACGATAAATTATTTTATATTTGTGTATATACTAAGTTTTGCATCTCTGCGCATATTGTAGCATTATCGAAAATCTGTAATATATTTTTTCAGCACTTTTGTCTTTTAAACGTTAGAAGTGAAAATTGGTAAATGTTTACAAAAACAAACATTGCTGCTCAGAAAGCTAACACTAAATCAAGTGAAAAATTTATATTCCGTCCGCACTATACCGGTAGCAGTTTTAGAGATATCGACTTCAAACTTTGGGTACATTTGCAATATTTAGAAATGGATTTTGGACATGGTCCAAATTTTTATGTTCGAGGTACTTCTAAATGGATATTGTGTGGGGTATTTCAGCTTCGGCATAGCCGAAACTTTTAAACTTTTATTTCTCGATATGTTTTTAAAGGGTTAAGGTAGGTAGTTGATCATTTGAAAGATATTGAATATGGGCCATTCTGCGTCAAGTGGATACTTCAACTCTCAGAAGATTCTGAAACTCTCCACATGGAAAGGACTGGGTATGCTGTGTTTATGTACCAAAGGGTTCCGTTAGAAATTCAATATTTACCGTTATGTTTAAAATTAAGTAAAGGAAAAAAAATTTATAACTTTTTAACCGGGATAGAGCTCAAATTTTTTTTGTTATACGCAAGAAATAAAAAATTTATAAAAAAATATTAATTTTTAAAAAAAAAATGTTTAAAACATTTTTTTTTTTAAATAAATTTAAAAAAATGTTTAAATCTTCGAGCTAAATTTAAAAAAAAATATTTTTGCGTACCTTATAATATTACTCAGCTTGTGTCAAGAGAGTGTTTTTCCTTGTTTTGGAGATATTGAATTTTATAGGTACTTACCTCGCTTGCGCTATGCATTTGCTTGAGCGAAAATCGTCCGATCGGAACGCTTGTGGTGTCAAAAGTTGCGTATTGACCTCAGTAGGAAATTTTACCCATGTTTAACAAATTTTTAGCTCGTACTTTGCTTAAATTTTGCCCGACCGATAAGCATTTTCAGGCCGAAGCCGATACCGAAGTTCAACTAGCAGCATATTACTCCAGCCAGCGCAAAACGTTGGAACGTAATTTGTATATGAAATAAAAATTGTGAAAATTCAAAAATCATAATTTTTGGTTCGTTTTGAAAACTTTTAAACGATTTTCTCAAAAATATTTTTTTTTTTACATTAAAAAGTTAATTGCGTTGCAAAGTTAACTTTGTTAAAAATTAAATTAAATAGTTAAATTCTCTATAGAAAAATTTTTTTTTCCAAAAAACGCATAAAAAAACATTTTTTCTATAAACAATATAATGCCTGCACTCACAGACCCTTTTTTCGATCGATTTCAGCCCTCTATATGCAAATTTAACTTAAAAAATGAAAACTTTGTAAAAATTTTACAAAACGAATTTGCCGACGCGCTTTTTTTGATTGTCACCACTCTCCCAGAGTTCCAAGTTGATTGGAAAATGTCGGCGGCGGCTAAACAGTTTCGCGCCGACCATAATCGGCTTCAATCGGCGTCGAACAAGTCTATATCGGTTGAGCCGACACAATCGACTCAATATTTCGCCGCCGACCAAGCCGATACATTTGACGACGGGCTAGGCACACCGTCTCGACTTGGAACTTTCAATTTTTGTCAACAACACGAAAGAGTTCTGTGTTTACAATTTTTCAACAGTGTGGCTAGGTAGATTATTAAAAATAGTATGAATTCTTAATTTTTTCGGTTTAAAGTTAACTAATGCTAGTTAATCGAAGAAATTTAACTTAACTGAATGAAAAAGTTAATGGTTTTCGAAATTAACTGAAACGTTAAAAGTTAACAAAAAATTTAACTTCGTTAATTAACTATTAAAGAATTAACCAGTTAATGCCCAGCTTTGCTGCTTAGGAAGTTTTGGATCGACAGCATCAGCAGCAACAGCATCACTTCAACCCACAAAGAAGACAACAATCAAACACTCAGAAGACATCATAAATAAGAACAACTACGCAACAACAAGTATACGCAAACATATAAACGCTGAATTTACATATAAACACTAAATTTACACGAATCACTAAATTTACATTAAACACTAAATTTACACGAAACACTAAATTTACATTAAACATTGAATTTACATTAAACTTATATTAACAGTAACTTAAAACCCTAAAATTGTGAATTCAAATTATTAATTAAAACCCAATTTGTTAAATCTCCCAAATTAAACCCCTGTGTCGCCTTTCATTTCAACTCCCCACTTTTTACGAACCACACGGCAAAACCATTGGTCCTAACGATCCGTCTTAAAAAAAAAATAAATAAAGTGAAAATTTAAATAAAAAAGGCTACAAATTTAAATAAAAAAGGCTAAAAATTTAAATGAAAGAGGCTAAAAGTTTAAAAAAAAGAGACTAAAAATTTAAATAAAAGAGGCTACAATTTTAAATAAAAAAGTCTAAAAAGTGTAAAAAGGCAAAATTTACGTAAAAAAATTTTAAAAAGTGTAACACAAAAAATTGCACTAACAAAAAAGAAAACGAAAGCCAAACAAGAAAAAACGCACATAGAAAAATTAGAACCAGAGAACGAGACATCACAAAACAGTTACAACAGTTAGCAGCGGTGAAAAGACACCAAGCAGCAACGATATACATACACACAAACACGAAGAAAAATATTCAGCTGAGTGAGTCTTTGGTTATATATTTTGGTTCATTTACTCTTTTGTGCATATATAAATTCTTATATGGTGATTGACCCGCACTTTTTGACGGTCAAAACTGCATTTCAGCTGCTATATAGTTAGCGACCCTAAGTGCCGTATATAAAGAAAAAAGAAGTGAGCCAACCAGAATTATTTCTGAAATTTGTTAAAATTTTTTTATGTGAATTTTTAAATTAAAAAGCAAGCAGTTTACAAATAAATATTTTGTTATATTTTAAATAAAAGTTTTAACACCCACCCGGAAAATTTTATTTGAAAATAAAATTACAAAATAATAAAATTTTATTTTGACCCACCCAAAATTAAATAAATTTTAATTTTTTAAATAAAATTTTCGAAAAACCACCCACCCGGAAAATTTTATTTGAAAATAAAATTACAAAATAATAAAATTTTATTTTGACCCACCCAAAAATAAATAAATTTAAATTTTTTAAATAAAAGTTTCGAAAAACCATCCACCCGGAAAATTTTACACCGTTTAAAAATATTTTTTTTTGTGTTGGAAATTTTTTAATTTTGCACAAAGGTTTCTTTTTAAGAAACATTTTCTAAAGGAAAGTTAATTTGGACAAATTTGAATTTTTTCATTTCTTTAAGTAAGACCCGCGGCAAGTAAGTGTTCTATTGTATGTTATTGCAACAGTTTAAAGAACCATTGTAAAATATCGTTTACATTAGCCCCTTGATCGGACCCTTTACATTTTTTTGTTGGTTAGAACATTGATTTTAGTGAACCCCACACCCCCCCAAACCCACCCTTTAAAAGCAAAAAAAAAAAAAATGTCGCAACTGACTCTGGCCACCGCAAACTTTGTGCGGTTTGCGAACGACGTCTTGGAGTTCAAGACTCAAAGTACAGAAAACCCCATACCGAATCCAACTGTCGTAACCCTAAAAATAGAAAGGACGGAGCTGGAATGTATGTTCCAGAAGGCCAAGGCAGCATTTGATGTGGTGCGAGCAATACCCCAAGGAGAAAAACCCGAGGAGACGGTGGACCTGGTTAGGTTAAAAAGTAAATATCGGAAGGTGTTCAATTCGTACGCGAGAGGCATGAATTGCTTGCAAGATCGCATCGATGCCTTAGTGGAGTCGGTGTCATCGACTAGCAAGTCACCCGAACAAACAGCCCCCGGTTCTACACCTCTTGCCAATTCTTTCCCGGCTGTTCGCCTCCCCCCTTGTGACATGGAAGTTTTTCATGGAGACTATGTAAAATGGGCAACGTTCAGAGACATGTTCACAGCATTGTACATAAACAACCCACGCTTGACTCCAATGGAGAAGTTGTTATATTTGACCCAGAAGACCCAAGGTGAAGCGTTGGATATAGTTACAACAGCCCCTCTTTCAAATGATGGTTTTCCCTTGGCATGGAAGAACCTCATAGACCAATATGAAAATAGGCGAATGCAGATCAATGCACAGCTTAGGACTCTGTTAAATTTGCCCCAAGTCTTTACGTCATCAGGAGCTCTAATAAAAAAACTGCAAAGATCCATTAACAACTGCATTTTCATTTTAAATCAATTAGAGGTGGACACAAGCACTTGGGACCCTATCCTGGTGTACATGTGTTCCACCAAATTACCCAAAGAAATTTTAGAGGATTTCGAAAAAACTCTTACTGATAGTGCGAAAGTTCCAACGTGGAATCAACTTGATGTGTACTTAACACAAAAATATAAGACCCTAGAATCAGTAGGAGACATCAAAGCCTCAGTAATGAAGCCCTTTCATCAAGGGGCCATTAGTAACCAGGGACCCAATAACTCAAGTGAAAAACGAGTTAAATCTTTTCATGTTAATGTGACACAGCCCCATAAAAAACCAAAAGCTCCCATGCAAAGTAAAGCAAATACCCGATCTGACCCAGAACCCTCTAAGAAAAAATTTGAATTAGATGGTGCTGTTTGCAGAATATGCAACGAGCAGCACATCTTGCGCGAATGCCCCAAGTTCATTGCCATGAAGTATGAAGAGAGACAAGAGGCAGTAAAAAAGGCAGGATGCTGTTTTAATTGTTTAGCCATTTCACATAGCATACAAAACTGCAAAAGTAAATTTGGTTGTAGATTCTGTAAGAAGAGACACAACTCTCTATTACATAGGCCAACCCAAGACCCAACAGCGACCCAAAATCAGAATGATGATAAGCCATCTACTTCTAGGCAGGCGTTTACCACTATATTACAGTCCACTAGTCGAAACCCACCCTTAACCCAGGTAAAAAATATCCTGCTAGGAACAGCGATGGTAAAAGTAGAACACCAAGGTTCTCAATTTTTGGCAAGGGCTTTAATCGATTCTGGTTCCGAAGCAACATTTATTTCGGACCAATTAAGGCGAAAACTGGAACTGCCAACTCAACCGATAATAGCTCAAGTTTCAGGTTTAAATCAAACCATATCAGCTAACCCATCAAAATCTTGTTCGATTACTCTGAGTTCTAAACTAAATTCTCATTCTGGAATTAGCAGATACCCAGTTCTACCAAACCCGACCCCTTGACATGATCATTGGCAGCGATTTGTATCCACAAATAATTTGTAACGGTGTTAGGAAAAACGTTCTTGGCACGTTGTTGGCACAAGAAACTGAATTTGGCTGGATTCTCACAGGCCCTGTTCCAGAATCCTCTCGACCCAACAAAATTGTATCTTTCCTAAACACAGTGACCCTAGATAAGTTGTTGACCCGCTTTTGGGAAATCGAAGAAAGTCCCAAGAACCCATTGAAGACCGACGCCGACAAGTTTTGTGAGGAAAATTTTCGGACAACAACGCAACGTGATGATGATGGACGGTACATAGTCACCCTACCCTTCAAAAAAGAAGAACCCACCACCCTTGGAAATTCCAGGCATATTGCAATGGCACAATATCTAAGGAACGAAAATTCTCTCTTAAAAAGACCCCAACTCAAGGCAGATTATGACCAGGTACTTCAAGAATACATTGATCTTGGTCATATGAAATTGGTACCGCCCCATTCCACAGAACAGGACCCAACATCTTCGTATTATTTGCCCCATCACGCCATCATAAAACCTGATCGTGTGACCACCAAGGTGCGTGTGGTGTTCAACGCGTCAAGTCACACATCAAATGGAAAAGGTCTCAATGACATTTTATATCCTGGGCCGATTTTACAGCAGGATTTAGTCTTGCTCATAACCAAGTGGAGGTTTTATAAATACGTTTTTAATGCCGATATTCAAAAAATGTATCGGCAAATTCGTTTGACCCCGACCCACACACCTTACCAAAGACTACTCTTCAGACAGAATATCAACGACCCCATCCAAGAATACGAGTTGCAGACTGTCACCTTTGGTGTTAACTGTGCACCGTATTTAGCAATCAGGACCCTTCATCAACTAGCGGAAGAAATACGCATCACTCACCCGCGTGCTTCACAAATATTGAGCAGCTATATGTACGTAGATGACGTGCTGGCCGGTGACCATACCATACCAGACGCGCAGAAGGCCCAGCAAGAATTGACGACTACACTGGATTCAGCAGGACTTTCGCTACGTAAATGGACAGCCAACACACCCGAACTTCTAACACACTTTCCAAAAGAGTATTTATTAGATGAAGGTTTTTTAAATTTGTCTGAGGCCTGTAATGCCAAAACCCTAGGGATTCGCTGGAACGCAAAGCGGGATTTGTTTTTTTTTTCAGTTCCCAGTTTAGAGAAATCGGTCACTGTCACTAAAAGATCGTTGTTATCCACCATAGCCAAACTATTTGACCCCGCTGGCTGGTTAGCACCCGTGGTAGTAAGCGCAAAAATCATCATGCAACAAGCATGGTTAGACAAAACGGATTGGGATGAATCGCTAAAAGCCCTGACCCTCCACAAATGGATTCAGTTTGTTTATGATTATGAATCTATCAATCAAATTGAAATACCCCGGTGGACTCAGTATTCACCCGCAGCCAGCATTGAATTTCATGGGTTTAGTGACGCTTCCGAAAAGGCATATGCCGCAGCATTTTATATGCGCGTTACACACCCCGATGGACAGATCTTCTCGACCCTAGTCTTCGCGAAGACGCGAGTGGCTCCTGTAAAAACCATTTCACTTCCTCGCTTAGAACGTTGCGGAGCCGTACTTTTAGCTGACATGGCAGAGACCTCAACTGAATTTAACCCAATACCAAGTTCACTTTTGGACCGATTCCACTATCGTGCTAGCATGGTTGAAGAAACCACCTTGCACGTGGACGACGTTCGTCGCGAATCGTATCTCGACTATCGTTGAAAAGGTTGGCACGGATCATTGGTACCACGTCGACACTGAGGACAATCCCGCCGATGTTGCCAGTCGGGGCTGTAATCCAACTGGACTCCAAAACCATCCTCTATGGTGGCACGGACCAGACTGGCTGCGAGAACCACAGGATGACTGGTCGAACCACCAAACTACCAAACCCAAAATAATTCCAAATGCACCCTCCCCTCTCATACCGGAGCAGAAGAAGAGTTTCGTGGCAACAGTTCAAGATCAAACTGATGTGTTAGACCGATTTTCCTCGTTACCGCGAGCACTGCGTGTATTGTCGTATGTCATGCGATTTTGTCGTCGTACCAGACCCTCACACTTTACAGAGTCATACAGCACAGTTAATGTATCCTCTAACGAGATAAAAATGATGAGAGAACGACTGATTCTGATATGTCAGAAGCGGTACTTTTCCGATGAGTATGACAGCTTGAATAAAAAGACCCAAATATCTCGGAAGAGTACATTGCTCACAATAACCCCATTCCTCGACTCAAATGGAATTATAAGAGCGAACGGACGATTAGCCAATACCACAGAATTTTGGATACCAAAATTAAAAACACTCATAAAATCAACTATCCAGAATTGTAAAATATGCGTGTTACACAAAAAGAAACAGCAGACCCAGCTCATGGCTGCATTGCCCCCGGAGCGCACCCAAATTGCACGACCCTTTACCAATACCGGAATCGATTTCGCTGGACCCATTGAAATTAAAAATTATACAGGTCGAGCATGCTTGATAACCAAAGGATATGTTTGTGTTTTTGTGTGCTTTGCTACGAAAGCGATACATTTGGAACCCACAAGTGACTTGTCCACGGCAGCATTTATGGCTGCTTTTGCAAGATTTTTTTCTCGACGCGGATGCCCCGTCGCTCTTTATTCCGATAATGGTACGAACTTCGTAGGAGCAAGCCAAATGATAAAAAAAGACCGACAGGAATTCTTAAAATCGCTACAAAATCAAGTGACTATGACCCACAGCTCTCAGAATTTAGAATGGCACTTCATACCTCCCGGTGCTCCACAAATGGGTGGACTTTGGGAAGCAGGAGTAAAAAGCTTCAAGACCCATTTGAAAAAGATCTCACCCATTCAGCGTTTTACTTTCGAAGAAATTTCAACCCTACTGGCAAGAATTGAGGGGTGTCTAAACTCCAGACCCTTAAGTCCAACTAGTGAAGATTCGCAAGATTTAGCCCCTTTGACCCCTGGACATTTCCTTATCGGAATGCCGTTACTGTCGCCTGCTGAACCCGATTTGAGTGATGCCAATATCAGTATCTTAAATCGGTGGCAAAAACTGAAGATTCTACACCATATATTCTTCAAAAGATGGAAAGCGGAATACTTGACAGAGCTCCACAAGCGATACAAGTGGAAATACCCACAGCGAAACGTAGAAGTGGACGATTTAGTGGTAATCCGACACGAAAATCTGCCCCCAAACGAGTGGGCGCTGGGCAGAATTCTTAAAACGTACTTGGGACCCGATGCTAGAACGCGAGTAGTAGATATTAGAACGGCGACTGGTATTACAACCCGACCCATTAAAAAGTTGTAGTTTTGCCGTCTAATTAAGCTATACTTGCTAAAACTAATTTATTACTAACCCTCTTTCTAACCCAATGTACTTTCAGCTATGACTCGGAACAAACCATCCACAAAAACACCCTGTCACTGCCGAAGAGCCGTAGCCGACTCGCCCCCGCGCCGCTCTACCCACCGACCCCAGCATCTTCCGAAAGGATGTTTAAACAAAACCCGCAAACCGGAGGAAGCGACACGCTCCCGTTTACAACAACGGCTTGATAGGTTCCGGCAGCCTGCCTGGGATGACCAGTCCACCACGTCGAAAAGGAGCATGAAGGATCGACATGTAGCATGTGGCCTTTGTCACAAAGACCACCGGTTGTTGACATGCTCGCGTTCGTAGAGATGAATCTCACCGACAAATACGACACGGTGCTAAAAATGCACTACTGTGTCAATTGTTTGGCCCGGTCACATAGGGCTTCCAATTGCACCAGCAAGGCAACATGTGCGGTGTGTTCACGGAAGCATCACACAACTTTGCATGGTCATCCACGGCTGCTGGACTCCATACATACGGGAGAGCGGTTTACCGGTAAACACTCTAAAGCGGCCCCTTCTTTGCCAAAGCAGACCCTATTGCCGACGACCTCCATCCAAATACGACACAAAGGAGAATGGACAAATGTGCGGGCGCTACTTAACCCTTGCAGGCCGAACTCCATCATCTCGGTTGACTTAGCAGAACAATGTCGGCTAGAGAGTACCAAGATTGGTCCCCACCGAAGCTACCAACTCGTGATTGGATCACGACTAGACAACAGTCGCCCGTTCAAGATACAAGCAAGAGAGTCAGACGATGTGCCCTACACCCCGTACAAGGAGGAGATTAGGTCGTCGGCGAAGACCCTTTTTGACAACTTGCATTATGCAGACCCACAATTTACGTCAACGAAGCTGGTTGAAATTGAGCTGGGAGCTGATGTGTACGCACAACTATTGAAGGGCTCCATATTAAAAAGTGCCAATGGTATGGCCGTGGCACAAAGTACCGAGTTTGGTTGGGTTCTATCCGGACCAACCACTTTATAAGTATGATCTCATAAAATTTACCCTAACTATAAATGAACCATATATTTCCAAAGGCTGTAGCCCCTTAATTTTCAATTATTATTTTGAGACCCTAAAAACATATTTTCTAATTGCAGATCTTGCAAGGTGGGCGGGATGTTCACACCCGTAGCCAACTACCGTGATGAACAGATCCGCTCTCCTCAAGTTCCACAAAAAATCTTAACGTATTTCCTCTCACCGCATGCAAACAGAAAGCAGACAGGCGGTCGGCTTTAGAAGGAGGAATCAATCACTGCCTATTCGATCGACAGCATCAGCAGCAACAGCATCACTTCAACCCACAAAGAAGACAACAATCAAACACTCAGAAGACATCATAAATAAGAACAACTACGCAACAACAAGTATACGCAAACATATAAACGCTGAATTTACATATAAACACTAAATTTACACGAATCACTAAATTTACATTAAACACTAAATTTACACGAAACACTAAATTTACATTAACCATTGAATTTACATTAAACTTATATTAACAGTAACTTAAAACCCTAAAATTGTGAATTCAAATTATTAATTAAAACCCAATTTGTGAAATCTCCCAAATTAAACCCCTGTGTCGCCTTTCATTTCAACTCCCCACTTTTTACGAACCACACGGCAAAACCAACAATGCTTTAATGATAAAATTTGAGTCCCATTACTTCCTGATATTCAGTAAAAACTAGAGAGTGGACTATCTTCGGCTATACCGAAGTTGAAATACCCCCACACAGTAGGAAGAAGTACCTCGATCATAAAAAAATGTGGTCTCAAGACCCTACTTTGAGCCAATTATAGGTGGTTTTGGAGCCCTGACCATGTCCAAAATCCATTTCTAAAAATTTCAAATTAAATCCAACAAAAAAAAAAATTGGTCTCAAGACCCCATTTAGACCCTTATATATGTGGCTTCGGAACCTCGGACCATGTCCAAAATCCATTTCTAAAAATTTCCAATTAAATCCACCAAAAAAAAAAAAATTGGTCTCAAGACCCCACTTAGACCTTATATATGTGGCTTCGGAACCTCGGACCATGTCAAAAATACGTTTCTAAACATTTCCAATCGAATACAACAATAAAAAAGACTTGAAAAATTTTTACCTTTTTTTTCGGTGTATGGGAGCCACGCCCAGTTTTTGTCCGATTTGGCTGATTCTCGAACTTGATCTCAGTATTCACGAGAAAAACATGTAAAAAAAGTTTCAAGTCGATATCTCCAAAACTGCGACCGCTATCGTGCGGACGGACAGACGGACAGACGGACGGACAGACAGACGGACATCGCTAAATCGACTCAGGAGGTGATACTGATCAAGAATATATATACTTTTCCATACCGGACACACCTCCTTATGGGCGTTACAAACGTTGTGACAAAGTTAGTATACCCTGCCACAGTGAGTGTGGGGGTATAAAAATCGAAATCATTTCGGGGGGCTTTAGCCCCTCAAGCCCCCCTTGGCTACGTGCCTGCCCGCAGGAAAAAAATTTGAAAAGTAAGTATATTTTTACTCTTTTGAGTAGCTGTCCAAGAGACCTTTCCAACACAAAATGTAAAATGTTCAATAACAAATCAAAATTTAAAATTTCTACCGCTGCACTCGGCCAATAACTCTGGTTGAGTGCTGTATCGCTAAAATTCCATTTATCTTTTAACTATATTGTTCACTGAATCATTACTGCAAATGACACGATCAAAAAAAAAACGGAGAAATGTATGGAGTGTCAGTTTTCCTCTGAGCATGTTAAATATAATCAGTTAATTTGAATTCATTGCTGCTCAATTTAACTTTCCTGCTGTTCAATCCAACAGAATTTGATGTTTCTTTGGGTGAAGTCGGCCGAATTCAATTGAAAATAAAAAGTTTCATATTGGTTGAGTCCTGAGAAAAGGACAGTTATATCACTTTTGAGAAACAGAACAGGTTGTAACAGAGAACTTATATTCATGAAGAAGCGTCATAAGCTCTTCCTATTCCTTTTTGCTAACTCGGAGCTCGTGCAATTCTGGTGAGTAAGAAGACTGCGGAGTTTTGTACAGTGAGTGTACAGACTGCGGCATTTGGCTTACATTTTTTAAATTTTTATACCCCCACACTCACTGTGGCAGGGTATACTCACTTTGTCACAACGTTTGTAACGCCCATAAGGAGGCGTGTCCGGTATGGAAAAGTATATATATTCTTGATCAGTATCACCTCCTGAGTCGATTTAGCGATGTCCGTCTGTCTGTCCGTCTGTCCGTCTGTCCGTCCGCACGATAGCGGTCGCAGTTTTGGAGATATCGACTTGAAACTTTGGGTACATGTTTTTCTCGTGAATACTGAGATCAAGTTCGAGAATCAGCCAAATCGGACAAAAACTGGGCGTGGCTCCCATACACCGAAAAAAAGGTAAAAATTTTTTATTGTTGTATTCGATTGGAAATGTTTAGAAACGTATTTTTGACATGGTCCGAGGTTCCGAAGCCACATATATAAGGGTCTAAATGGGGCCTTGAGACCAATTTTTTTTTTTTTTGTGGATTTAATTGGAAATTTTTAGAAATGGATTTTGGACATGGTCCGGGCTCCAAAACAACCTATAATTGGCTCAAAATAGGGTCTTGAGACCACATTTTTATATGTTCGAGGTACTTCTTCCTACTGTGTGGGGGTATTTCAACTTCGGTATAGCCGAAGATAGTCCACTCTCTAGTTTTTGTTATATTTATCCATTTGACACTTAGTGCTGTTGAAAAAAGTGCAAATAAACTCGGATCCGAAAAATGGTGAAAACTACCAGTGAGAAAAGTTACAGAAACGCACTACAGCTCTTGTCAAACTTCATTTCGAAAAACGCTAAGAAATTGATAGGTAAATTTTCTTTAACTCGTATCCACTTCGGTAAAATTTTTGTTCCATTTTTTAACGAAATGCGACACGGCCACTCTGTGCCCTCTTCAGAAATTTGGAATTGTTTCCAATTTCTTTAGAAAAGTTGACATTATCAGCGGTCAAATTTAGATCACTAACCAAAATAGAAAGGAAAAGGAAATGAAGAACAGCGTAAATGATCCAAAAGGTAAAAGCGCAATGAATTGCTTTGTCATTTGACAAAAAATCACAGAGTATACAGAGGGGACACTCTGCTTGAGCGAGATGGAATATGCGTGAAGTGACAGCAAATTTGTTTACTGGTGTGCGTGAAAAAGTGAAATTTCTTTATTGGTGTGCGTGAAAATTCCAAATTTTTTTCACCACCAGAGCTCAGCTGTTGGCAGAAACTCAACACCAGAGCTCAGCTGTATGCATAACTCCCCACCAATTTTTTCTTTTGTTTTGATTCTTTTTCGTATTCACAACCAGTTTGCAAATAATTTTTCTTGGCGTCTAAATTTTTGGAAAAGTGAAATCGTGAAAAGTGAACTGTGAAAAAAAATAAAAAAACAATTATAAAATATACCAATATTTTATATTTTTATGCAGTGATCCTCATTAGTGTTTTTTCAATTTGCTGAATAGAAATTTGTACAAAACCCTTGCCGCAGTGAGTGAATATATTAGTGTAAATAAATTTAACTTTACTAATGGCATTTTGGCTTTTGTAATATATTTGCAGACATACAAAAATTCATTTTGAGAGAATACGTCATGAAATGTCCAGGTGCAGTTCGACTTTATTTCTTCCCCAATGCTGTGAAAGATGCCGAACGGTTAGTGAATCTTTTATATACTTTTATAAAGGGTTTATATGAAGGAATAAAGGGTTTTTCGAAGAGTCTGAGTCCTGAGTCTGTCTGCTGTGTGAGTCGGTTTTCTTAGTGCTGTTTTTGTGGCAAGAATTCCGTCTGATTACAGTCCGTGTTCCTCCTCGTCTGTAAGGTTTGTCGAAAGTTAAATTATTTTCATTGGTTGGTTGGGCAGGGTGCGCCACAGTCCGAGCACACTTCCTCGTTGATCCTAGCCAATAAGCTGGAAGCGGATCAAGAGTGGACCTTGTAGATCTCGGCAAGAGCTTCTTCATCTTAGCCCTCTCAGGTGGAGATCCTCCTTCTACATTCAAAATGTAGAACATGGTACAGTCATTATGTTAATACTGCATTACAGTATTAAGCCAAACTTAAGAATGTGTTGGGTCATTGTTTGATTTGAACTTTGAGATAGTCGCTTTCGAGAGGACCTTTAATTTGGGTTAGACTATTAAGGGTATTCACAAGTAATCATATGTAGAGCCATAAGCAATATTTGGTCAAAAATTTTGATTTGTCATTAAATTTTGTATGAAAAATTCAATGCTTAATAATAATTTATGGCAAATCTTTATATGACGACATGTGAATATCGTTATGGTTTAATAAATGAGTAATCAATACTTTTTTAATTTTCTTATTCAAAGGACTGCAGTTTTGCTTAGAAGATAAAGGCAAATGAATCATCAATTCAAAATACCTCTCCAACCAACCTTCGGCATAAGTCACAGCGGACAGCAAATCCTTAGATTCACTTGCACGAGCCTGGTGTTATCCTTCAGACACACCGAACAAAGTTCGGCAATTGCAACTGATTTAAAGGAGGAACAGTCAAGCCCGTAGTAATCGCAGCACGTCCATTACGGCCCGCAAAATTCAAACTTTGCCGGATTAGATCGACTTTTCCAATGTGGTTCAGTTGGATTTCATTCACTTTTATCGTATTTGGATAATTGAACGGATATTATATAGAATATTACATTATCTTTTATTTATTATCTTTTAATCCGTAGAAATAAACGTTTTCAAACAATTATTTTTTGCAATTTCTAGAATTTGTTTACATTTTTTACTTTTTCACCACATTTTTTACACTTTTTTATTCATTCTCTCATACTTCTTCGTAGCAGGGATGTTTTTTTCAGTATAGTAGTACTTCTTTACTTTCCTACAATTGAGACATTTTCGGTACAATTTAGAAAATTTCAAAATTTAATAAAATACTTAACTAAACATAATGGCCCATATTCATTGTAACAATTTGACCATTTCTGAATTTTGGCAACAAATATATAAATTTCCCAAGAAATTACCACAATTCCACGTAGAAAGAATATTTTTACCTCAAAAAATATTTTTTAAAATCCAAGACATCTACTTCAAGTACATACAATTTCAACTTTAAGAAAATGCAGATGTTTTATAAAAACTACAGATCGATGCTGTCTTAACATAAAATTTCAAAATTTATTGTGAAATGTTTTTACTACAATTGCAATTAACATTCCACAGAATAAAATACATAAGGTCTTTTCATTTCGGTTTCCCTCCAAAAAGTAAATTTTACAGGATAAAGCATTTTTCTTGTTTCCCTACAAATTGAACCCTATTTCTTTGGAACCATTAACATTTCATATTGCTTTGTTTTAATAATTTTTCAATAAAAATGTATTTCCAAAAAGTTTTGCTTGAGTTCATTATGCGGATAGGGTTCGCAATGTGTGTTTCAGTTATAAACACAAAACAAAAATTTCCATTTTAAATAGATTTCGAAGTGAATGGAAAATAGTCGTCTTATAATAAACCCCCGCGTCAGTAAATTTTTCCCCAAAAAATGTATAAAATTGGTTTGGAATTCATAAAAAAATTGTAAATGTTCTTTGAAATCGTATCAAAAGTAGTATATAATTGTACGAAATTACATACAATTGTACCGAAATATTTGTAAACCGAAAATATAACTATTTCATTTGTTTAAAACAATTCTTATATAAAACAGTAAAGTTGAATTTCAAAGAAAATTAGCAATATTTTTTAAATTACATATTTTGTTTATTTGTATATTGTTTCTTAAAAGAATTTTTTAAAACAAATGAAATAGTTATATTTTCGGTATACAAATATTTCGGTACAATTGTATGTAATTTCGTACAATTATATACTACTTTTCATACGAAATCGAATCATCCCTGCGAAAAATAGGAATAATTCGTGGTGAACTCACGTATAGTGTGTGAAGCAAAGAACGAAAAACCAAAAAAAATGGTCCGCCATATTGGATTTCAGGGAATTTAAAGAGAGTGTCCCCTCTGTATACACTGTGCAAAAAATTCTGATCTAATGGGCGTTCCTACCTGCGTCCAAATAGCAACGTTGCTAAATACCATATGGAAAAAAAAGCCAAAAAGCAGGCTGACTCAGATGAAAATTATAGCCAAATTTAATTCCGTTCTTTTGGCTAAAACCACATAAATGCAAGAAACTAGACAAAACCCGAATAAGCAATTTTAAAAAGCATGATTTTTACAATTTTTTAAGACTAATTACAAATTTAAAATACTTTTTTTTCATTCAAAGGTGAAAATTTCATTTTGGCCAAAAGCGTTGCTGGGGTGTTAGAGCAATTGTGACCAAAATGTGAAAATGCAGTCCTGTGGACAGTAATTTTAGAAAATTTTTGGCAGTAGTGGCATATCCAGAATCAGTTTTTTGTGGAAATGCACGCATTTTTAAAAATCGCCATAGGTGAAAAATCCAATTTGGCCAAAAGGTTGCTGGGGTGTTAGAGCAATTGTGACAAAAATGTGAAAATGCAGTCTTGTGGACAGTAATTTTAGAAAATTTTTGGCAGTAGTGGCATATCCAGAATCAGTTTTTTGTGGAAATGCACGCATTTTCAAAAATCGCCATAGGTGAAAAATCCAATTTGGCCAAAAGCGTTGCTGGGGTGTTAGAGCAATTGTGACAAAAATGTGAAAATGCAGTCTTGTGGACAGTAATTTTAGAAAATTTTTGGCAGTAGTGGCATATCCAGAATCAGTTTTTTGTGGAAATGCACGCATTTTCAAAAATCGCCATAGGTGAAAAATCCAATTTGGCCAAAAGCGTTGCTGGGGTGTTAGAGCAATTGTGACAAAAATGTGAAAATGCAGTCTTTGTGGACAGTAATTTTAGAAAATTTTTGGCAGTAGTGGCATATCCAGAATCAGTTTTTTGTGGAAATGCACGCATTTTCAAAAATCGCCATAGGTGGAAAATCCAATTTGGCCAAAAGCGTTGCTGGGGTGTTAGAGCAATTGTGACGAAAATGTGAAAATGCAGTCTTGTGGACAGTAATTTTAGAAAATTTTTGGCAGTAGTGGCATATCCAGAATCAGTTTTTTGTGGAAATGCACGCATTTTCAAAAATCGCCATAGGTGAAAAATCCAATTTGGCCAAAAGCGTTGCTGGGGTGTTAGAGCAATTGTGACAAAAATGTGAAAATGCAGTCTTGTGGACAGTAATTTTAGAAAATTTTTGGCAGTAGTGGCATATTCAGAATCAGTTTTTTGTGGAAATGCACGCATTTTCAAAAATCGCCATAGGTGAAAAATCCAATTTGGCCAAAAGCGTTGCTGGTGTGTTAGAGCAATTGTGACAAAAATGTGAAAATGCAGTCTTGTGGACAGTAATTTTAGAAAATTTTTGGCAGTAGTGGTATATCCGGAATCAGTTTTTTGTGGAAATGCACGCATTTTTAAATTGTGTTGGAAACCGAAATTTAAATTTCCACCGTATGAAAACTGCAATTCTAAAAAACACAAAATGTCATGTGAAAAATTAAAAATGCACAGAATCGCGAAAAGATTGGATGGCGCACGATCAGGTAATAAAAGACGGAATTTCCACCATTTACGAAAAGGATCTTCACTTGTTTTTTAGCAGTTTTGGTCAGGTCATAAAACTTTACAATATGTGGTTGCTGCCAGCGCAGACTTTCCCAACCACCAAAAGTATTTCATCAATGCAAACATAAATATCCGGAATTTCCCTTTTTTAATTAAGGTCGAAACCGAAAAATCTGCAATTCTATAAAACAAAAATTGTCATTTGAAAATTAAAAATGCTCAGAATCGCGAAAAGTGTTGAATGGCGCACGAACAGGTAATAAAAGACGGAATTTCCAGCATTTACGAAAAGGATCTTCACTTGTTTTTTAGCAGTTTCGCTCAGGTCATAAAACTTTACAATATGTGGTTGCTGCTAGCGCAGACTTTCCCAACCACCAAAAGTATTTCATCAATGCAAACATAAATATCCGGAATTTCCCTTTTTTAATTAAGGTCGAAACCGAAAAATCTGCAATTCTATAAAACAAAAATTGTCATGTGAAAATTAAAAATGCACAGAATCGCGAAAAGAGTAGAATGGCGCACGATCAGGTAATAAAAGACGGAATTTCCACCATTTACGAAAAGGATCTTCACTTGTTTTTTAGCAGTTTCGGTCAGGTCATAAAACTTTACAATATGTGGTTGCTGCCAGCGCAGACTTTCCCAACCACCAAAAGTATTTCATCAATGCAAACATAAATATCCGGAATTTCCCTTTTTTAATTAAGGTCGAAACCGAAAAATCTGCAATTCTATAAAACAAAAATTGTCATTTGAAAATTAAAAATGCTCAGAATCGCGAAAAGTGTTGAATGGCGCACGAACAGGTAATAAAAGACGGAATTTCCAGCATTTACGAAAAGGATCTTCACTTGTTTTTTAGTAGTTTCGCTCAGGTCATAAAACTTTACAATATGTGGTTGCTGCTAGCGCCGACTTTCCCAACCACCAAAAGTATTTCATCAATGCAAACATAAATATCCGGAATTTCCCTTTTTTAATTAGGGTCGAAACCGAAAAATCTGCAATTCTATAAAACAAAAATTGTCATGTGAAAATTAAAAATGCACAGAATCGCGAAAAGAGTAGAATGGCGCACGATCAGGTAATAAAAGACGGAATTTCCACCATTTACGAAAAGGATCTTCACTTGTTTTTTAGCAGTTTCGGTCAGGTCATAAGACTTTAAAATATGTGGTTGCTGCCAGCGCAGACTTTCCCAACCACCAAAAGTATTTCATCAATGCAAACATAAATATCCGGAATTTCCCTTTTTTAATTAAGGTCGAAACCGAAAAATCTGCAATTCTATAAAACAAAAATTGTCATTTGAAAATTAAAAATTCACAGAATCGCGAAAAGAGTTGAATGGCGCACGAACAGGTAATAAAAGACGGAATTTCCAACATTTACGAAAAGGATCTTCAATTGTTTTTTAGCAGTTGCGGTCAGGTCATAAAACTTTACAATATGTGGTTGCTGCCAGCGTAGACTTTCCCAACCGCCAAATATAGTTTTTCAACAGAAATGGTAAGCGGAGATTCCCACTTTTGACCTGTAAAGCGTGCATTTCCACAAAAAACTGATTCTGGATATGCCACTACTGCCAAAAATTTTCTAAAATTACTGTCCACTAGACTGCATTTTCACATTTTTGTCACAATTGCTCTAACACCCCAGCAACGCTTTTGGCCAAATTGGATTTTTCACCTATGGCAATTTTTGAAAATGCGTGCATTTCCACAAAAAACTGATTCTGGATATGCCACTACTGCCAAAAATTTTCTAAAATTACTGTCCACAAGACTGCATTTTCACATTTTTGTCACAATTGCTCTAACACCCCAGCAACGCTTTTGGCTAAATTGGATTTTTCACCTATGGCAATTTTTGAAAATGCGTGCATTTCCACAAAAAACTGATTCTGGATATGCCACTACTGCCAAAAATTTTCTAAAATTACTGTCCACAAGATTGCATTTTCACATTTTTGTCACAATTGCTCTAACACCCCAGCAACGCTTTTGGCCAAATTGGATTTTTCACCTATGGCAATTTTTGAAAATGCGTGCATTTCCACAAAAAACTGATTCTGTCCACAAGACTGCATTTTCACATTTTTGTCACAATTGCTCTAACACCCCAGCAACGCTTTTGGCCAAATTGGATTTTTCACCTATGGCGATTTTTGAAAATGCGTGCATTTCCACAAAAAACTGATTCTGGATATGCCACTACTGCCAAAAATTTTCTAAAATTACTGTCCACAAGACTGCATTTTCACATTTTTGACACAATTGCTCTAACACCCCAGCAACGCTTTTGGCCAAAATGAAATTTTCACCTTTGAATGAAAAAAAAGTATTTTAAATTTGTAATTAGTCTTGAAAAATTGTAAAAATCATGCTTTTTAAAATTGCTTATTCGGGTTTTGTCTAGTTTCTTGCATTTATGTGGTTTTAGCCAAAAGAACGGAATTAAATTTGGCTATAATTTTCATCTGAGTCACCCTGCTTTTTGGCTTTTTTTTTCCATATGGTATTTAGCAACGTTGCTATTTGGACGCAGGTGGCGTTCCTTCTAATTCCTACTATTTTTTAGCGTTTCGCATTAACCCATTTACCGTTATCTAGCATGACGTCAGAAGATGCCAAAGTGACAAGAAACTTTGGCTGAAAAATGAAAGCGTTGCCACAAAATTTAGCTTAATTGGTTTCGCAATAGTGCTACCAGATTAATGGATTTTCTACTGTATTAATTAGTCGTTAGCAGAAATACGATTCAAAATTATGAAAATTAGGCAAACAAATCAAAATTATTGACTTATGAATGATTTAAAACCTTCGGCCAGTGTTTCGGCTTCAAAATCGATTTATTATTCGCGCTTATGTTAAAAAAAAGTTCAGTAAAAAAAAATTTTTGACGTTTTTGACGCCAAATTTTACGTGTCAAAAAATTTAGGGAACAAGTGAAGCGCTTAAGCCACGCCCCGATTTTTTTATTTTTTTTTTTCAAAGTAAAGTTTTACCCCCTAAAACCGAATCTGCAAAAATTTTGATGCGGAAATGTCTGGTTTCCGAGATATTTAATTTTAAAGTTACGAATTTTCCCATACGAAATGCGCACTATTTTGATGTTTCTTCACTTACTTTTGTTATTGCAATGTTGTTGTTGTAATGTTGTTATTGAAATGTTGTTGTTTTAATGTTGGTTTAAGGTTGTTGTAATGTTGTTGTTATTGTGATGCTAGAACACTGAAGCAAGTACGAATACCATAGAAGACATCGCTGGAGATGTTTGGATGGTGTTTAGCGCCGCAGGAAAAATTTTCCCCAAAAAATCGCACGATTTTTAAGTTAAGAGGGATGTGTTGTAGGGTATTCGTCCTTGGCTCAGTAGTATGGATCATGTGACTCTACCGATGTTTTAGTTAGAAATGAAGACAAGAATTTACTTCCCCCCCAATCTCCTCCCCCATTCGATTTGAGGAACGTATCGATAAGTTGAAAATAAAATTTATTTTTTTTTACCAACCAATTTTCGTTTTTAAATTTTCTATAAAAATCTGGGAACAGCCGCGGTGAAAACGAACATGATTTACATTTTTGTCTTTGCTTGGGACTCAGGGAAGCAATGAACATTTTTCCAAAAAACTCATACCATCTATTTCTGTCGGTAAAAGTCTTTAAATTGCTCCCGAGCTGGAAAATACCGCAATAATCATGAAAAATGTAAAAAAATCAGAAAAAATATTTATTTTTCAATTTTGAACAGCTGATCTTTGTTTACAAAAAAAAAGCAAACAATCTTTGACTATCTGCCCTCTTCTTTGGGCATAGAGCGGATCTTCTCTTTTATGGGAAGATTCATACGCTGTCTCAACCAGTTCATACAATAAGGGTATTCATTTAAAGTGGGAAACCCCTCGAAAACGCGGAGTAGCTTAAAAGAACTGTCAAATTTCATATATTTTGACTGCTCATCTGCACAACTGAATCGTTTCCGAGGGGTTTCCCACTTGAAATGAATCGCCCTAATGTAAATCAGCCTTCATGTGCCACAATTCATACGCTGTATCAACCAATTCATACAATGTAAAGACATCAGTCTTTATTGTATGAATTTTTATTGTATGAATTGGATCTTTATTGTATGAATTGGTTGATAAAGCTTATGAATCTTGCCATAAAAGAGAAGATCCGCTCTATGCCCAAAGAAGAGTGCAGATAGTCATAGTTTCTTTGCTTTTTTTTGTAAACAAAGATCAGGTGTTCAAAATGGAAAAATGTATATTAAGGGAGTTCACAATGGTCTCATATTGGTCATAAAGTCATATTGTTGTATAAATATACAATAGTCATAAAAATGTTGTTGCTTTTTTCCATACAAAAAATTTTACGACCAATAGAACTCAGCAAGCTGTGTTTTTCGACTCTCATTTTATTCCTCTCATTTTAAAGTTGTTGTCAAAAAAATTGTAGGAATTTGTGAAAATTGGACTTTGGGACTATTTTCAATGCATAAAACGTGCACGACTTGCCGAAAATAGTGCAACAAAGATCGTGGAGACTACCAAAACTCTTCCGACCATCAACTTTGGCCAGATGGCCACTTCCACAACCGGGCATACGAATACCGAGCCCAGAGGATTTTGGAAGCATTTTGAATGCATTAAATGTGTGCGACTGGCTGAAAATATTGAAACAAAGCTCACGTGAACCACATAATTACTTCCGACCGTTGATTTTGGTTGCATCACCATCTCCGCGATAGGAGGCGTGCATCCCGGGGTCAACGAATTAGGTTAAGTTCGACATTTGTAATGTGAGAGAGTTTATTTTGAAATGAGTGAGCTCACAAGTTTCGTATTTTTTTAAAATATGATTATATGACAATATGACTTTATGATTACTTGTGAACTCCCTTATTTTTTTCTCAAATATTTACATTTTTTATGATTTGTGCATTTTTTTCTAGCGCGGATGCAATTTTAAGACTTCCACCGACAGGAATAGCTTATATTGGGTATTTGGAAACATTTTCATTGTTTCCGAGTCCCAAGGAAAGTCAAAAATGTAAATCGTATTCGTGGCCACCGCAGCCGTTCCGAGATTTTTATAGGAAATTTTCAAAACGAAAATAAGTTAGTAAAAATAAATAAATTTTATTTAAAAAAATTTCAAAATTACACTTCATTGTCTTTCATTGTCTTCAGTATAATTAGGCGGAGCGACGCTTGTGCCAATGGCTGTAGAACTTTTGTTGGAAGTGCTTAGACCGGAGGAAGGAATTGGCCGCGAAGAACTATTTAGCTATCGAGAATTTAACTTTTATAAACAATTTCAAAATTTGCGGAATAAAAACGTTGACATTTCTATTGACACTTTAGAAATTTGTTATGGTATTTTTATAGGAGACGATACGGTTCATACAGAAAGATCAATTATGGTGTATTTAACATATCTCTTCCTATAATTTCATACACTTAAAGGGCTCCCGGGATACGGGATCCCGGGATCCCGGTCCGTTTTTAGTCCCGAAAATCCCGGGATATTTTTTTCTAAATCCCGGGATTTTCGGGACTACATTTTAAATAAATGAGTCCATAAAAAAAGTTTAATAGAAGAAAAATACAGCTTTTCATCGCTCATAAATATAAAAAAAATCGTGTTAGCAGAAAAATAGTTTTTGACAACATTTAGACAACCCCAAAATGACAAAAAAGTTGGTTAGAGTCTATTTACACTATCAGTCCCATGACGAGAAATCTGAAAAGAGCTAATTAGAACTGCGGTAGTGAAAACGGGATAGAACATTTTGCACCGAAAATCCATACAAAAAACGTAAAAGGTGGCAACTGCATGCTTCGTTTATTTACATTTTCATATAAAAACTGCCAAGTTTCGTCATGCCCATGTCAGTGTAAATCAAAAAAACGGCATGCCCATGCGTTATGGGAATGACTGTGTGAATAGGCTCATAGAGCCTATTTACACTATCAGTTCCATGACGAAAAATCTGACAAAGAGCTAATAAGAACTGCGGTAGTGAAAACGGGATAGAACATTTGCACCGAAAATCCATACAAAAAACATAGAAGGTGGCAACTCCATGCTTTGTTTATTTACATTTACATATTTATATAAACTGTCGAATTTCCGCACGGACTGCACAACGGCATGGAAATGATAGTGTAAATAGACTCATAGAGCCAGTATAGTGAAAGTACATTCACTGATATTAAGAGACAAAATATATGAAAAAGTACATTCGCAGTTCGGATTTCTTGTTCAGTGAGCTCAAAACACATTGCTATACTGGCATTATAGAAGTATTACAAATATGATTTTATATCCTACTTTTGAACAACAATTGTATGCTACGTCCAGTGATACATCAAATCACATTTCAGTCAGTTAAAAAAAAAAAAAAAAGTAAAAAGTGTTAGACAAGGATTCGTCTCTTCGAAATATTGATCGTTTAGAGACTTTTTTCTCCACGTTCCCTAATCATTCGTCCAAGCAACGGTTGGACAAGACCCGTTATATGGCCCAGTGTCCATCGTCCATAAACAAATCAATCAAAAATTTCCATTTCTAAAAAAAAAGTAGATTGCAAACAAATTATAATTTTTATACCCCCACACTCACTGTGGCTGGGTATACTCACTTTGACACAATGTTTGTAACGCTCATAAGGGGGCGTGTCCGGTATGGAAAAGTATATATATTCTTGATCAGTATCACCGCCGGAGTTAATTTAGCCATGTCCGTCTGCCCGTCCGCACGATAGCGGTCGCAGTTTTGGAGATATCGACTTGAAACTTTGGGTACATGTTTTTCTCGTGAATACTGAGATCAAGTTCGAGAATCAGCCAAATTGGACAAAAACTGGGCGTGGCTCCCATACACCGAAAAAACCGGTCAACATTTTTCAAGTCTTTTTTATTGCTGCATTCGATTGGAAATGTTTAGAAACTTATTTTTGATATGGTCCGAAGTTCCGAAACCACATATATAAGGGTCAAAATGGGGTCTTGAGATATATTTTTTTTTGTGGAATTAATTGGAAATTTTTAGAAACGGATTTTGGACATGGTCCGGGGTCCACAACTATTTATAGGTGGCTCAAAATGGGGTCTTGAGACCACATCATTTTATGTTCGAGGTACTTCTTCCTACTATGTAGGGGTATTTCAGCTTCAACATAGCCGAATATAGTCCACTCTCTAGTTTTAATTTGAGTTTTTGTTGTTCTGAAGTTGCAACGCATTCAGAAAAATTAAGCGCTGCAAGAGGTAGCTCTACCACAACTGTTGTCTCCGCTGAATGCGCCCATTTTCATATAAAAACTGGCAATTCAAAATGGTTTTTTATTTACATTGTCAAATCAAACAAAAAATTTCGGCATGCTAAGGCCAGTGTATATTCATTTCCATGCGGCATTAATTGGCTCATACTTATTTTCTTCCGGAAGTACATTTATTCTATAGTTTAAATATTAATTAATGGCCTGTGCAACACTGCGCAATGTTTCAACCAATCGGCGCCATCTTTTCTTTGTCCTTCATGCCAACGAGTTATTTCGCTTGCACTCATTCAAGTGCGATGGTGTAAAAGAGACAACAACAGCCTGTCTGATTCATTTCATCTGCTAGGTTTTTGGGAATATCAAAGTCGGTTGCTGACACAGCTACCGCATTCCGACGCAGTTTATCAAATTGTTCTTCACAATTCCATTTCATTGCCGACGTTGTCGTAATCAATTGGTAAATTCATTTAAACGTATTAAAATACAATCGTCGTACGTGACCTCATATCGCTTAACCCAAAAATGCAAATTTGAAAATCGGAGGTGGTTACGTATGAAGCTGGGTCAATAAAAACGTCGAATCGAAATTTCGTAGCTAACCGATAAAAAATCGTTGAATAAGAAAATTAGTAAAATATTGCAGTAATATAAATTTTTTGCTGGTGTGGTGTGGTGATGGTGCATTGTCTTCGCCAATCTACATCGTATCAAATTAAGCTGTTTGCCTCACTTCAACCAAAGGAAGTCACTATTCAACTGCGATAAGGACAGCTGCATAACTGGTGAGCAATTGTTTCCCTCTTTCGTGTGACTTGTATTGCTTTATATCACAATTTTTCAGCAGCTTGCTGACCAGCAAAGGAAGTTGCGCTGGTTCCTCTCTTTTTTCTACACTTCATTTTTTGGTGCGGTTAAAAAAAGAAATTGAAACGAAAGCATAAAAGTCAAATGGATTTTTGTTGTATATTCCCGAACAATATAATTTTCCACACTAAACAAAATATTTAAAAAAGGAGACGTATTGTCAAGTTCAAGTAAAATCGAACACATTAGAAGGTAAGGAAAAAGAGCTGTACCCAGCGCAAAACAATTGCTCATTCCACGCGCTTTACCGCCGTCACCCCACTATCGTGTTGAACGTCGTGAATCGTGAATGCCGTCAGCCGTTGCCGGTGGTGGAAAGAATCGTCGCTCAGTTTACATGTTCATAAAAGCTTGATTAAATATCGAGATCTGAATTTCCGAAATTTTTTCGCCACCACCCACTTATTTGCTTGTAGCTGCAAAACCATCGGTCTTCGTACTACCATTATCTGTCATTTTGCGCGCTATCATAAAAGAAAATTTGAGACGCACGTTTACGCTAAAAAGCTAGGAAACCCACAGACCACGAATTGGCTATTACTGGATCTCAGGTTGGTAAATTTTTTGATATATCAATTTGCATAATTCAATCTCCAATACAAATGCTGTTTTTTTTTTGTTTACTATTTTTTTTGTTTGTTGTTTATTAAATCAGTTTCGGCTTAGGTGTATAAGTTGGCCTGGACTCTTTTTGCACTTTTTTTTTATTCTTATGTATTTTTACGATCTAAAACGAAATCCGAAAGAGTTTTGCCCTTATGGTTTTCGAGATATTTGCATTTAAAGTTCCGAAATTTCCCATACAAAATTTCGATTGGTTCTTCTTTCTGCACTGTTGTTGGTGACATATTCAAAAGGTGTTTTCAGTAATTTTAGGCGCGTTTTTTGGGCAATTTTCTAAGATTACAACAACACAACAATTACAATAATGCATTTGTATTATTGTAGTTGTAATGTTGTTGTTGTAATTTTGTTGTAATGTTGTTGTAATTTTGTTGTAACAGTCACGCAAAACAGTGTAATATATTGATTACAAATAAGCAACAATAACACTTAAGCGCTTCCATCTAAACTTAACAAATTTTAACAAAACAATATCGCGCGCTTTATGTTCAAATTTTTCATGTTTGGTTGGATGCGTGTCAGTGCTACTGTTGCTTTTTTGTAATAGTTGCAATATTCCACACTGTTTTGCGGGGTTGCTACAAAAAATGTACAACAACAGCACTACAACAATACCATTACAACAACAACAATACAACTGCAATATTGCAATTGTGGTTCTGTTGTAATCTTAGAAAATGGTCCAAAAAAGCGTTGGAAAACTCTGGAAAAACTCATTGAACATACCTTTTGAATGTCACTAAAAGAAGAAGAAGAATTCTTTGAATAAAGAAGAAAAATCGAAATTTTGGAACTTTAAATGCAAATATCTCGAAAAACATAAGCGAGCGGGGCAAAACTCTTTCGTTTTAGGTGTTCAAAACCCACTTCCAAATAAAAACTAGAGAGTATACTATCTTCGGCTATACCGAAGCTGAAATACCCTTACACAGTAGGAAGAAGTACCTCGAACATAAAAAAATGTGGTCTCAAGACCCTATTTTGATTGAATTCCATTGGAAATGTTTAGAAACGTATTTTTGACATGGTCGGAGGTTCCGAAACCACATATATAAGGGTCAAAATGGGGTCTTGAGACCAATTTTTTTTTTTTGTGGATTCGATTGGAAATTTTTAGAAACGAATTTTGGACATGGTCGGGGTTTCGAAACTATTTATAGGTGGCTCAAAATGGGTCTTGAGACCACATCATTTTATGTTCGAGGTACTTCTTCCTACTGTGTGGGGGTATTTCAGCCAATCATTATAACCAATCAATTTAAAAAAAAATCTTGTATTATTTTATATTTTTGTGATAGTTCCGTTTGGAATTAGGTCTCCTACTATTCGAATAACCGTGTAATCGATTAATAAGTATGAAATCGATTAACCATTCACTTTCGGTTATTCGAATAACCGCTCACATACAACTATTCGATTAACCGTTCACATTCGGTGTGCTCCATTTTGTTTATTTGATTTCCGCGTTGGCTTTTGGTGTGTCTTCAACAACTATTTGGACCATATTATTTCAAGTGGTGTCGATCAGTACATCGAAAAAAAAATTAATTAAATAAAAATGCGTTTTATAATCAGAAAAATGCGAGAAAAACCAAAATTATTAGTTCTACGCGGTTGGTCACCCTTCCGGCAAAAATGGACTTTTTCAAAAAATTTTTTTCAAATTCAATTCCACTGTGAATACACCTTCAAATTATGATATTCTGTAGAATTTATTGGTCAGCAAAAGACCTTGACAAAAAAAAACAAGTGAGTAAAGTTTCAGTCGGGCAGCCGACTTATATATACCCCACACATATTGTGCCATATTGGATCCGCCATCTTGAATTTTGAAAATGCGAAATCATCAAATTCGAAATCAGCGACCCCTAAAACCCCCCTTTACAAAATTTCATACTGTTTTGATGAAATCTTAAAATTTCGGCCGCCATACAACCAATAATTTTCATATTTTTCTCGCATTTTTCTGATAATAAAACGCAATTTTATTTATTTAGTTTTTTTTTCGATGTACTGAAATGTTGCCCATTTTTTTGCAATTTTTACAAAACCTCAACATATTGAAAAAGTTCTCGATTCATATCTTACCTAGATTCCTTTGGAGCTTCCATTCAGCACTTGCCGTTAACGATATCTTCAAAAAAATTAAATCGCTGCACCTAAACGGTTAGTCGCAAATGAACGGTTTATCGAAACTACCCTAACCGAATAAAAACCGCAATGTCGGTTACTAATCGAATAATCGGTTAACCGAATTTCGCATTATTCGGTTAGACATAAGAGCCCTATTTGGTATATACAGTGTTTTTTTAACAGATTTTAAGAGCTCTGCCAGATTTTAAGATTTTTCCATAAATTACGGATTTTTTAGAAAATGAATAGATTTTACAGATTTTCACAAAACGAATTCAAATAAACTCTGTCTTTTCATAAAGTGTATTCATATCTCGGAAAATGTAACACATAACTGCAAGCAGGGTCGTAACCAGGAAAAAAATTTGGGCGGGGTTTTCATAAACATTTTTTTACACAGCTTCATTGACCGGACAAATTTCATGGACACTGACATTTTTCCATACAAATATCATTCCTATAATTGATGATCACTTGGTTGCAATTCAAACCATTTTTATTAAATACACCCCCAACCCCCCAAGCGGACATCTCCCCCACACAGTAGGAAGAAGTACCTCGAACATAAAATGATGTGGTCTCAAGACCCCATTTTGATCCACCTATAAATAGTTTTGGAGCCCGGACCAAGTCCAAAATCCGTTTCTAAAAATGTCCAATCAAATCCACCAAAAAAAAATTGGTCTCAAGACCCCATTTTGACCCTTATATATGTGGTTTCGGAACCTCGGACCATGTCAAAAATACGTTTCTAAACATTTCCAATCGAATGCAGCAATAAAAAAGAATTGAAAAATGTTAACCTTTTTGTTCGGTGTATGGGAGCCACGCCCAGTTTTTTTTTCCGATTTGGCTGATTCTTGAACTTGATCTCAGTATTCACGAGAAAAACATGTACCCAAAGTTTCAAGTCGATATCTCCAAAACTGCGACCGATATCGTGCGGACGGACAGACATGGCTAAATTGACTCCGGCGGTGATGCTGATCAAGAATATATATACTTTTCCATACCGGACACGCCCTCTTATGGGCGTTACAAACGTTGTGTCAAAGTTAGTATACCCTGCCACAGTGAGTGTGGGGGTATAAAAATAGAAAATGCAAACCAAATTAAGGGCCCTATCATGAGAGCCGTTTATACTACAATAAACAACCTGTGTCGTTTTTTTCGATCAAATTTCTATTCATTGTAAATCTGCGTATCATCGATGTCGTTTTTTTCGACTCGTATCGTTTATACTACGCTCATTTTTGGCGTTCGGATTCTTGTGATCGATCAGATATTTTTCTTAAGTTTTTTCATGAAAAAATTAAAGTATTTAATGGAAAAATATTTTATTTTTTGTTTGTAATTTTCATGAAGGATGCAAGCAAGTTGTTTACTGATAATTAATTATTGCCGATGACTTTTTCCAATCTTTATTTTTCTAAACTAATTTGGGGACGCCGAACATGAAAATCGCAATTATTTTTTTCCTTCGTGCCGTTTGCGAAATATTTCCAATTTTAGAATTTTGGGGTAGGAGTTTTCCTTAGTTGAAAATATTGAGCTAAAACTTTGTGAGAGTGCAGTTATAATCAGAATACGTCTCATAGAAGCCGGTTTTTTCGTCAAGAATACGCGAAAGTCTCTTACCGGATAAAGTAATATCTAGCAAAACGGTTAGCGTTTTCTAAGGTAAACGTCAGTTGGTCCAAGTGTGTACTGGGGCTTTTCCATTGTGAATTGTGGTTTCATTTTTTATTGCCGACAACCATTAGAGCTAAAAAGAACGATTCTGCTTACATTGATACACAAAATGTTCCCCCGAATTTCCTTGAATTCCTTACAAAATGCCAAACCAATTTGCTAGATATTGCTTTATCCGTTAAGAGACTTTCGCGGACTTTTGACGAAAAAAACGGTTTCTATGAGACGTATTCTGATTATAACTGCACTCTCAGAAAGTTGTAGCTCGTACCTAATTTGCATGGAGCTGATAGTAGGATTGTTCTGGGCTAACTGGATTATTCGTCTGTCAATTCGTTCACACGTTACCGCTTTTGAGTACATGTTTCGGGTTAATTTACCCATTTCAGAGCGTTGGCAGATCCACAAAGGATATCATGAAGATCCACAAGGGATATCTGGTCGTTATCCTTGTCCTTGTTCATGTCCTTATCCTTTTCTGTCAATGCTTTTATAATATTTCGTAGTTTGTCTGAGCAATGTTTGGATCGTCCCATTCTGCTAAAAAAGACAATAATGGGGTTCATTTAAACTTGTACAACCCCCGTAAACTTGTAAACTCGTAAAACATCTAAACTTTAAATGAACGATGAAGTGTAAAAATCGTAAATATCGTCAAAATGGCTGCTGCGGTTAGAGTGGCATTTCAATATTCTACAATCAGGGTTTACATATTAAGAAAAATTTAATAATAAGCACTGAAAAAATCATAATGCCACATTTAACTGAAAAGGCAAAATTTTTGAAGTACCTCGAAGATACAGCAGTGAATGATTTGCTAATGCTGGGGTTATTTTTTGCAAACTTACATCAGCCATTTTTCCAATTGTTTGTTTATTTCAAGTGACAGCTGACAAAGTGGTAGCAAACTTTTGGAAAACGTTTAGAAACGAAGCAACGTACATTTAGAAACGTACTTTTAGAAACGTACTTTTGACCAAGCTATTTATTAAATTTCGAACATTATTTATAGATTTTGTCAGTTTTTATACATTTTTAATAATTACAACCGCATTTAGCGTAGAATAATATATAGGAAACAGCTTTAGTATCTCATTTAACAACATTACTAACGATTATAAAAAATTCCGCACTTTTAAAAATGACAAATTATTTCCAATTTTGTGGATTTGATGTCTTATCTCATAAAATAAAAGAGATATAAAATGTTCCACAGTATTCTCTAATGTTCTATAACTATCAATTTTCTATAAAAAATGATTTAAAATTTCACAATAAACAAATAATACTAATTTTTAAAATTCACGATCACCTTTATTCAATTTTATGTTCTCTAAAAATCTGAATTGACATCGAAAACAAAATTTTTTCTGTATAAGGGAGTTCACAAAGGTCTCATATTGATCATAAAGTCATATTGTTGTATAAATATACAATAGTCATAAAAATGTTGTTGCTTTTTTCCATACAAACCATTTTAGGACCAATACAACTCAGCAAGCTGTGTTTTTCGACTCTCATACTCACTATTCCTCTCATTTTAAAGTTGTTGTCAAAAAAATTGTAGGAATTTGTGAAAATTGGACTTTGGGACCATTTTTAATACATAAAACGTACATGACTTGCCGAAAATATTGCAACAAAGATCGTGGAGACCACCAAAAGTCTTCCGACTATCAACTTTGTTCAGATGGCCACTTGCACCACCGGGCATACGAATACCGAGCGCAGAGGATTTTGGAAGCATTTTGAATGCATTAAATGTGTGCGACTGCTTGAAAATATTGAAACAAAGCTCACGTGAACCACAGAATTACTTTCAACTGTTGATTTGGGTTGCATCACAATCTCCGCGATTTGTGGCGTGCATCCCGGGGCCAACGAATTAGGTTAGGTTCGACATTTGTAATGTGAGAGAGTTTATTTTGAAATGAGTGCGCTCACAACTACCTTTTTTTTCTGAACTCCCTTTATGTAATTTACAATACTTTTAGTATGTAATGGTTTCTGAAAAAGGCAACCCATATTCTCCGCGTAGATCTACGAAGTAGTTTACGATTCAAAATAGACTCGGAAAGGTTGTAAACTTTTTCCCATACAAATTCTAACGGAAAATTTACAGGCTTGTAGATCTACAAGGTTTACATCGTTTACGGGAGTTTTACAAGTTTAAATGAACCGAATAAATATTATTCCTTTTATAACCATTCAGAGCAAATAAAAGTTTAATAAAAACAGAGTAAAAAACAAGTTTTTTAAAATATAACCCTTTAACCGACTAAAAAGCAGAAAATAAATTTTCTTTAAATTAATTTCAGCAATTTCGATTTAAAATTAAGGGTTTTTGGGTACTTTCCTCTGAATATCATTGCAGATTTTATAGTTTTTAGACAATTTTTTTGTAACACTGCTATTATTTTGCTCTGCACTTTTCGCTGATCCGAAAATAAACTATTATGTAACTTGAAAATCTTAATGCTTGCGCATTTGAACGATTACCGTTAAAAATATGAGATCCGTTAGATTCACAAAAAAATTTATTTATGGAGAAATATTGACTGAGCAGAGGTAGAGGTGTCAGCCGATGCGGCTGAGCTGGTCGGCTAGCCGCCGATGACCCCGGAATAGTATATATATTCTTGATCAGCATATATATATACATATATATATATATAGTCCACCCAAAGCAAGTTAATATAAGGTTTATAATAAAAAACAGTAAAAAACTATTTTTTTTAAAAATAACCCTTTATCCGACTAAAAAGCAGAAAATAAAGTTCTTTTAAATTAATTTCCGCATCTTCGATTTTAAATTAAGGGTTTTTGACGACTTCAAAATCTGCAATGATATTAGGAACAAAGTAGCCAAAAACCCTTATTTTTTTTTAAATATTTAAATAAAAAATGTTTTAAAAATTTTTTTTTTTAAGAATTATAATTTTTTTTATTTCTTGCGTAAAACAAAAAAAATTTAAACACGGTTAAAAAGTTATAAATTTTTTAAAAAAAAAGTAAATTTTCCTTTTTTTTAATTTTTCACTTTACTTAATTTTAAACATAACGGTGAATATTGAATTTCCAACGCAACCCTTTGGTACATAAACACAGCGTACCCAGACCATTCCATGTGGAGAGTTTCAGACTTTTCTGAGAGTTGAAGTATCCGCTTGACGCGGAATGGCCCATATTCATCAAAGTAGGAGTTTGTTCAGATCAGTGCGCCGACCCAAGAAGAAATTGGCGGTGACGTACACTGGGTTGAGATACCAGGTTTTTGAAGATTAATTCAGATAGGCTTCCCACGACATAGTGTAGTGTGCCAATAAAGAATATTCTTATTTATACTAGAAATCCTTTATTTGGTTTAATTGTCTATTTGTTGAAATTGATGAATCTAGCCAGATTTGATTAGCTTTAAGAAATCGTTCTTCAGTTCGGAAATAAAATGCTTAATCTTTGCATCAAAATCTTGGATATTTTCATCCATAATTCGTTCTTTCATTTCCTCTCGCAAATGATTAAATTTGTCTTTAAATTCGTTATGACCGGAGTTTTTCATAATCTCATTAATTCTTACACGAGAAATAAAAAGTGTGTTTAAACTTGTTCCTAAAAAGGATATAAAAAATATCTTGAAGTCTTTCCAAAATTTAGTTATTCGGTTTTAAACATTTACCTACTCAGTTCAGTGTGCAACACTTTTGGTATTTTTCAATATATGTACATGCAACTGGTAAAAAGAATTACACACTAAGCAATAACAATGACTAAAATTACAACTGTATGAATTTCGGTCCACTCGATTATATGTACCCAGCAAACACAGTCTAACATATAAATACAAAAAGTTTTAAAAAGGAATTTATAGAAATGAGAAAGAGATAAGAGAAAAAAAATCGAATACAATTTTTGTGAAGCTTTAACTCAACTGACTACCGCCTAGGACATCCCCATGTTAAAATAGTGACTTCTTAACAAAGGAAATAGTGACTTTATAGTGTGTACTGACTACAAAAGAAGTAGTTTATAGTTAAAAATAAATGGGTTCAATTTCCGACAGGGTATATATATGTATATCCTCAAATCTGCGGCGAGCTTTTTCATACTTTTCCTTATAAGCTAGAGAGCTGAAATTTGGTACACCGATAGAACTCGGTTGACAATGCATTCTATTGAATTTTGGGGCCTCTGATGGACCCCTTGCATATGACAGTGGGGGACTCAAACCACTTTTTCTTAAACATGGCATAACTTCCAACTCCTTCAAGCTACAATGATGAATGATGATTTGGTAGGTGGGTTCTTATTGACAAAATGAAATTTTATACCCTTTGGAAAGGGGGGTGTGGGGGCAAATGTTAGCGGGATGGAGCCAATTTAAAGTTCTAACTTTCGTATTTTTTAAGCAACAGGGCTGAAATTTTGTACTTAGATTCGCATTGGGAAAAAAAAGTTTAAAAAAAAAGAGGAAGAAAAAAATATTTAAAAAAAAAAGAAAAATAAAAAAAGAGTAAAAAACAAGTTTTTTAAAATATAACCCTTTAACCGACTAAAAAGCAGAAAATAAATTTCATTTAAATTAATTTCCGTACTTTCGATTTAAAATAAAGGGTTTTTGGCGACTTCAAAATCTGCAATGATATTAGGAAGAAAGTGCACGAAGATGCACTTTAGACAGGAGAACGGTTCGCGTGATGAGCCGTAAGGTTGTGAGCGAATCTAAAATCCCCACGCAATAATAAAAATTCCCTGATTGCCCTCTAGTTCGGTCGCGACGCGCGGGATTGGAGATGGCTCTGACGACCCTCGCGGTATTGTAACCCCGTCCTACGTCATGTATAAAACAATACGAATATGCGAGAACCCGATAACTCAATTACACCGAAATATATATATGTATATAAAAACCACAAATACCGAACGCGAAATGGAAACAAAAACTACTCCCTCCTAACTGACACACAAAACGACAAATTATCAAATGAAAGTATTTTATTAAAAACACTTTTATTAAAAACTTAAATGACAAAAGCACTCGATTTACGGGATCAGACCGACTGTCTGAATCCCTAACACGATTTCTTGCAGAATCAATTTAACGGCTGGGCTTCGATAAAATCGATGTCCAGCAACCAACTCGGCTCAAGTGCGGGACGCCACAACAAAAATTGGAAGGGAAAGGAAAAACAGGACCGCAAAACCGATGGAGACCATTTCCATTATAAAAAACTAGAAGGTCACTACTTTGACCGAAACACTATGTCCGACTTGCCACAACCTGACTAACTTTATTAATCTTTTTTAATTCCAATAACAATAAATGGCCGAATGCCACAAATAAAAAACCAAAAACACTTGCTGGCAAAACTACACCAGCGGAAAAATACTCCATAATCCAACGATAGATTCAAATGACGAAATCAAAATAACAATAAAATAAACCACCACTTTTCAATAAAAATATTCTAACAAAATTTGATTTTAATTTTAAACTCTAAACAAAACGCAAGTCTACTCTAATACTTTTCACACTCTTTTTACCACCGCTCAAAAGGAACTAAAGAATCTTTATGTCTATATGAACGCCTGTGACGCTCACTTCCCATCTTCTGCCATTCCCCCACACCTGAGCGCGACTTATCACAGAGGCCAGTATTCGCAGTCGGGGCTTTACCCACACCTATATGTGAAAAATCTCCTCAGATTTTTCTAGAGTGTGTTTGGCAAATTTACATATACCCCCGCACCCACCAAAATGAAAATACTAATTTTGGCAGCACTCATGTATGTATAGGCGAATGCAAAAATGTCGACAAATTCACCTCCCTCAAACAGGTTAAAAGAGTACGAAAAGCTTTAGTGTAATTTATTTACATTATTCTTCCCATTGGCAATGCTGGCTCTCATGGATCATTGCTGCCACAGAGTATACAGAGGCGACACTCTGATTGAGCGAGAGGGAATATGAGTGAAGTGACAGCAAATTTATTTACTGGTGTGCGTGAAAAAATGAAATTTCTTTATTGGTGTGCGTGAAAATTCCCAATTTTTTTCACCACCAGAGCTCAGCTGTTGGCAGAAACTCAACACCAGAGCTCAGCTGTTTTTACAACTCCCCACCAGATGTTTTCTTTTGTTTTGATTCTGTTCCCGTGTTCACCACTAATTTCACATAATTTTCATATGATTTCACGCGCCAAACAGCGAAAAATGCAAAACTGGTATGCTTTAATAACGTAAGTGTACCGAATTCCGGACACTAGTCGCCAGGCCAAATTAAATGCTCTGGAAGATCCATTTAAAACATTCAAAATCAGGAACGAATATTTTTATCACATAGTCTCGGGTATTAACTTTTATTAAATATAAGTGTTTTTTCCAAATGGTTGAGGTTTCTAATGAAAATAAATAATTTTAACTCTTGCGAGCGAAACAAAAAAAATGCTCCCAATTCCGGCCACTGATTTCAGTTGTTCCAAATTCCGGCCACCTGCGCTCCTAATTCCGGCCAACCAGATTTTCAAAGACAAATTAGGTTACAAAATGCTATTGATTTGCAAAATAATTTATTTTTTTAAACTATAATATTAAAAATAAATAAATAAATAAAAAATAATTCATTATTAAACATTTGGTTTATTTATTTAATTTTTAAAAATCATGCAGTGACTCGCAGAAGTATTTTGCATATTCTTTTCCATGTACAGTGGCTCTTAGTCAAATTTTATTGAATCTATATTGGTATCATTGGAATGGTCATTGGAAACATTACAACAACAAAGCTGCAATAAGCACCGAAACATTACAACAAAGCTACAATAAGCATTGAAATATTACAACAACAACAACATGTGACTGTATTAAAATAGTTGTGATATTGTTGTGATGTTTAAAAAGTACCAACATATAATAGTGCCCAAAATTAGTGAAGACACCTTTTCAAAAGTCACCAATTATACAGGAAAATGAAGAACAAATTGAACACTTTATATGAGAGAAATCGTAACTTTTAAACTTTATATCTCGGAAAGTAGATTTTTCCGACCAAATATGTTTGCAGATTCGGTTTTAGGACGTCAAAATACATAATACAAAAATAAAAGAAGGGCAAACATCGAATGGGCCCTCAAGTACATTTAAGCCAAATCTGACACAGCTGCACCCTCCGCCACAATTGAGAGTTTTCTTGTTGTTGCGCCCACTTTTTCCAAATTATTTTTGGAATCAATTAGTTAAAACCCTTAAAAAAATAATGGACAAGAAATAAATGAAGTTATAAATTCGAAGTACCTGCCACTGGCCGGATTCGGTCACTTTTATTTTGTCTAAAAGTTATCTAACTTTATATTACCGATTTAAAAAACTAAATGAAAGGCATAAAGAACTTAAATTTTTAAGCATTTTCATGTAAAAGATCAATCAAAATCGAATTTACAATTAAATTTTCACAGAGTCAAAACTGCCTTTTCTTAGGAAATTTGCATAAGTATGTTAGAATTGAAAAGCTGATTGCATAAAATCTGTAACACATAGCCTATGACGGATTTAGGTCCTTGTGTACATGAATGTGTAAACAATCAAATAAAAAAAGAAAAAAAATCATATTGAGTAAAATATATTGTTTAGAAACATTATTGTGACAAGCTTGAAAACACCGAAGTTCCGGCCACTGGACGGAATTCGGAACACTTTACTTTTTAGTGGTACCCAATTCCGGCCACTTCTATTTTGTTAATAATTTATTGTATTTTATGTTTACAACTTAAAGTATTGTATTTTTGTGAGCTCAATAATACACGTATGCACTACATAAAAAAAACTAACAGTTTCCTTTTTTTTTCTTGTGGAAAACTTGATTTTAAATTTTTCTACTTTTTAGCATTTTCCACATTGAAATCCACTCAAAACGATAGTTTCGTGACAACGAAAATTCTTGTAATGAAATCAAAAACAAATCTGTCAATGTTTTTTTGCAGAATGATGTACAAAGGCGTGGTCTACCATAAGAAATAATTTGAAATTTAATTTTCGATGGATAAATTGTAAATAAAGGCAAATAAGTAAAGTGGCCGGAATTAGGCACTATGACGGAATTCGGTACACTTACGTTAAATAAAAAGTTATAACTTCAACTAATATTTTACATTTTTATATTGTTTTCTTCATCGGTCATTTTTCAATAAGCTGAGTACAAAATTCTACACTCCATTGCAGAAGTGATTGATAATATTGGGGGATTAATATTGGTGTAAATAAATTTAGTTTTACTAATTGCATTTTGTGTTATATTTGCAGACATAAAATTATTTATAATGAGAGAATGCAACATGAAATGCCAATTCTAGTTGCGCCATTTCAAGACTTATGAAAAGGGGATTGCCACACGTCATTGTTTCAAAATAACTATAAATCGAAATTTCTAACAATTACAAAATACACTTAGCATTTTGACATTTTTCATCTCCTATTATTGACTATACCATGAATTTCTCAAAATTCATTGTGCTCAGCATCCAAAAATATATAAAAATACTTTGTCCTCTTGTTGGGTAATATAATTTTAAATTTTAACTCCTGCCTGGTTTACGGGAGCGTCATCCCCTTGTCGGAAGCGTATGCCCGAATGCATCTGCGCGAAAGAGATTTTAATTGAATCCCAAAAGTTCAGTGTCATGAAGAATATGCGTAGTACATTCGAAATTGCCACATATACGCTGCAAGGATGGACCCACTGTCACCCATGTCCATAGCACTTGGTGCCTTACTGGCATGAGACCGTCTCGCTGCCGAGGGGCAGTCATCACTGAAAATAGATAAGTTTCAATTAAACCAAAGTAAAATGGAAAAATCCAACAAATTACATTATTCTCCCACACATGTTGAGGACTACAACGTTGCGCTCCGTTCAATTGAATCAGAAACTCCACTTGCCAAATATCTCCACAATTCGCGCGTTTGCTGCTCATCAACTTTTAAGCAATTTGTTGAGCATCTCGCGCCTACAAAATCAACAAACTACTCTATCTGGCGAGCTGCTAAAAATATGAAAAAACCAGTACTGGCAGAACCTCCCATACGGCTGCCAAATGGAAACTGGGCCGGAAGCGACGAAGAAAAAGCTGCTGCTTTTGCCAACCACCTAAAAACCGTGTTCACCCCAAACGCGACAACTGCTGATATCCCATTATCCTCACCAATACTTGTAATACATTCGCTATTAAAAAAAAGAACTTATGGAGGCAATAAGCAAAAGCATCAGGACCAGACTTGATAACGCCCACGATGATAAATGAACTACCAAAAGTTGCAATAGCCCAATTATTGCACATTTTTAACGCCATTCTCAGAACATGTCACTACCCAGATGATTGGCAACTTTCTCAAGTTACAATGATTCCCAAACCTGGAAAAAATCCCAACTATGTGACTTCATACCGCCCCATAAGTTTGCTCTAAAATTGATTTTACCCAAAAATTAGGGAAAAACAAGTGATCACCAATTTGGCTTTCGAGAAAAGTATGCCACTCGAACAAGTGCACCGTATTGTAGACTCAATAAAAAGCACTTTTGAAAATGAACAGTACTGCTCCGCTGTTTTCCTCGACATCACCCAGGCCTTCGATAAAGTCTGGCACGAAGGACTTATTTACAAATTACAACATATTCTCCCCGCTAATATGCACCTTCTACTTAAAAACTATCTCACGGATAGAAAATTTGTAGTAAAATATAAAAGCTTTGTCTCCCGTAAATACGAAATACTGGCCGGAGTACCACAAGGTAGTGTCGCACCCCTGCTTTATATTCTTTATACTGCAGATATGCCCAAAAGCGATAAAACTCTTATATCGACTTTTGCTGAGGACACTGCTTTCCTGTGCTCTCACTCAAACCCAGAAATGGCAACTCTTTACGTGCAAAAACATTTGGACACTCTAAGTAATTTGCTATCACGATGGAAAATCAAAGTCAACGAATCCAAAAGCTGTCACTTAACCTTCACCCTAAGAAGGGGAACGTGCCCTGCTCTGAAGATAAACGGCCAAGTTGTCCCTGAAAGTTCCGAAACCAAGTATCTTGGAATGCACCTCGATCGCCGACTCACTTGGCATAAGCATATCCAATCCAAAATAACTCAGATTAAACTAAAACAATTGGAACTAAATTGGCTAATCTCACGGGCATTTAAGCTAAGTCTCACATACAAAGTAAAAATATACAAAAGTATTATAAAACCCATATGGACATATGGAATTGAGCTCTGGGGCACTGCCTCTCCCTCGAACGTGGAAAAACTCCAGAGAGTCCAATCTAAAATCCTGAGACAAATTGCCAGAGCACCTTGGTTTATAAGAAATGCAAACATCCACAATGATTTGAATATCCCTGCAGTAAAAGACGAAATTCCGAAACTTACCTCGAAGTACAAGCAGAAGCTTATTTTTCATCCAAACATTCTAGGTAGAAATTTACTGAGACCTCTGCATCCCTCACGTCTAAAACGAAACTAATATATTCCCAATATATTAGATACGATAACTCCACATTGCCTAAATCAATGGATTTAGGGTAATTTACACATCTCACAGCATAGTTAAAGCTGAATTTTAAATTTAGTTGAATTTATGAATTTTGAATAATCATTGTTAGACCCAGAGCTCTGCGTGTACGATTACGATTACTTTTTGAGTACGATTACAGTAATCGTATTCAAAATATTTTGAGTACAATTACAAGTAATGGTACTCAAAAAATGTTGATTACCATTACTTGTAATCGTACTCAAAAAAAGTTTAAAAAGTACTAAAAATATTATACAATTTTTTATTCCTTGATATTTATTGGATCAAGTATTACATTTTTATTTCGGTTCAACCTAATATGAAATATCAGAGCTTAGTGAAATATAGAACAGTAAAATATTAAAAAACATAATTTTTTTTTAAATTGAACCGTGCATACACAAAAACAAACAAATTTTTTTTCTCAACGAACACAAAATTACTAGTAAATATCACACTGCATAAATTTAATTGTATGTTTTGGTGAAAACAAAATGTAACGGTAATTCCCATATGATTGTCAATATCAGTGCCGCCACTTTGCAATGATTTCGATGATACCATAAAGTCAATAAGTTACATGAATACTTATTTATAAATGTGAACTTAGTAAAATTGTATTTTGTTTTTGTTGTATATCTAGTTTTACTTACCAAATGGCTTTCGTCTATAACTAAAGCCTAACTGTTAGTAGCTTTTGTTTTTCAGAAAGAAGATAATCAGGCCAAAAAGAACTAAAAATGTAATAAGCTGTAATATATAGTATTACTTCTTCTTGACCCAATAGTAAAAGTAATCAAAAAATATGTAATCGATTACTTGTAATCGTACGCTAAAAATTTTTTAATCAATTACTTGTAATCGTACTCAAAAAGAGTTGAGTACAATTACTTTTAATCGTACTAAAAAAAATTTAAATACGATTACTGTAATCGTACTCAAAAAAGTTTGAGTACCATTACAGTAATCGTACTCGAATTTTTTTGAGTGGCTTTTTGTGGTTCAGGGTCCCTGTCTGAAGACCTTAAAAAAGGACTAATTGTTAACATTCCGAAAAAAGGTAATCTTACGGAGTGAAAAAACTGGAGAGGTAATACACTGATAAGCATGGTTAACAAATGATAGCGCACATCATCAACAAGCGAATGTCCTTTGCATTACAGCCGGAGCTCCGAAAAGAGCAGGCTGGATTTAGGCCTAACCGTTCTTGTGTTGACCACATCCACAGTTTGCGAGTTAAAGTGGAGCAATCAGTCTTCATCGATTTCCAGAAGGCCTTCGATACACTGCACCACTATGCAATCCGTAGCGCTCTCACGTGTAAAGGTGTCCCTCGTAAACTGGTTCAACTTGTCGGTGCACTTTATGACAATGTTAACGATAGGATAATGTTTATAATTTTATTTATTTAAACTAAGTCTATGAACAAAATGTTCTTACAGACTAATTAGCAGAGCTGTAAAAAAATGCAATCTTTTTAACTGCATTCCCTTGATGTCACATTCAATTATGAATAAATCAAGATTGCATTCATTGAATGTTTAACAGTGAGTCAAATATAGAGAAATATATGAGTCGTCAGGAATAAAAAGCGTTTATCTGCAAGCTTTTTCGTATTGAGAAAAACATAGAAAACTGCTACAAGGCTCTACTCGCGGAAATTTCTAAAATAAATAATGCGGGTCTTTAAAACTCCAATTCGCGATCGTTATGAGAAATTTTTAGTATTGAACCATTCTTCGTTTCGTTTCGCTGTAGCATTAATTTATACACATAATAAAATACATAACCGCTTTTGATTCAGTATTGTATACATAAACACATTTGATTCAGTTTTTGTTGTGCATAACCAGTTTTGATTCAGTATTTTACACATAAACACTTTTAATTCAGTACAATGAAATGTATGTCCAAACCTTCCTGCAGTCAACAATGGACCCGGAGGGCAGTCATTCCCCAATCGTATGTGTATCCTATGCATCCATGGCATTAAAAAGTAAAGGCATTTTTTATATTCTGCATTACTATTAGACAGCTCTCGTATGCAATGCAAAACCAATGCCGGCATACGTGCCGAAAACTCTGTCTGCGGGAAGAAATGAGTGTCCAGTTACTGAAAATAATGTTGACAGCTGTAATATGCCGAGGTGCAATTTTAAGCAACCAAAAGGCTACCATTGCGATAAGAACACTTAGGGAATTCACAAGGGTCTCGTATTGTCGTATTGTCGTATCATCGTGTTTGAAAAAATACAATTGTTGTGAGCACACCCATTGCAGAAAAAAATCTAGTACTGTCATTTCAGACAGGGAGAGAAAAAGAGAGCGAAAAAATTATATTGCAAATGTTCAACCTAACCTAAATTCGTTCGCCACGGGATGCGTGCCACCATTCGAGGAGGTGCTGATGCGGCCCAAATCAAGGATCGGGAGAAATATTGCGGTTCACCTGTGCTTCGATTCAATATTTTCAACAAGCCGCGCACGTTTAATGCATTCAAAATGCTTCCGGAAACCCCTGGGCCAGGCATTCGTCTGCCCGTAAGTGCAAGTGGTCATCTGGCCAAAGTTGATGGTCGCAAGAGTTTTGGAGGTCTCCACGTTCTTTGTTGCAATATTTTAGGCAAGTCGTGAACGTTTTATGCATTAAAAATAGTCCCTAAAAGAAATTTTAACAATTCCCTCCAATTACTTTTCAAACAAGAAGAAGAATCATTACGAGAGTCATAGAAACACAGGTTGCAAAGTTGTATTATCGTATTTTTTTTTTGGATGGAAAACAGCAACAATATTTTCACAACTGTCGTATTTTTTCACGACAATACAACAATACGACCGATACGAGACCCTTGTGAATTTACCTAAATGGCAGTTTTGATTCAGTATTTTGTACATACATAATTTTGTTTCAGTATTTTGTAGATAATCACTTTTGATTCAGTTTTTTGTACATAACCAGTTTTGATTCAGCTATATGTATGCAGATAACCAACTTTGAAACAGTATCAATTTTTTGCATTAATTTTTCGCGGTTAATATATTGATATCTAATTTTCTCTTTTTTCTGGGATATGCAGTGTTGGACCCTGAACAAAACTGCATCATTAACTAAACTTTTTTGGGGGGTGCAGATAAAAAACATAAAAAATTTGGTCTCAAGACCCCATTTTTAGCCATTTTGAGGTGGTTATGGAGCATCGGACCACAAACAATATCCGTTTCTAAAAATTTCCAATCAAATCCACCAAAAAAATAATTTGGTCTCAAGCAAGACCCCATTTTAAACCGTTTATATATGAACGAAAATCCATTTCTAAACATTTCCAATAGAAAACAGCAAAAAAAAATTGGACAATTTTTACTTTTTTTTTGTCTTATAGTTTTTGTCCGATTTGGCTGATTCTCAAACTTGCTCTTACTTTTTAAGTGGAAAACATGTTCCCAAAGTTTCAAGTCGATATCTCCAAAACTGCGGCCGCTAGATTTAGCTTTGATGCCCTTGAGATTAGCCAATTTAGCTCCAATTGTTTTAGTTTAATCTGGGTGATTTTAGATGTGCTTGCGCCAAGTGAGTCGGCGATCGAGGTGCATTCCAAGGTACTTGGTTTCGGAATTTTCGGGAACAACTTGGGCGTTTATCTTCTTGGACTTAAATTAGCAAATGAATATTGTGTATAGTCGGGTTGAAGCTCAGTGCAACTTAAATTAATAAAGCTGCGAATTTTTACAACAGCAAATTTCGAAAATTCTTACGAGAATACGCACATAATGCACTGAGGAAAATATTTAATAGTAAATTTAATTCATAAATATTTTGCTAAATAAATTGTTTACTGTTTTTAATTTTCTTTTTTATTTAAAAATTTGTTCTTATTTTTTCAGAAATTTTTTAAAAAGAGAACCTGAGATTTGGAAACATTCGACAACTTCGGATTCCGCAGAAGGACCTTCATCGGCAATATCCACGAGAAACAATCCAACAAAGAATCTTATAGCAACAAGTGTTGCTGTCGAAAAAATGACCCTACCGAGCGCAGCTCGCGTCTACACGGACGTGAATGCACATAAACCGGATGAGTATTGGGACTATGAAAATTATGTAGTCGACTGGGCCAACCAGGACGACTATCAGTTAGTGCGTAAACTCGGTCGTGGCAAGTACTCGGAGGTATTTGAAGCCATTAACATTACGACTACCGAGAAGTGCGTAGTTAAGATCTTGAAACCGGTTAAGAAGAAGAAGATCAAGCGTGAAATCAAAATTTTGGAGAACTTGCGCGGCGGCACCAACATTATCACACTGTTGGCTGTGGTAAAGGATCCCGTTTCACGCACACCAGCCCTCATCTTCGAACACGTTAACAACACAGACTTCAAGCAGCTCTACCAGACACTAACAGACTACGAGATACGCTACTACCTATTCGAGCTTCTCAAGGCACTCGACTACTGCCACAGCATGGGCATAATGCATCGCGACGTAAAGCCGCACAATGTAATGATCGATCATGAGAATCGCAAGCTGCGTCTCATTGATTGGGGTCTAGCTGAGTTTTATCATCCAGGGCAGGAGTACAATGTTCGCGTCGCTTCGCGGTACTTCAAGGGCCCCGAGCTCCTGGTCGACTACCAGATGTATGATTACTCGCTGGACATGTGGTCATTGGGTTGCATGTTGGCATCGATGATTTTCCGCAAGGAGCCTTTTTTCCACGGCCACGACAACTATGACCAGCTAGTGCGCATTGCCAAGGTGCTGGGCACCGAAGAGCTATATGCTTATCTAGACAAATACAACATTGAGTTGGACCCGCGGTTCCACGACATCTTGCAGCGGCATTCGCGTAAACGATGGGAGCGGTTTGTTCACTCGGACAACCAACATCTTGTTTCACCTGAGGCACTCGACTTTCTCGACAAGCTTTTGCGTTACGACCACGTTGAGCGGCTAACCGCTCGCGAGGCCATGGCACATCCGTACTTTTTGCCTATTGTAAACGGCCAGTTAAAATCGAGTAACCAGCAATAGGATTAGGACGCGGCAGTGATGGACGTGAGTGAGGCGCGAATACACGACGTCGATGAAGAATATCCAAATCCCGATATGGTTG